>JAPQRP010000009.1:21164259-21213612 GCA_037367295.1 Apogon hyalosoma | reverse complement strand
ATGTCATGTCCTGGATGTGTTTCATTATCTTGCTGAAACATCCAGTTTTGACCTTGACAGAACAGAGCATGTGCAGAGGTGAGCATGTGGGTTTGGAGAAGGGAACACTACTTGGGTGTGATTCTTACTGCAATATATCACAAATGCATGGGGTGTCCAAAACCCTTTTGCCACTGCTATACATGCTGTGATTTTCAGAGTAAAACACTAGTGGGTAAGCACAGATCTCACCAATGGGAGCAGTCGTGCAGGCTGTCGTGGAGGGTCTTGCGGAGAACCGAGTCTTTGTCATAGATGCCCCAGGTGGCCTGCAGCACCGAGTCCAGCAGACAGTCTCCAGCTGTACGGTTCCACAGAGCGTACAGTCGGCTGTCCAACCGTGTTCCAAGCTCCAGAGACCAGTTGATGATGGGAGACTCTTCTTCAAGTTCTGAACAAGACACAGAAACATTCATGATGGTGGTCTTCACAAACATTGTTTTAGTGTGAAATACTTGAGCCCAAAGGAAAGATTTTAGTTAAAAGTGCAGCAGTGGAAAGTGGTTACAGGGTGATAGTACAGATGGTTTTAGTTGCAACCGAATTATTACAGTTTTTACAATTTCCCTGGATTTTTTTTTTTTTATTAATATTTAGTCTTTCAGTTTATTTGCTCATTCATTCTTATTTATCATTTTAGTCATTATGTTACTTTGTTGTTATTTGATGACTTTAGTTTGGGAAAAATATTAACCAGTTTTGATTTAGCTTTTATTTCCAGATATTACAAGGATTCATAGAAAGTGAAAGAATGCATGAAGCAAAATATGATTTCAGAACCACTGTTGAGTAAATGGTACCATATTTTGCAAATTAATTTTACCGTTGTGCACCATAAACCATTAACACTGGAGGAAATTTAAAATAAAGCTGATTTTACCTGCAGCCCCATTTTATTCAGTTAACATTGAATTGCTGATTTATAGTTTTTATGTTTTTCTTTAAGTCAGTCAACTATAGTACTTTCTCACTTCTTAAGTATAATAATATTTGTTTTAGTCAAGGTGAAGCCTACAGAAGGATCTGTTTTGGTGAGCACAATGCTCCTTTGGTGACCTACTAAACAGCTCTGTCTCTAAATGTGTCATACATTTAAAAGGCAAATGAAGATGAACTACAGTACTGTGCAAAAGTCTTAGGCCACCTCTAGGTTTGCTGTTATTACAAGGTTGAAATGAGCATATATATTTGTTTCTCATTCTCTTTTCTTCTAATACAACAAGAAAATACAGGAAATATTTGCATCTGATGTGTTGAATGAAACCTGGTATGAATTAGAAGGAAATTAATGCAATCAATCTCATATTGTCTGAACAAAAGGGTTAAAGGCATGTTAAGTGTGAAAGGAGCTCACACTAAATACGACCGCTTTGGTTTATAAAAGCTGATTTTCCCCTCAACTTTTGTTTTTAATGCTGTACATTCTTCACTTTAGGGCTGCACAATTTTGGCCAAAAATAAAATCCCGCTTTTTTCCTCTAAAAACTTATTTTTCCGATTTTAATTCGGGCTGGTGGTGGCGTTTTAGCCAGCATGTCATTTTGGTGTGCAGCCCGCAATACGAAGCACTGCTCCCACTCTGGCGTGTGATGAAGTTTGAGGAGCTGAAATAAGTCGGTTGTGCTGCTGTCTTTGACTGATACCGCCTTCAGGCTGAGTTTGAAGCGAGGACTGGTTTGGTCTTCATCGGAAACTTCGAAGCTGTACCATTTCCACACAACCGATTTGCTCTTACTATTTTTAGCCACAAACTTCTCACTTGCCTTAGCAAATGCCATTTGCGTACTGGTGTGTGGAGACCAAATACTGTGGAGACCACTTTCACAGTTAGGAGGAGGAGCCTATGGTAGCCCGGAGGCGTGCGACCCAGAGACACGAGAGATGAAATTTGATTTTGAGGTTTACCCTTTTTTAAACATCGTCCTAATTAATCTGTTTTTGATTTAAAATCTATTAATTGTGCAGCCCTACTTCACGTATATTCAGACTGTATCTTAATACAGAGACTGAGAAATGCATATATGTGATCTAAACCAACAAACCTAATGCTGGCCTTGGACTTTTGCACAGTAGTGTATTTGTGGCTGAATTATGTTGAAAAACAGCAAGTGAATGCTTTTTTTTGGGTCTCTAGTTAATTATCAAAGCATCTTATCTAATTATCACTGTCATTTTATGTTGTTTCATTGGTACTTTCCTTTTAATGTACATTTGTTGTGAAAATGCACACACCGTGTAATTTCACTGAAAGGTTTAAATGTCAGGGTAATCGGGTTAAAACCTGCATTAACTTGGTTTCTTCTAATCCCTTAACCTGGAGAAGGTGAGAGGAATCCTCAGTCAGAGACATCTGTGAAATCAGGTTTCTATTAGATGTGTTAACCCAAGTATCTGCAAAGATGGATTATGTAAGAAACCACAGGAAGCCTCGGTTTTTGAACATACTCTAAGTGTAATATTGCATAGTTTGGACTGATTAACAGGACACAAAAGTAATCAAATCATTTAATAAGGAGCACTTTAAAGTAAAGTCAAAATCAGCTGCCTTTCCAGTGTGATACTGTGAGTGGAAGGGTGTGTGGGAGTAAAATCATTCATTTGTGATCGGAAAAATCCCTAAAACTCAATTAGGCTGATTAGGGCAGAGGAAAGTGGTGCACACTACAGACAGACCGACTGGCAAAATGACAAGCAGGCAAAGTAGACCTGTGTTGGCAAGAGAGAAAATCCAAGTAATATAACACTGCCAGTGTGCAGCGCCTCCCCATTATAGTATAAAATTAGTGCAGGGGCTCCCTCTGTTTGCCAGGCTCCTGCACCATCATTATTGATTTGTATCTGGGCTTTCTCTTCCTAAAGTATGAAGTATAGCAGGCACTCAGATTTACTGCAACAAGAATTTACAAAGAGACATCGTTAATATTCCACCTTTTTGTACATCGCGGTCCAGAACCTCATCAAAGAGCTTTTCCTGAACTGCAGGGGGCAAGTCCTCAATGTCTGAAATAAAACAAAACGAGAAAAACTGAACAACAGTAAAATAAGAATACTGAAGAGCAAACCTTAAATGAGCATGCTTATCTCTTCTTCAAATAGCATTCGGGTTTAAGCTGAAATTAATGAAAGGCCAAACTAGAACATTTCTGAGCTGTGGCTTGTTTCAACTCAAGCCACCATGTTTTGTTATTTTCACAATAGCCACTGGTTTTCTCTGCGAGCTCAGAGCCCTTGTCAACAGTAGCTTATTCTTTGGCTAAAATAAATGAATGCATTGACTTTGTGGAACTGAACAGAACAGCTTTCTATAGCGGCCAGATGCCAAGGGCTGCATTGTCCTGAATACTCTACATAACAAAACTCCAGCAATAGTCTAAACCATAATAGCCATTTCACACAATGACATCCAACAGAAAATAGCACTGAATGCATGTAATTTTGAAAAAAAATAAAATAAAAATAAAAAAAGCTAACATAGTTCTGTTACAGACAAAACACATGCCTCGCTGGCAGAACTACTCAGTATGCAAAAACAATATTCAGTCAGAGAGCCAGAGGTAGCCTCCATCTTCTGCCAGTTGAAAACAGACAACTGTAGCATTATGTCCCTTCAGCAGCCGAATAACAAGCAATTTCATACGCCACAAGTAAACAAAACAAGCATTCTATCATACACTTGGCAAGCCAGTGGGAATGAGAAGACTGCATTTTTTCAGCTACAGAGATGAAGTATCCTTGATAAAAGACACAGAAATAACACTATGAATTTATGAAATATTGCAACTGCCTCCTTCCAGCTAATTATGTCTGCCATAGCAATAACATTTTCATTTCCATGTTTTATTTGTTAGCTTTTAAGTGGTCTAAAAATAACATCACAGTTTAATTATGTTTGAGTGAAAGTTGGGCCACGACATAATTGATCTTAATGTGATCTACTTTGAGTTTTGTCTCATAATACCTAAACTGTATGGGGGTAAAAGGAAAATATTTTCATACATTCTAACATACATTTTCATCATCCTGTTTAGTCTAAACCCATTTTTTTCTCCTAATGATATCTTCCTGTCCTTTTTCTGTACACCATTAAGGAATTAGTCTGTATTTGCTGGTTTTTGACTGTTTTTTTAATACTGTTAATGCTAACCTGCGGGTAGCGTGAAGGTCACCAGGTCAGTGAGAAAATAGCATGTGAAATCTCCCTTTCGCTGATGCAGAGATGCTGCTACCTCACGGCGTATCTGCTCCGTTAGTTCAGGACACACCATAGCAGGAATACATTTGGCTGCCTGTTGGGACACCTGCAGGGAAGGAAGAGATCAAATAATAATTGGCAAAAAAACACCTTAAAGGTTCCATAATACAGTTGCATAGACATTAACCAGGTGATACATTTCGTTTTTCCAGGTAGCCAAGAGCATATTTGAAGCAGACAAAAAAGAGAATACGTTGGTCTGAAACTATTTATGATCAGTGGAATGGAACAGAAGAAGAAAGAATGAAGTAGACTGAGCAACTGAGGATTAGTTTAGCCTTGGAGGATGTTTTCGACAGGCAAAACTGATAAGGTATATCACTGCTAAGAAAGGCAACTGTTTCTATTGGACATAAATTATTATGCTGAGCTAGAGGAGAAACAGTCTTGGATTCTGTTTAAAAAAAAAGATACTGCTGTAATCACGACTGTTTTCTAATGGAGATGTTTTTGTGTAAGTAGTTAAGTGCTGCTGCGTACACAGTAATAAAACGTGTAAACAGTAAGAAATGACAGGTCCACAGCATATTATGGCACCTGAAAAAAAAAAAAAAAATCTGTGTATACGTAGGTAAGTAGGTAGGTAGGACTGACCAAAAATAGCAGAAATACTTGTGGGGTGTTCAAGGGACTGTCAAATATGAGCCATTTCTGTGGCATGCTGCAATGTCTCGCTTGTGGTTACTCACTGACCCCCTTAGGAAAAGAAAGTGGGACAGTGACAGAGTGTGGGAGGAGAGGTGTGTATGCAGATAATCTGGGATCACAGGGCTGACAGCGAGCGAGCTGCAATCAACCTCAAGCACATACGCACTTCTGACACACATATATACACACACTAGAGGTGTAACTCTTCACTGGCCTCAAGATTCAATTACGATTCTCCTGTCAATGATTCGAACGTACAATCCCCGAAGCATCTCAATGTATCAATTTTCTGTACTACTGCACATGGGTACTTTTTTCCTCACTAATATAAGCAGACAGATATGGATCTGTCTGGATTCCCCGGAATTTAGAGAGTGCTTTGAAAAATCAGTCTGCAATAGTCTATAATATAAACACCTGCATCTTTTCAATACCAGCATCTATGTGTCAACAGACAGATATTGAGAGTATAATTCAAGTCACATATGATGTCTGTAATGTAATGCCTATTTAATGTGAGAAATGTCTACAGATTTAACAGTCTGACTTACAAGTAACTATCATGTAACAGCATGAAATAAATACATGTTAGAAAAAGGCATTTCTCAGTTCTGACTACCATACTGAGTAAGTGAAAAGGGTCTAGTGTATGGAAGGATCCCAGCTCCTTTTCCCTCTAAACATGCTCGTGACTCTTCTCAGCTGATCTCATTGGGTGATGAGATCAACAGACTTCACAACAAACAGCCACATCATCAGTGATGCAAAAGCAGGCAATACTGCCTTGACTAAAGAGAGTAAGTTACGTCTGCCTCAAATTTGTAATCCAGTTTTAGTACACCCACCCAAGAGTCATGCCTTTACTCAAAACTTTATGACTTCTCGTCTAATGATCAGAGATACAAATAACTATGTGAAGTTCTGTTTGTACAAACCTCAGTGAGTAACACGGCTAGCATGTCCTGTCTCTGGAAGCGGATGGCTAAGTGAACCAACGTGAAGCCATCGTCAAATGCCGATGGTCGATTCAACAGGCGCACCTCGTCTGATGTTAACTGCCTCGCAATGTCTCCTCCCGATGTTTTGTAGGCCTCTACAGCTGCTAGGTCGCCCTCCACCACACCTTTAATACGAGAAAAACAAACATTAACTGTTAAAACTCAGTCATTGACACATTAACACACTTGTTTAAAAAGTGGATTTTTAACTTTTATCACAGCAAATGTATTTACATACAAGTCCCATTTTGCTTTTCATCAGAAGCTCACATTCTCAAAAGCATTACTTTTTCAACAGAACTTGTAAACAACTACATCAATTCTTATTGTGCATCAAACACGACGTTCTCAGTTTACTTTCATTTGCTGTTACATAACTTAATATTTTGTGTAAAAATATCAAATGACACTTTAGGAGACACATTCTTCTCTGTGGTTAATATCAAGCTGGACTCAGGCATAACAGAAACAAAAATGATTTGTCTTGAGAATAACCTTGTGCAAAGAACAAGCAGTTCCCAACCAAAAAGTATACAATATTACAAAGCCGGATTGTGCTTTATCTCTGAGGGAGCTGTCATAGCTCTAAGACTTTACAGACATTGAAGTTAAGGGAAATGGATGGCAGGGGGGCACACAGTAATATAAACTTTTTTTTTTGTTAGGATTGTGTGCAGCAGTTAACTATTTTAAGGGGCTAGAAGTTCAACACCTAAAATGAAAAACTGAAAAGTGGATAGCTACATGATGAGCTCAGTACAAGCTGTCTGAATGGTTTAGCAGCAGTAATAGCCTCTGCAACTGTTTACAGATCAAAGCTGCAACTCAGTGATATCATGTGAAGAAGAGAATAATACATATCCAAGTGACCAATTTAAGCTTCAAGTTTCTCTTAACATTTCTAGTACTTTCAATAACACCAGAGTAGTATTCTCCCGTACATTTGACAGCATAAAACACTGTTGCGCTTTTGTTTGCACGTCAAAGGACCACACACAATGTTCAGCTGCATAATCTGTGTGAGTGAGACAGCGAGTGAGAGAGACATGGAGTGGGTGGAAGGACTCGCTGTGCCATGTGGAGCTGGCTAGCACAGCGCGAGATGAGGAGAGAAAGTACACAATGGCAGCGCAGTATGATAGAGAGATCACAACCACTTTCCACAAAACACTCCATTAGTGTGGGTGTGCCTGTAGCCCTGCAGTCAGTACTGTACTCACAGATCCTTTAGAGAACACAAATGGCACAAATATGCAAACAGGCTTACACTTAAAGACAGACTGACTAGTGAGAGCGAACACATTAGACAAAGTGAAGCTGTTCTTTTTCTTAGACTGCAAATGATTTTCACTGATGTAGGTTGTGGCCATTTCTATCGGTGAAAAATGAACAACAACCATTTGACAAATACGTAAGAAACTTAAAGTGTATTTGTGGCAAGTTCGCATTTTTGGGCCAGCCACTTTAGGTGGTGTAAACACAGCTGAATTGCTAACACAATCAATCAGGAACCCAAAATAATTGGTCAAATTAAATCCATTCCACAAAGTGCATCTCCTGTCAATATTATCTCCTTTATTTGTCATTCTTCCACAACACTTCCACAACAGTAGGAGATGACTCTCTTACCGTGGCAATTTACTTAATTATGTTAAACTGCACAATTGCCAATAAATGAAATTAATTCACTTGTCTCTGTTCAAGGATAGTGCACCTAGTTGATTCTGGTGTGTTCCCTACTTCTAGGAATGTACCTTCATTAAATCTCATTAAATAATGATCCTATAGATGCCACATATTGTGCTGGGAAGCCACATAATTAATATAAAAAGGCACTGGTGAATGAGCAACAGTGGAAGACTAGCATGAAAGCCTCTTATACAGTAAACAGCTTTTGTTAAAGGATGCAAAGGGAATTTCTTCCAAAGCCCTAAAAAAGTTGTATTCTGCATGTCCATCAGGATCACACAAAAAGTCACTTCACAAATCATTTTGAACTAAAGATGGAAAACTTTTTTCTGGCTCCACCTTCTCTGATATGGCACAGTTGGTCCTGCTCTGCATGCTCTTTATATTTTATCAAATGCTTCAATATTCTGAGGTGTATTTCTTCTATCCTCATGCAGCCTTAGTAAGTTTACAACACAAGTTTGTTTGGAGATTGCAAATGCCTGTGTTCATATAAGCTTCCTTTGACCACACTGCTGTTTCCTTTCACATTAAAAGGTCTACAGACTTTGAAGTGCATGTGTGCATTCAAGGCTGTAAGTGGCTGCCCGTCTGTGTTACTGTGAAAGATAGAAATATGTTACTATCGAACCCCAGCTAACAAGAAAAGCAAACCTGAGTGAAAAATACTGTATCCATTCAGACTGCATGGAGGACTAAGACAGAACAGTAGAGTGTCAGTAGATGTCGGTGCTGACAGAGGCCATGAATGGCAGTTAATATTAGTCTTCTAGCCTGGAAATACTAACACTGAGGTAAAATAATGTCTCAAAAGACAAAAATCACTCCCACAAAGACATTTTACAATTAGGTCAGTTAGTCGACCTCTATTTAGTAATGTTTATGAGTGATGGGACATCATTAGGCATGGATAATTGGGAGGAAAATCTGCAATGTGAGATATAGATTATTATGGCAATATAACTGGTGATTAATTAATGACAAACTAAGCTCACAGGCAGCACCAAACTGACACCAATTAATTAGGGCTGACAGCAAACAGCTGATTGGCCAAATAGTGCAAACACATGACCAATGTATCCAGGGCACCATCTGTGTATATGTGTGTAAATGAAACTATTTTTATTTAGCAATGTGTGGATCCTACATTTACTGAACAGCACTAAAGAATGAAACAGTAAACCTGCACAGATACAAGTAAGTGTGCTCTGAAAAAGACGTCCTCAATGAACCGAGTTACACAGATTACAAGGGCGAGGGTCACTGCTGTTGCTTAAGGCCAATTTATTTTTGACTTCTCCTGTGTGGATAGTACTATTTTTAGTAGAAGAAGATATCTCAGAAAATGACCTGTGTTTACATATTTGTTTGTCGGTGGCAGGGAAGCTTCTGTACCCTGGAATGCATACATGATCTCAGATGATGTCCTCTGTGACCAGGCCTGTGTCCAAATACATTCCTCTGTTCTTATATAGTAAACACTGAGCAGTCTATAACATGATGAGCATTAAATTGATTTATTGCCATTTTGTGTCTGTGCCAAAAGGCGCAACATATGTGTAACTTAAACATCTGCCATTTGGGCCACTTTATAGTCCCTATATTTTAGAGACAGAATTCACGTGCTTAAACTTCCAAAAACATACTGATAACCTAAATCACAAGGCACCCAACAGGGAGCGATTTGAGACACTGCCTTGGACAACACAAGAGGGGATATTTCTGATCTGATAAGCAGAGCTAATGCTTGAATATGCTAAAAAGAATTACACCCACTCACATCAGATATCCTGGCCAGATGGGCCCTGACCCTTAAGGCACAAGCCACAATGACATGTGGGAATTCACCATGTCACATAAAAGATGCAGTGAAGGACAAGAAGCAAACAATCAATAGACCTTTTTCTCTGACCTTTATACCTCATTTAGACTTGTTAAAATGTGATCTCTATTCTGATAAAGATCCAGATAAGATAGAATAGGTATTAATGCAAGGTGTAAGTGTGTTGAGATCAGATTTTGATCTCCTTGAATCGGCCTGACTACATGTGAAGGTAGTGTGACTCAATGTGCATGGATTTTAGGGAAGTGGATGATCACATTTGTATCATAATCTGTGCCTACAAATGTCTTAATTTAATTTGCTTCTACACTCTATGGTACAACATCAGATTAATCTGAGACATGTGAATAACACCAAGCTGGTAAACCTCATGAACATCTAAAGAAAGACACGGAAGATTCACATCCCTGGAGCCATAACGAAAGGAGAGGCTTTATATAGTGATAGGAGTGTTGGAGTAAAACTGGATGGTCCTACAAAAATACAATAGGTGTATTCATGAAGTAACTCAAAAACTCATGAATTCAAAACACATGAATGATCAGGTTGTCTGTGGATCTGGGTGGAATGCCCATGGGGAGTAAAAAGGTCATCCATGAACTAAAAATGATAATAAGGAAAAACAACCAAAGCTTGTCCATTTTTTTTTGACAAGCTGGACAAGACACTATTTGACAAACGATAAGCGGGGGGGGGGCAAACACCAGCATAGACATGAACTCAACTTCAAATAATAATGGTGAGTAGCCCTAATCCTGCTAATGCACCTGTGACTGACATCCAACATTGAGTGAAACAACTACAACACATTAAAAACACCAGGTGTAAATGCAGAGTCAACATGGGCTTATTCATTATCTGGATAATTCATCCAGATACAGATGATATTTATAACACCAGGTGTAAATGGGGTCTTAGATTCAGTTATTTGCCTGCTTTGACTCTTAAATATAGGCTTCAATATAAGTTGGTTAAAACATAAACAGCAACAACTGATAAATTATGTCTTTTTTAAGACACTTATGTACGTTTTGGGTGAATGATCATCTGAATTTTTTTACAATATGTGCAAAAAAAAAAAAGAACAAAAGAAAAAAGAGATTATTTTCACCCACTGAAACTAATTATTTGTAGCATCCTTAATTACAAGAGCTTCACTGCAAAAGTGCACTGTCAGTCTAACACAGGAGAATTGTCTGTCAAAGAGCCAGAAAAGGAAGAAGAACTGAAGTTGAGTGGGTATGCTGAACAATCTCTAAGCAACTATGACAAAGGCAGGAGAAGGAGTGAGAAATGTGTGAGAAGAAAAGAAGCCATCGTTAGTTGTTCTTAAAATGTTTATCCTAAACCTCCCACTCCACACTCACCAGTCTATAGTGTGGGTGGCTGGACACTTGCTAATAGCGTGGGGACGTTTTACACTCGCTATCAGCAGGAGAGCTCCAAGTATATGCCCTATACCACTACACTGAATCAGAATCATCTGGACCTGACTACTAAAACAGGACAGCACATAATAACCTTGCTAATAGAGGAAAAATATATTAATCACCAACTCAAACTTAGGCTGGCTGATAAGACACAAAGATTTCTGTATTTTTATGCAAACTAGCAATGCATATGACACATGTTGGTATACTGAGGAGGGTGGACTTTGAAGTTTCAATTGGATGTCAAAGCCATGTGAGATACAGTATTTGTATGATTTGTATGTATGTAAATGAGGAAACTTTTAGGAGGACTTTTATTAAAAGAGACTGTGATCAAAATAAGATGCACAGACAGAGTGGAAAAATATAAATAAAAAGTTATATGTAAAATATAAGCAACATTACATAAACTGGTCAGTGTATTTCATGTAACCTAAGGTTTTTCTACAGCATTAAAGTGTGTGCAGCTGGCATCTGTTTATAGCGATTCTTTATATTCATTTAGATCCAAAAGTCAGTTTGCTTTATTTAATCAACTTAAACTTTAACCTGAAAACGTTTGCCAAACACGGCTTTTCTGACACTGAGGATATAAAGTAAGCAAAGTTGGACGGTAACCAAGTTCTTAGTAACTGCAGATGTCAGACCATGCAGTAATCCTGGTATGCTGAAGGAAAGGTACAAAACACAATGCTAGATATTGTTTAGGTTACTGTAAGAACAGTAGAAATATGTTTGACATTGTGAAACTATTGTACACTTCAACCAGGGAGGAGAAATGCAAACACCAACATGGTTTTACAGAAGAAACAGGTGTGACAACTGTACCAATAGAAACGGGATTATTGTCTCATTCTATATCTCCTCTGTAAATATGTTGATCTCCCTTAAAGTCAATATACGTCCCAGCCCTAACTCAAGCCACTATCAGGTCCTATTTCAAGTTCATCCATTCCCAGTTTTCCCTACTGGATGCCATTTAGCTCAGTCAGTACTTTCTAAATACCTAATATTATAAGGATAATTATGTGATGTCAAATGTATTCCTGTAGAAGTTTTTTTTATTTTTGAAACTCACCAACACAGGCATTGAGGAACAGCCAATCAGTCCTTCTCATTCTGTTTTTTATTTGCTTCAGTTTTTTGAAATCCACTTCAAGCTCTTCTTTGCTCCCAATGCCAGCCCCTGATGCCAGCTCAATCCTCTGAAAGTCCATATTCACCTCTGACTCCCGTTTAGAGGTTGGAGGAGACCTCCTTTGGCTGCTGCTACAACCCCCAACCCCACCTACCACAACCCCAACTCCTTGCCCACCTACATGCCCAACAACACCTCTCCTGTTGTCCCTGTCCTGTTCGTTAAGTTTTGAAGAAGGTTGCTGGCTCTCAGGCTCGGAGGCCAGTTCAATGGGTTCAGCTAAGAGACTGTTTGGCCTAGGGTGGTCGCACACCACGCACTTAAGTGCTTTGGGCCAGTTCTCGTAAGTGCAGGCAGTGCAGGTCCAGTGCTGTGCATGAGTGTTGAGCCTGTTACGGTCATTATATTCCTCACAGGGATCTGTAGTAGTGGCTGTGGGGGAAGACCGACATCCAGAGCCTGAGGTCTGTGGTGATTCTGTGGGACTGTGTGGCTGCTGAGTATGATGTCCTTGATGGGTTGAATGTTGTGCGTGCTGCTGTTGCGCCTGTTGCCTCTGACACAGGCACTGGGTACAACGGATGGCACGAGGCCAGTTCAGGTAGGTGCACATGTGGCACGACCACTTGCTACTCGTCTCAGGTACATCAGCAATCCGAACACGGGGTCGGGCACTGGAGTCTGGACAAATAAGTAAGCTGGAACCCCCCTGGGTCGGGCTGTTACTGAGGCCTGCAGGGTCCCACTGGTGCAGACTGGCATCCAGAGCAGGGCTGCTTTTGAAGGGCTCCTCAGTAATGATGGCACCCCCACTGGGCCTCTGAGCGCGGCACATGGTGCACTTGATGGCTGACGGCCAGTTCTCGTATGTGCAGTATTCACAGGCCCACTTGGCAACCAGCTCGGTCATCGTCGCACCGCCGCTGTGGGAGGCTCCCTGCCGTTCAGAGGGGCACTCAGCTCGGCAGATCCACACTCAAGGAGATCACACAGCAAGCAGTGCACTGTAGTACAGGGGCAGGAAATTTCACAAAATACCATATTAGTATACTTACACTCCAACTATACGACAAAATGAAACAAGTTTTATTAGTATTATTAATGTGTATGTGAAAAGTGGAAAAAGTCCCTCACAGTTCATAGAGTTAAGATCTATTTTATCAGATCAGATAATTTTAGCCTAACCCTATAATAGGGAAAAGTAAATAGTTAATACATAGTTAGAAAAATGGATTGGCTCACATTCATCTATATAAAAAATAGTGGCATGTTTTTTCTGGAGTGTAAAGGGAGTCAAAATAGATCAAATGATAAATGTGAAAACTGATGCTATAGGCCAGTTTATAGGCGAAATAACTTAAATAGAGTGAATTATGTCTTCTAGACCCACAGAGACTAATGCCCAAACAGGAACGTGCAAGTGAATGTTCTGTGTCCTATTAAAACCTGACACTAGCTTTAAACACATACAGTAAGTTAGAGACACTGGGCGAATGTGTCCTACAACCGAGCAGGGTAACAAGAGACAAGGACAGATGAAACCAGACACCCGGCAGAGAGGCGCGTGACTGGTTAAGACACTTACTGATGTACTGAAATCGAGTTGGACCCAAAGCCTATTACCTACATATAACACTGAATGAGTCGAGTTAAGAGTGCCTACATAGCGTATCGCAAACCTCAGTTACTTAGCGAGACACCATAAACTTGATGTTAGCGACTCCGGGAAGAGTCCCCTGTACTGTGTTTACACCACGCCTCCAAGTTTACCAACACACAGCGAGAAATTCAACACATTTGTGAGACACGATGCACGCGCAGCTGCATGTTTTGTGTGTGTGTGTGTGTGTGTGTGCGTGTGTGTGTGTGCGTGTGTGCGTGTGTGTGTGTGTGTGTGTGTGTGTGTGTGTGAGGGGGGGAAACGGTCAAATTTACCTACTGCTAGCAAACCGACACATTACTGAATTCATACATTCGACAGGAAAGTCAAGTTGTGTTTAAATTAAACAGCAGTCGACTACTTTGGTGTGTACATGAGCAGTTTACATCACTAGGGTGAAATTTAACAGCTTTGCACTGGTTATTATAAACACTAATGAAACAAGCTAACATTAAAAGCTATCTGACATGACAACTACAGGCTACACTGGATTGGTTACCAGCCAGGAGTCTCATTGGAGCTAGCTGGCTGCTCGCTAACATTACGGGATTATGTTTTTGCCCCTCTCTCTATCTGTCTTTTAAAACGGCACTATCAACTCGACAAAAACCCTGACAAGGTCGGCTAACGCTGTGAGTCTTACCTTTGCTTTGCTGTGTTTACACTCCTCCGTTTGCCACCAAAACAAATGGAGCGTCCCCCCTTCAGAGAAACCCACTCCAGTCCGCACTCGGGCTTCTCTCACTTAGTCGACACTAGCCGCATATTTACTTCTCAGGGGCGCCGTTGACTTGGCAGTTGAAGGTCCATATATACCACGGAGCGACAACCCCCCCCCTAGTCCCGTCCCTCCGCCGTCCGCGTTGACGCTTTAAATCATTTTTGTGCCTTTCCCGATTTCCATACCCCGAGCTGACAGGCTTTAATGGCGGCACAGGGGAAGGGAAACAGCCGAGGTAGGCCAGGCAGGGCTAAAAAATACACTACGAGGGAGAGCTGAGAGAGAGAAAGCCCTGGGCCGTGTTACAGTGAGAGGCAGGAGCAGGATTTACCACCTGAATCTGCCAACTAACCTGATTGGCTGAGGTTTGTGTATCCCCTCTCACGGACCAATCAGATTTTACGTCTCTCATTCCAACTATTAAAAGGCTCACAGCAAAACAGGACAGAGTGCCACTTTAACAACGGCGATTCCGACTAAAGACCGTCTTCGCTGTAGTTGAAGAGCACCGTAAGGTTACGGTGCAAAAAGTATTCCGTTTTCAATACGTCCATCGTAATTTGTTACATCTGTGACAAGTAACCACGTGGTATCCTCTCAAAGGGGATAAAAGAATGATGTCATCGTAAAAATACTGCAGCAAGCAGTCTGCAGTAATGCATGACAGCTTCAGCAACAGTTCATAACGATACATTATTATCACTGACAGACATCTGTAAGGTCTGGGAGCTGCAGATAGAGCCCGATTTGAAGATCAGTGACAGTTTTACCAATCTGTTTGATAACCTAATAACTAGATCATGGATGCAGCGCTTGTTTATGTCCCGCTCCGGTGCGATGTCACTGACAGGAGCGTCTGTAGGTTTTGCACGCACAAACTACATTCTGTTCTATTTTTATATCTGTGAGTTCCCATAATATTTAGACTCTAAGATCACTTTTTTTTTCTTATTCTGTGAAATTCCAAATCTGCTCTATTAAATTCTGCTAATCGTTAACTTCATAGCATAATAGCCTAAGTCATATTTTTGGCCAAATTGTGACATGTGTAACTTTATTCTCCCAACACTACGGATTAATTTTTCATCATGGGCTGTGATCTGAAAAATAGCATGACTTGGGCAATTATTCTGAGGTTAACAAAATACTTATTAGTACATTTAGGTACTCAAGTTGACCAGAACAAGAAAACAAAGGCACATTCATTAATTCCACATATGCATGTCTCATTTATTATCCCCCTGTTTAAGAACCGTATTATCTGTGCTCATTCCAGCAAGTCCGTTGTCTACTTTTGTCAAGTACACAAATCCAGATAAAAGCCAAGAAGATCTAAGCTGGAACTGGACTTTGTGCTTCAGGGAGGTGTTGCTGTTGCAATGGCCCACTAGGGGAAGGAAGGTAAGGGTCACCCCCATACATTAAGAGTACATGAGTGTATATAGTATGTATTAAGATGGACTTAAAGGTATAGGATCCTAACAATGCTAGTCCTCTCATGCTCTATATTGGTGGTCCTCAGGATCAAAGCCCTGCTGGTTTTCATACAAGCTGTTACATTGGTAATACATCTGGAACCCAAGTCAAGAACAAGAAAAAAAACACAGAAAAAACAAGACCATCATTCATCTAGAGGACCGTGATTTAGAATGAGGACCAACATTGAGAGCTGCTGCGCTATACCACACTGAACACTGAAGTGAGACAAGCTTATACAGTTAAGTGCTGTTCAAATGCTACCCATTGCCTTGTCTACTATACATTCATAATTTATTTTCTCATCATGTTCCAGTACTCAAAGGAAACCGTACTCCTAACAAACTTGATTAAGTCATTTCTTAACACTATGTGATTGTGTTACTCCTGGTGATTATTGAGTAACATTTTGAGTGCCAGTTCCTGATCGGTGATGCATTGGCATTACACATCAGGGCAAATGAAATGACCCTAAGGCAAAAAACATGACATACCAGACTGTGTGAATAAAGCAGTATTTGTTCACAAGGCAAAGCTTTTCCCAAGTAAGAGGTCTTCCTTTCTAAAACAAGTGCAGTCGTCTTGAGCTCCATATCAGACGCCCTGCATGTTCAGTGCAAAGTCTGTCCGTGCTGAATAAGGCTTTCACCTGTTCATGCAAGGAGGGTGTCCTTTATCCAGCATCCTGTTAATCCACACAGTAACATCAGTTGTCACTCAAAAACTTTGCCTTGCAGGGTGTATGTATCGGTCATTTGGCAGATTCCCTCTGGTTTTACAGTTATAATTCCAGTTTCAAATAATAAAGCAAGCAAAATCACAGTTGCAACCATTAAATTACAGGTTCACTTAGAAGCTGTCCGTTGAATTTAAAAAGGGAAAACAGCATTAGGAAGCAGTGATGATGGTTTCAGTTAGAACACCAAATCTTGGAAATTGGAGGCATACAGTATAACTGCAGGACCAAAAAGGAAAAAAAAAAAGCTGGATGTCAATTATTGCAAACACAACATAGTTTATCATTTCATATTACCCCTTAAGAGAGATCTGTGAATGTGTTCTGTGTGCAGACAGAAACGGCCCTGAGTGGAAGGCACTGTATACTGAAACAAGGTCAAGATGTTTTCATCACATTATCCAGGTCCATACACGTTTGACCCAAGCAGGTCAGAATACATGAGGTTTGCTGTCAACTAGAGACAGACAGAAGGAGACATCTCCCTCTCTGTTCCAACAATGAACTACAGTTACAATTCACACACACTGCAGGGGATATCAGGCTCTGATTATGACTTTAATAGAGAACAAAGTCAGTAAGACGAGAGCTGAGAAGTGGTTATATGGTTATGATCAGTAGTATTAGAGACAACCAGCAGAGAAGTGGAAGTAGCAGCCAGGCTTTTATAAGAACAATGGATAGAAGCAGTTTTTAGTGGCAGCTCTCTGTGTTGCAGCAGCAAAAAGGGAACTTTAAGCATCTCATTAGTAAAGCTACAGTACATTGTGTTTGCCCTGTGAACCTCATACCACACGCAAAGAAAAAAAAAAAAATCTTAAGCCGAGACCGACTCAGGGTGGTCAAAGATGACTAGTCAAGTGGCACATGACAGCATTGCTATAGCATGAGTACGGAAATCTTAAATTTTGTTAAGTGGAGCAAGGCGCATACAATTTCAGTGTTATCCAAAAAGAACAAGACATTGACATTCTTGTCAATCAAATTAGATTAATTGTTCAAACAAAATATATATATATGTGTGTGTGTGTGTGTGTGTGTGTATATATATATAAAGCACCCATTAAAGAAGTGGCAGAGTAAATCAAATTTGAAATCTATTCATCTTTAAATAGGTAACTATCATTTATTTAAGACTGTAGATTGAAAACATGGAAATGAAAATGTAGCAATGGAATACCTTCAAAATCAAATGAAACTGCATTGTTAAAGAACTAATTTATATATATTATTCAAATTAAGGATAAAAAGTTAACAACCATTTACCTACTTCTGTGATAAAATAGTTTCAAGGCCGCAGAATATTTTCCCTTTGCTCTTCTTAAATGGTTTGTTAAGAAAAAAAAAAAGGCATAAAAGTGCAAGAAGTTGTGGTTAAAGAGGGTGCTCAGAGAAGCAAATGTGAAACAAAATGATAATAAAAAGACTGGAGGACCTGTCTTTGTTAGGAGGAAATTGGTCCAGCAGTTGGCATGGTGTCATCCATTTCTGACCTTCCTCCAAAACCAGTCACATCCTCATGTACATACCCTGACCGCCCCATTACAAAAATGAAAAGAACATAAAAACAGACAACTTCTCCCCCAGTGAGTAAGACCTGTTAAGCCTGCAAAGACTAGCAAGGTTTCCCCTTAAAATGGAGATCAGACTAAGACAAGAAGAAATACACACAGCGGGACAACCACCTGCGCATGCCTTTCACATTCAGGACTGGCACTTCTTTTGTCTATATTTGTCTATCTTTGATTGCTTGAGATGGCCACCTCTCAAGGTGTGTCACTTATACGTGTCCCTCACACACCCAGTGGCATGCCTCTATGTGGCCTGTGAACCTCGAGCGTCCCCATCAGGACTGAGGGCGGCTGGCCGACCTTGAGCCAATACACTGCCAGAGACCACTGGTAGATGAGTGGCTTCACTCACTAGGTTTTCATATTCGCTACTGTCCTCATCTTCATCGTCATCATCCTCGTCGTCATCATCCTCGTCATCTTCTTGTCCTGCAGCTTGTCTGTCCAACGAGTCAGAGCTTGATCCATCTCCGTTGCCAAGGTATGGAGTGCTGGGAGTGGAAACAGGATTAGAGCTGGCCCCGAGGCTCAGGCCCAGCCCGAGGCCCAGTCCCAGGTCCATACCCAGCGGGCCAGGGGTGGGGTGTCCTGGAGAGCCCACAGCTTGGGGCCGAGGCAGTAGAGCAGCACTGGTGGGAGAAGATGAGGAGGACAGCAGAGAGTCGTCCTGGGACAAGAGGTCAGCATAAGAGGGCGGGTTAGGTGAGGTACTGGGCCGCTGTGGGGCAGAGGGGCTATGGAACGCTATCCTGGACAGGAGCAAAGACTCAGATGGCTCTGTATTCTCCTCTGGAGTGGAATGAGAGTCTGTGTTCTGGGCCTCACGGAGTCCTATGGACCAGAAACAAAAATGTGAGTGCAGAGTAAAAGTGTGACTCAATCTATATCAACTAAATGACAAAAAGGGATGCACCAAACAGGCATTTTACAATTTCTGAATGTTTCTGAAAGCCTGACAGCATAGTCAATTATCTTCGTAACTGTTCTTAAATGGAAAATTCCATTTCATGATCAAATCAGGCACAGTCTAAGTAACTTTTACCTTTTCTCCAGAACTGCATCAGGTCAAAGGACCTCACTCAAATAAATGTCAAAATATAGTGCCCTAATAAAGTATGTTTTTGTACAAAATACAAATTGCAGTATTTCCAAAATGGTGACTCCATGCTCAATTTAGAAGCCTTGGTCCTGCAAAATACTGACTTTAAAGTAATTTCAACTTGATTGTGAACTCAAAATGTACATACTTCTCTCCTCTTCCGCTGTCTTGCGTTTCCTGAGAGCAATTTGTTGTTTGAGTTTGTTCACATCTTCTTGGATTTTCTCCTTCACACGTTCACTTTGTTCTACTTCCCCACATACAGCCTAAAAACAATGATAAAATAGTCTTTTCAATATGAAGGCAAGTCAAGGTTTTAATTTTTTAATGGTGTTAATTGTCTCAAATCAGTCAAATTTACTTTCAGATTTACCTGCACTTTATCTTGTAATGCGCTGTAGACTTGGTATATTGTTCGGATATCCTTCATCACACCGTCTTTGTCAAAGAATTCCGCTCTGGGGGGAAAAAAAAATGCCTGATTAGAAATGCATCATTGAAGATCCCAGAGTGCACAGTCATATGAATAAAACTCATTAAAAACAACAACACAGTACAGGTGCCTCTGGATTAAAAAGTGAATTCCAAAGATACTAATAAAGATAACCAAATTCCAACAAGTGCCACAAAGAGATATGAGCTGTATGAGCTGAGGTAGAAATAGACCTTTAGGGATTTGATAGATAAGTCTAACTCAACACCCTTACACCCTGCTGGAATTTAACCCATCTACAAGAGCAAATCATAAACATAAACAGACAGAAATTCAAGCACAGTACTTAATTTTTAGGTTTTTAGATACCAGACTTTCCACAGCAGCAAGTCACCTGCATATATGTGCTAACAGCGCAAACACAGTGCCATGTGTAAACCCTATTCATAAATGGAATTGTTTTACATGATCCGATCACAGGTCCAAGTGCATCTGGTCAAACCTGGGACAAAATGTGCCCCAAAAAGCATCTCAAATGGTCACTTGTGAAAGATCTCACGTTCCCCATTCATGAATAAACTCATATAAATTCAAACTCAATAAGCTCATCTGCAATTTTTGCATGTGGAAGACAGTATGAACCTTTACAAAACAAAAAGCTCATCTCCAGCTTAAAACATAAAGCAAGCTTATCAGATCTTGAAACCATAAGTCAACCAGTATTTTTGTCATGTTTTGTTTTCTATTCATCTGATCAAAGTATGTAAGATACAGCACATTCAAGCACATAATAAATAATAATAATAAAAAATAATACACACATAATAAATAATGTTTCTTTGATGGTAACTGTGAGTGATATTGTGAATCAATCAATACACCTTAAATATTAATAAGAACTTCTTTTTAACCATTCTTTTGCACAACATAGACTTGAATGACAGTTGGATTTTTAAGGTATGTGAATTTCTGTTGAATTTTGTGAATTGTGTATATTCTATTTCCTCATGGAGCATCATTCTGCTGGGTTCAGACAGCTCAGATAATATGTGGGCTTTAAAACATCTTTTGATGCTGTGAGCATGCTCACTTTCACTTAAAACAGGAGACATCAGTAAAATTAGCAGTCCTTTGGTCTGCTCTGGGACAGATTTGAGTTTGGGAATAGAATGTGGACATATACACTGGAAAAAATCTAAATCTTACCCAGTGTATTTTTCTCATTTCTAGTCAAAATATCTTATCACACTTAAAATAAGACATGATCACCCAAAGAGTAACTTTTCAGTGAGATATAAGAACTTATCTTAGACAACAGATCTTAGGAATGTTATTTCAAGAAATCTTACCAAGATAATTTTCATTTGTTTCACTGGCAGATTTTTTTGCTTGAATTTAGCAAAAAAAAAAGTTCAATTAGGCAAAACAAATCTGCTAATGGAACAAGTGAAAATTGTCTTGGTAAGATTTCTTTAATAATATTTTTGAGATCTATTGTCTAAAAATAAGCTCTTATAAGAGAGAAATTTTGACTAGAAATGAGAAAAATACACTTGGTAAGATTTTGATTTTTGCAGTGTACATCTTACACCACCTTCAATGTGATGTGACTGATGTGACCTCAATGCGTCTTTGCTTCATCCCTTGCATTAGAGCTGGTTACGTTTGATCAAATCACTCAGGGTGCATTTTAATGCCAGGTCTGAACAATGCCTTAGGCTTACACGGTCAATATACTCAATTTACAATCACAGACTCACATTCATTTGAAACTAACTGAATACCAGTGTCTTATACAGAGGGTATTGTCATATGAGTTTATTGTAGCATTGATGTTTCTAGTTTCTCAAGTGTATTCAAGTCTATTTATAGTTGTTCTTTAGAACCAGTCAACAAAGGAAGTATTCAGCTAGTCCTTTTTAACATAGCAGTTTGACTTAGTTTAATACATTTTTTTACCACTGTAAAATCCTAACAAACGAAAACAGGTTGAGGGTCTGGGAAATGATCACCAAATAAAGATGTACTATTTCAAATTGTGAAATTAAATAACAAATGACAATAAAATAATAATAATAAAAAGGTGGATGTGAAAAACAATTAGTAGTCCAGGCTTACCCATTCTCTTTGATGACCTTCGCATAGTTGACTGAGGTGTTGGGCACTGAGGAGACTTTGTATTCCTGTTGGCTTGTGTTGCCCAGGTTTGGGATTGAGAGGGTGATCCTCTGGTTGTACCTACTGAGAAGAGATGACCAGTTAGTTTTGCCCTCTCAAGCATGATTACTTTAAGCCTGAATCAGCACATTTGACTTACACCCATTTGGCTCTGTTAGACATAACAACAGTCCCAGAGAAACAAACATGCATGGCAAGCCTACTCTCCATCAGAAACTTTCAAGAATGCACTGTTCAGAGGCATATCAATGCTATTTTCAGGAAAAATGATGGCACACCAAAGTAGATATCTATGTCTACATAGATAAATTAAATACACATGCATTTTACTGTACACATGCCTGCAGTCATTACCTGCGGTTAGGCCTGAAGAGCACGTATTCCAGTGCATGTGTGGAGCTGTTTGCCGTGGAGATGAAGCTAAAAAGAAGGAAGATGAGGTCGGGCACACCAAGCAGCTGAGTCAACTGTTTGTGAATGACTTGTTCCCTGAACGACATCTGCTGCTGTGTATTCCTCCGGAACCGGTACCAGCCAATGACATTCTAGAGCACAAAGGACATTTTAATTTAAAATCTTCTTCTATCAATAAAAGCCTCTAATTCAGGCCTCATACCAACAAAAGAAATTATTCCAAATTTACACACACCAGCAATATTGTTAACTTACTTTCCGTCTATCTTTAAGAATGCTGTTGAGATTTTCTTCATTGACTTTACCCGCGTAGTCATAAAAGCTGGTAAGACAGGAAAAAAGTTAAGCCTGATTCAACATGCACCCACTCCTGTTCTACTTCTGCTCCAGTTGCCCTATCTTATCAGATGGGGCCATCTACTGTCCAACTGTCAAATTAATTTATCCTTTGCTGAAATACATACACATGACTTCGTCTTGCACAACACCACACTTTATTCAACATTTTAATAAGAAAATTTTACTTCACTTAGAAAATACTGAGGGACTAATGGAACATGTTCACACTTTAATCATTTCAATAGTTTGTATTGTGTATAATAGTAATCTTTGTAGCTGTAAAGAAAAAGCTGGTATCTTACCTAAACAACTGTGCACACGGATCATGGTTATGAATTTCTGTTGGAAAACAGAGACAAAATATTTCTGAATAATATTATCTATGAAAACCTTGCACACAAAACCCAAATGGATTTATGTTGCCAAAAATATTTAGATTGCAATGAGATCATTCATCAATACAATAACTTGCAATGTCTGTTTAAATTAAGCTCAAATCGCAGCCATCATACAGTAGTGTTCCTGCCTGTCAAGGCTGCTTTTACATACTGATGTTAACTTATTGCTTAAAATGTTTCTACAACTTGTGTTGTCTAATTTAAGACTTACCTACTACCTGGAGCAATTCTGCACTGCTTATCTGTGTGTCACTGATGCTGACAGTCTCTTCTTGCCGTACTTCTCCTAACAGGAAACCCTCCTGTGTAAAGATTTTATATTAAAGAAATTGTAGTTCAACTGGAAATAGTATATGTAAAAAGAAAACCAGTGGAGAAACTTTTTCACTCAAATATTTTTCTCTCCAAAGTAGTATTGTAGCTACAGCTTTAAATCATATTAAAATATCAATTAATGTACCCTGCTTCTTCATTATAGTTACATGCTCTCAGGACATCAACAAAACCACAAAGAGGTCATGACTATGATGCAATAATGAACACATTTTAAAATATTAATAAGAATCTTTAAAATATCAGAAAATGGACAACTTTAAGCGACATTTTACTAATATGTTGCTGTACAACTCAAGTAACTACAGGGTGAAAGCACTAAAATAACCAAAATCTAATTAACATTTATCTATTTGAGCCAGGCCAAACTGTCTAATGTTACTGAGAAGTGGCAGCAGCTGATAAACGGTAAACTAATCAACAAGGTCTGTCTTGCTCAGTCTAGCCATGTGGGGAATGCAGGCAAACTTGTAAACAACTACTATCCACCTGCTAAGGCCGTCTGACAGGACAGGACGGGACTGGAGGAAAAATGTATGCAGGCAAGCGATACGTTAGCATCGCTAGCTGTCATAACACTAAAATGCTTCTTAACAAAATATTCCTTCGACCGTAAACGTTTCTTCCTCGACATATACCTACGACGAACTAAGCAACGGCTCGGAAAAAACTTATTCTTGTGCACATCTGTTAGCTAACTGGTTTAATAAACTGGATGACAACATCAACTAGCTAGCTGGGCTGCTAATAAGCTAACGTAGCAATGCGGAAACGACAGAATGCTAGGAGATTAATTTTCTTTGATATTTACCAGAATATGTTAGCTTTGAGTATTTTAATACAACCCATTCGACTATTAGACGGCTGGTAGAGGTGACAACACATAATATGATCAGTGACACACGGAAGTCGCTTGATTTTGTTGTTTGCTAACGTGTTAGCTAACTAGCAACGTACTGAATATTTCCTGAATCTCAAAGTTTCCAAACATCGTTTCCTAGATTAGCGCAGCTGGTGTTCACATCTATAGGTTTCATGAATTGACGGCTTACGATAATAATGTACTTCTGGGCACTTGGAAAAACTCGGCGAGTTTAAAAACCATCAGCTCTGCCACCCAGTTGTTGTAAGTGAACTGTACGATTAAAACATAGGCGCCCGGTAAATAGACGGAACCATTACTAGCTAGTCAGCAACAGGATGATGACACTGGGAAACAACACAAAACTAATACCGTTTATGAATGATCAGACACAACGCCGACCCATGCACTCAATAGTAACCACTGCACCACAGTCTGTCAGTATCACTTTGACTACTTACGTGATCGGAGTTGCTGTTGGCGCTGTGATAACACACAGAACTAAAAGTATAACCTGAAATGGATGCCGCCATGATGGAAACATCCCTATCAATCCCATTGCCCCCTGCGGTTGCAGGCACCCTCCTGTATCGCAAAGTATTGTGGGGATTGTAGGCGGTAACTTGTCAGTGTTGTCTTTCCTGTCCACTATGGAGGACGATAATGAGAGTCCACATGGCAGCACGTCGGAACCAGAGGAGGACAGATGCTCAGAAGACGATTTTGGTCCTTCAAAGCTTGGAACGAAAGATTAGTAAGTTGTGAGAACCGAAGCCTGTGGAGGAGCTGTTTTCAGCGGGTTCCGTAGCAAAGAAACAACATCAAGCTATCCGGTGTGACATTATTGAACACTTTCAAAACGTTTTACAACATTGTATGTCGAACCTTTTTCGAAAACAGCTGGATTTCCATGGAGGAGTTTTACTTAGTGAGTTGTAATGCAACAAATTATCGACATACTTGATATCTGTCGCATGTATTGTTTGCACAAAGTCAACTTATTGCAATAGCTAATGCTGCTACACTCAGAGTTTTAATGGGATTTGTTTTCTAATATGAAGAAACTGGAATCAAGTTGCAGCAAAACGAGTTATAATTCCAGTGGAGCTGGACAGGAGCTTAGTGCTGTATTATTTCGTCATATCTATGTAGTATTTACATTTTTACAGGTTTTCATTTGTTTCATATTCAACTGTTCTTATGTGTGATTTCCCTTTTCTGCAGTTGGGAGGATGCCTATGAAAAGGAACTCGAGACATTTAAAGACATTGGAGATGTTGGAGAAATATGGTAATCATACATAGTGCTGCTTCATGACAGTCTTTGTTCATAAATTATAAGAGTATTTACAGAGCAAAATTCTTTTCACTTTAGTTATTCTCAAATCATTAGTATAATGACTATTTGTCCTGGAGATTGGGATTACTCCCAACAAGAGACATTAAAATATAGTATTATTATTATTATTATTATTATTATTTTCCTTTATTACTAAAGTTTGCTTCTCTTTTTTTTGCCTCTGGCAGGTTTGGTGAGGAGAGTATGAGCCGTGTGCTCCGGTGGATGGACAAAGCAAAGATTGCAGCAAATGCTGCCATCCTAGATATTGGCACTGGAAATGCAGTCTTCTTAGTTGAACTGGTGTGAATACAATTATGTGGCTAATACTATTATCATTTTAAGTGGCTTCTAATTTATATGTGTGGTGAATCTAAGTTGAGCAAAATGTAATGTTCTTTTCCTCATCCTTACAATAAATTAATCTTTCATTTCTTCTGCTTTGTTTTCATGTTAAGGCTAAACATGGATACAAAAATCTGATGGGTATCGATTATTCTGCAGCTTCTGTGGAACTGGCCAGAAATGTTCTGCTTGCAGAGGACTTGATGGATGTGGCTGTTAAGGTTGGTTATGCACATCTTGTTCATTGTAGTCTGGCTGTTTATGTATTCCACTGAAATCATCTGGCAATTTTGCATTTCAGTCAGCAGCATCCTCACCTCTGCTATATGTTTGTCACCATTTTCAAAGTTCCTCCAAATCCATGAAAGAACATCAACAACCATCTGTGATGTAGTAACCACTACATGCTAAAAATGGTTCACTTCTTTATAGACGAGTGCACATTTACACTGCATAAAACCAGTCAAATCTCCACTGAGTAAAATCATGAGAGATTTGGTGGAGTTGAGGTAGACTTCCAGTCATGTGGCTCACTGGGTATAAGGTGTTCATAAAAGTAATTTTGATCTGTTTTAAGTCAGTCTTTGTTTGAAGTTCTGATTAAATCCAACCTGTTGAATATAAAATTTTAGAGTCATATGAAAATTGTCAACAACCAACAGATACATTCCCTCCAGCATCAAACAAAAAGCAGCAGACGTTCGGAATGAAATACCTCTGGCAGATGTTTAATTTTGTGTGATATAACAACAGAATCTAGTTTGGTGCATGTTCTGTCTATAGACACTTATGACTGACTGACAGTAATGTATTATCGGTTTTGCTCTCTTTTGCTCTTTCTCTTTTTAATCCATTATAGTAGTTCTAGCACCTCCTACAGGCAGGACTTTTGTTAATTTAAATACTTATATTCTACTCTATTTTACACTTCTCTTCTTTGAGCCCAAACCTTAAGAGTAAGGCACAAACTCGTAATTTTAGTCGCCATACTCTGAAACATGCTGAATTACTTTGATCATTATTGTCATCTGGCATTCAAGTTTTAACTCACACAAAAACCAAGAACAAGAATCCTAAAGTAAACAGTCTAGTTGCAGTTTTGTAACTGGTGACCCTGCGAAGTTCAGTCTTTACAAAATGCTCTTGTATATGATGAAAAACTCAGCATCATCCTTTAGTTTAATGATTGCGTAATGAATGGGATATGTGTAAATAAATACAAACTAACCAAAATAAGAGGGGGTGGTGCCAGACTTATATGTCCAACATTAGCACAGTGCTACAATAGCTGTATGCAAGTGAGGATATGTTAAATGTACATTTAGTTTTTTAACCCTATAAGACAGCTGCTGGCAGACAAAACTGTCTACTGATCTAAAATGTTTGATATCTGTTGAAGCACTAATCTAATCAGTGCATTTAAATAATCGACAACAGTGGTTGTAGACACTTGTTTTTCATATCACTCTGGAAAGGTTAAAAGTAGAGAAGTTTATTTAGAAGTCATCACAAAAATAGTTCTATGTCTTTAAGATTTAAAGGCTTGTGATGTATATTTTTTAAAATTGGTTATTGTAACAACAATCAGTGACTTATTCTAATTTGCAGGTTTTACTTCTGTATTTGTATGTAAATGTGCCAGTGTCAAAAGTGCCCAACTTCCCACTGACAATAATCAGTGAACACTCCTTTTCTTTAAGACCTGGTGCATTTGACCAGGGCAAGGGACAGCAGTTGAATTAGAATATTGCACAGAAAGAAAGTGCTTCACTTGAAGAGTACAACATAGTATTTTAAAAGTCTTTTGGTTTTTAGAACAACTTGCATATTATTCTTTGTTATTCTTCCGTCAATCCATGTCATCTTTAAATGGCAGCAATGCCATCAAGCTTTCACCATATATTTGGGACTGCACCACTACCTGAGATGTTTAGATTAAACCCCAGTGTTTACAGTGTGGCAGAGTTAGACAGCAGGTAAGTCTTGACAGTGATGAAAGTCTGCTCAGTAGTCCAGCAAAACCACCTCAAACCTCAGATGAATTGGTAGGATTTAACACATCTCATAACATATATATATGCAAGAAAAACAGGGTTTAAATGCTGCCAGCTCTTTAAGGAATGTGATGATGAGTGAGTTTTCCTCCCTTGTGAGCATAATACTGTTGCATAGTATATTTTATATGCATAACGCAGTTCTGACAGTGTGTGCTTTTCTTGGGCAGAAAGTCTGCCATTGAAGTCAATATTGACCTTAGCTGGACTGTGGGGTATGGTGTGTGTGTGAGAGACTAAAAGAGGAGGAAGCAGTGTGTTGGCTTCTAGTCCATATGCTCAGTACTGAAGACTGCCAAAATAATTTGTGTGGGCGTGTAGTCTTGAGTGGAGTCTGTAGGAGTGAGCAGTTGGACCTACACGATAAAGGAGCTCTCTTTTATGTTACCTCAAAGTCAAAAATCTATGTGATTAAATTTAAGTCAGCTCAACAAAATATATTCATCTCCGGTGACTCACTGCTGATCCTCCTCCTTCATAAATTTTAAATTATGGGACCTGTGGTTTTTAGGTATGTGGCTCTTTAGCTCACTTCAGGGATCTGGTGTTCTGCCCTCTCTCTAGATAAAGGGGTCCTTTCACTTGTGGCATGGTAGGTCAGCAACCTCCACACAATTAACCGCCGTCATGTCAACAGTCGGAATTTTGTTTTAAAGTGAACCAGTGAGGTATAACACACTTCATTTTGATTGATGCTAAAGGATTTTTTCTACAGGTCACCATACTCTGTAGTTTACACTACATTTACTGAACTAGACTAAATGGAAGGCTACATATAATTTGTATGATTAAGAGCTGAACTGTTTATATATTAACTTGTCATTTCTTCTTTGTTTTAGGAGATGGATTTCTTAAACTGTCAAGGGGAGCTGAAGGGGTTTGACGTGTGCATTGATAAAGGGACATTTGATGCAATAAGCCTGAACCCAGACAATGCAAAAGAGGGTAAAAGACTCTATGTTGAAGCTCTAAAAGATGCTCTAAAGGACAAAGGATTCTTTAGTATTACATCATGTAACTGGACCAAAGAACAACTACTAGAAAGATTCAGTGAAGGTGAGTTTCTACAAGTATTTCTGTAACCATTCCCTCTCCTTAAAAGTTATAATTGCCATAGTTCACAGCTTTCATGTCCAGCAGATATTTAAGATCAGTTGAGATACACATGATCACACATACTGATTAGTGACTACTATTAATAATGTAAAAGACAAAAATGAAGCTTCTGTAAAAATATTGCTTTAACTCTGGATGTGCAATCCAGCTGTTTTTAGTTCCAGCACTGATTCCCAGGCTTTGTTTGTTGTATGATACCAAGGGTCCAGTCAAAACCTGTATTCAATTAATAAGAAATAGGTCTCACTGTGCAGATGGAACTAAGACTGTTCTTTCATCAACATCAGCAACGTCAAGCTACATACTTACATACTAACTTTCTACCACTTAACAAAGAGTATCAAATACTATAAATGTACAAATAAGCAATTCACCAGCAACTTAGTAAAAACTACTGATGAAGAGATCATCTTCTGGACCCGAGACCTTTGTCACCAATAGCTAATCCAGCTGTCTGGGTCAGTATCAGGCTGATAATCAGTACTGGACTGGTGTATTCTCACTTGCACTGTATTTAAACATAACCTTAAAGAGAATGCATTTCTTGTATGTTTTCTGGTGTCCATTAGGACTGAAAAAGCCTCTTTGTAAAGACTAAATTCATTCCAATACAACTTTTATATAGTGCTTACAGAATAAACCTAATTCCTGGTCTTCTGGTTTACCTTTATTTATTTTATCCCCAAATGGAGTGTCCGGGATATTATGTTTTTAGTCTGACTGCTGCCGCCGGATCCGCCATTGGCAGATATCCTTTTTGTTAACGTGATAACTTGAAAAATATTGGGTGTAGAAATTCCATATTTTCCATATCAATGAATATCATGGAGAGGAAGAACTGATTCGATTTTGGCCAATTTACCATTTCTAGATTGCCCACAAGGGGCCGCTCAAAAGTTTAAAATCACTAAACACTCTTTCATTTATATCTCTGGAACTATTTGTCTGATTAACTTCAAATCAAGTGCAAATGAAAGGTCATGACCTGGGGATGCCTCACGTCATGACATCATTAAGGATTGGGAGTGTTCGGGAATATACCCCTAGCCGTTGCTTCTGGCGGCGTAAGCCTAGTTTATTTCTTTATTTGACAGGGACAAGTCAGTCAAACCTAGTTACAAGCTTGCAGCTGATGTGATGTGAGTTTATGGCTAGTGCTAATGCTCAACTCCGGTCCCCGGTTGGGCTCTTCCAAAACATTGCAGTACAGTATAAAATATACATCATTTCAAACAATCATACCATACAATTCAATAATCCAGTGTTGCATTTATATGAGGCATTCACTCACTCAGTCTCCCACACAATATACACAATATTTACAGACGAGAACAGTTGCGTTTTGTCTTTAACCAGGTTTTGGTTCTGGTGGTGAACTTCTTAAACTCTGAGATGGATTTTATTTCTGATGGCAGCAAGTTCCAGAGTTTAATACTCTTACAGGTGAAGGATGACTGTCCGAAAGTTGTCCTGCAGAATGGGATTTTGCAATTTAGGTTTGAGGAGCTTCAGGTGACTCTGTTGCTGTTTTGTCTCTCAACAAATCGACTGAGTGGTTCAGGTGCTAAGTAGTTGATTGAAGCAGTTTTGTCTTTCTTTTTTGCATGTGACTATTTAATGGTTATGTTCATGCTTGTTTGGAATTTTTCATTTTTCTTTTTACATTTTTCTACTAAAAGCACTGCTGGCTTGTGATAGTTTGTGTTGGATTTTCAGTCAAGTATATGTATTATTATTATTTTTTCTTTCATTTAGAAAAGATCAACAAGCTACGATCAGGCAGAATATTAATTTCCCTTGTTGGAATAGCTGGAATATTCTCATGTTACTAGAGTGCATAGAAATTACTCTGGTATTTAGAACAATAGAGAAATGATTTAGATTCGTCTGTCTGGCTTGTCTTTACAGTAGGTGTTGCACTGACTTTCCCTTTGTCAAAACACAGACACGATGACACAATAAAGACGGTTACCTGGCAGATTGTTGAGCAGCAGGCAACAGCAGCATTGTGAAGTCAGAATTTGGGCAAGCTTCCACTAGCTGTCAGTCCTGTCAGTGTAGTCACTCTGGTGAGCCTGCAGGGGGCTGAGAGGCCACGAGATCTCATCTGTCCCACTGACAGCCTGTCTTAACTGGGCGTCGAGATGCAACACAGATGGTGGATGGATAGGTCTACACTTACAGCCCTTTTTCAGAACTTCTGTAGCAACAGTCTGCAGAAATGGAAATGATTCTAGTCATCTATGTTGAAAAACACATTTCTAAACGTACATTTTTTCCCTATGTGTTCCCACAGGATTTGAGTTTGTAGAAGAACTACCGACACCCAGTTTTAAGTTTGGAGGCAAGAGTGGCAACAGTGTGACGGCTCTTATCTTTAAGCGTGTACTTTGATTCATGCATCACTGGAGGATATTTTTTATTTTTGTCCAGTTATTCTTTCTTTTTCTGTGTTCTCATCAGAAGTCATCCATCTTTGCATTTCAAGATTTTTTTTTTAATACATGATGTAATTTTTATTTGTGTAAGCTATATTGCCATTGATTGGAACAGGTCTTTGACTCTGAATAAACGTATATCATATGTATCTGTGTCATTACTTTTATATTTGAAAACTTATCTGAATGCTTTTTGTTAACCAGACCGCTATAGTGTGTGTCTAGTAGTTACATTATAGAGTGGTATGTTCTTTTAGAATGGTGAATGGAGAATGGTGGCTTTAAGGCACTTTCAGCACACACAGGAATATTGTTTATTTTACTTAGTTTCAGAAGTTAATTCCTATGATTTAATACAAAAACTCAGTTATAAAATCTCATAAACTAATTGCTGAAGCAGAAATTCAATAAAATTTTTATTAGGATATTATGAAATGTTTTCACGAGACATTTTTTCCCCTCTTAATTATTTTTTCTCCACTAAAGATTACTCCCAAATGGTGATTGGTTGGTTCCCATATGCATAATAAGTTGTGACATGAGGATCCTCATGTACATGAATTTGTCACCTTTATGCACCTCCTGACACTCAGAAACTGTTTTTTAACCTGTCAAGGCAATTTCTGGTAATAGTTTAATTAAATCAATGAGAAGACCACGTAGTGTTACATTATCAGCACCAATGGACCAGAAAGAATAAAATTTCTGATGACAAAAGACATGCATCATAAGCTGTGCTCATAAATAAATAATCTAATAGCCATAAGTTACCACAAAGACCCTGTTGAGTCTTGACCCACAAACTGAGAAATCACTTTTTGGGCTTACGAGGTAGTTAATTGCATCCATCTTTCATGTCATGTGAAAAATAGCCTCTGCTTAATTGGTTAAATTGGGAACCAGCAGAGCTTGGGGTCCCGAGTTCTCCAGACTCTTTGACATAATGAATAAACAGGAGGCCACGGCTTCTGTGGTAGAAAAGGTTGTCTGCCATTTCCTTTCTCAAAGACATCATTAATAACTGCCAAACTCTGGGTCCTAATTGGAAGCTGCACCAGTGGCCCAATGGGAGCTGTCGATGCTGAGGCATGCTGTTGAGTAAACACATACAAGCTTTACAAGAATTACTGCCTGGAATTTTACAAGGCTCTGGATATCCTGCCTGGATGAGAATATTATGCCCATGTTTACAACTCTCACAGATTTTCCCATGAAGTGGAATATCCTCAGCTGGGTTTCACCTCAGTTTAGTATGCTCTGACTCAGTCTTCCTGATGAACAGTCACTGTCACTTTGATGGAGACATCAAGTCTGACATTACTTCACTTCTTTAACATAGAGGGAGTGTATTGCATTTCATCATGGACTAAAGTTACAGTCTTGAATACTGCAGCCCACTCATTTCCCTTTGCAGGTGCTGTTGCTTAGAAACAGACTGAACCACAATCCTCCTGTTTGATTAAATAAAGTCATTATTTTTTCATGTTACATCATTGATCTCAGGGAAGTCTGCAGTGTCATGTGAAGTGTATTTATTGTTTATTTTCGGTGACTGATAATGCTTGATGTTTTGTTAGTCTGTATGTTACTATGTGGCAGTTGTGTAATACTGATAAATACAAAGTGTACTAGTGTAAAAGGCTGCTGATAGTTTTATGAATGTGCTATTTTGACACAATACTTCACCAATATTTGTTTCTCACCATGCATGCCTTGTCATTTTTAAATCAAACTATAGTTGTAAAAATATGTCTGTCTCATCTCAAAAACTATTTTACTTGTATCTACCATAAAGGAAGTGAACACAAACTCTCAGCTCTTATTCCTTGGTTGAACTGAAGTGTACAGTATATTTACTATCATCAGCACTTTTATGGCTTTAGGGTTGGCACTTGCTTGAAGCTACACTTTTATTCCACTCGTAATGTTAACCTATAAGGTTTTAGACTTGATGCCATAGCCCACTGGCTGCCCTACCACCATGAATACCATGCTTTCATTTTAACCTCTCAAGTGTGATACAGCAAATATTTATGTTTTTTCACTCCATCTCCTTGGAAACACGTTTGAAGGTCTCCTAATAGGATTTTGGAGGATTGATTGAATTACTCTACCATGTAGCACTGAAGTTTTCCATGGCATGAGAGCCAATGTGGGAAAGTTTCCACTTTTAAAGTATTTCAGACCTTACCTAAGGTTCAAACATTTTTCACACTGCTTTTTTTCTTAGTCGTAATAACCATGCTGACAGCATAAAACAGTCAAAATGAAACAATTGTGAAATGTAGCAGTTAATTATTATATTTATGTAAATAGCTCACAGAAATGCTTTATGTTCTCTTTTATTACTTCTTCACTTGATTTCAGGGGGAAATGTTGTGCTTTACAACCCACTTCATTTATGTTCCGCAGATTGTCACTTTATACTGTAAATAATTAAAAAGCTCAATGCTCCATGCTGCTAGCATCTTTTTTACATAATCTCTATGCTTCAATTCTTTGTGTCCAATTAAGATAGAGTATAAAAGTGCAATAAACAAAACATGCACAGCTCTGCTGTATATGTACTGTACATATGGTACTGATCATTATGACTTAACATGTGACTTGTATGTAACACCTTCCTGTACATAGTCTCTTTCCCAGTCACTGTTAATTCACTTAGTGTTTTAGTTTTCTACATTTTTTTTTCAAAAACATATTTCTACTTTTATGTTTTTTTTTCTATTATAGAAGGAGGCCTAGCAGACAAGAATTTCATTGGAAGGTGTAACAGCAAGGGTATTTATTTATTTATTTATAACCTTTATTTAATCAGGAAAAAAATTACTCTTTGGAATGAAAGATCTCTTTTGCAAGAGTGTTCTGGCTAAGACAGGAGAAGCAGAAGTTACAGGAAATATAAAAGTCAGCCATCCATCCACACTAAAAACGTACATAAAACACTAACTTTATCCTGTCCATATGACAATAAAACCACTTGAATAAGTCTTGAATAAGTGAAAACAACTACAACTACAACTACAACTTACAGTTAGAAGTTGAGAAGGAAAAACATTAAATGTTGCTTGGAGGCAATCATAAACCATCATCTACATAGTTTATAATAACTTTAAGGGAATCTTACAGTGGTCAAATAACACACCAAACTACATAGATAGTGGCAACTTTTATTTCTTTAGTTATTTATTGATGTATTTATTTCTAATTCAGCTTCCTCGGAGTTTTGTTTTGTTTTTTTTGTTTTTTTTTGCCTGAACATTCTTGCTTTAACATCAATGAACAGCACAGTAGTAGAATAAGTTTCTAGTACGTGAGAGTTGTAGATGCCTGAGGGAGGACCGTAGCGGAATGTACCAAATACAGAGGGGGGGGTTCGTTTATAAATACAACTCTGAGTTAAGAAAATCTAACTAGAACAACTCTGATATTTTTTATTGAATAGTCCTACTGTATTATTTGGTTGTGTTTTATTAGACTTGTTTGTATCGGTGACTCTTTTCCCTGTTGGTAGTACCCCCCCACCCCCCTACCCCACCCCCAGACATGGTTCAGTCGGACGCGGATATTGTTTCAATCAATGCCTGTCCCTGTAGCAGCAGTCGGCTCTCAGCTGCTCGCAGTCTGCTCAGTCCAGCCCCGGCACCGCTGAACTGGCGACTGCAACTGCGCCAGACCAGATTTTTTTTTAGATCAGATGATTTTTCTATTCCTTTTTGTTGAAGATGGCCTAACACCGACAGAGCCTCTGCTGGCCAGGTAGTAGGGCATTTGTTTGGATTCATGATCATAACAACTGTGTGGATCACTGTTTGCTGCTGCTTCTAACTTTGCTGAGTTCTGGACTTTGTCTGCTCTTGCAGGGTTTCCTCTGTGACAGAAACATTAGATGACAACATTGTGTGGTTATTTTAGAGTACAATCCAAAATCAGAATTGTGTTTTTATTTATTCAGGTGTAGATTAATTCATATAATACAAGCTGTGAAGCATTTCCTCCTAGAAAACTATAACTTATCAGTCTTGCCACTTTAGATTAGGTAACCTATCACAGCTTTACTAAACCATTTGCTGTAGAATGTGAATTACTTATGCTTTTTTTTTTTTTTTTTTTTTTTTTTTGCTTTGGCCTGACCAACCTGTTGCTGTATTAATGGCAACCTGCTTTCAACCAGAAAAGTCCCCTCATCTCTGAGCCTGTACTACTTGTAGGCAGAAAGGCAGTGTGTGTCTGTGTGTGGTTGCATTTCATATTGACACACTACTTCTCACCACAACTTGTGACACGAGATTGGAAGAAACACTAGTGTTTTGAGTCTCAGAGTCTATAGATTACTCACTAATTTCTACCACACGTTTTTGTATTACCTTAGACAGTCATCTGTGACATCTGGCTAAGTTTTTTTTTTGCAAGATCAAGAGGTTTCACCTTCATGTTCTTCATGTTCTTCCTCAATTTAGTTTCGGTTTTTCAGCTGATGTACTGTTTTAGTGACAACAGATAGCTATATTGTCACATAAACTCTAAGGTGTTATATGTAGATACTGTGGCTACATAAAACATTCAACTCATCTTAGGTTGTATTTTTGTTAAAAAAAAAAAAAAGTATATTCTTCTTTAAATAGAACCTAGTCTTCTTCTGAGTACACTGGAAATGTGTTTATGTTAATCATAGGGCAAGGTTCATACATATTGGCTTCTTAATAGTCCATAATGAAAGTTAATCACACCATGCAGTACTATGAAAGTGATGTACTTAAGTGCTCATTTGTCAGCATTGTTTCCATTCCTGTGTGGGTAAGGAAGTAACTGATGGTGCTTTTATGTTGCCTGTTTATAGTGTTGGACACCATAAACAGAATACAGAAGAACTGGTTTGGTACCAGGGTGCCCCAATTGAAAATACCTGCAAATGTTTTGTCTCACTACCGCTGCAGAAGTTATCTGTCCTTGACTCTGAGGGGATGGCTGGCTGGTTTGGTTAACTAAACAGGAAATATCAGTAGTTGTCTCAAGAATTCTGCTCACAAGAAAACATTCTCGCAAATTGATGGTGTAGCTGAAGTTCAGGTTGAAAGTGAAGTAGAAAGTTATGCAAAGACTTCATCACATATCAGCTCTAGTATGTAATTACAGAGGGATTTTGATAAGGCTGCCTCACAGTCTCTGATTTGCCTGAACCAGAAGCTATTTGGTTTATTTCTGATTTCCAAGATTTAAAAAGTTTTGACTAAATATATAACTGCTTGGAAGTCACAGCTTGTTGGCTATATTAAACAGCACCAGGTGTTGTCTGAGTTATTTCAGTACCGATGCCAAGAATATGATAAATGACTTTAAACATAAATCTTTAAAGACTAAATGTTTTTTTCTTTCAACAGAATAAACTCAATTTCATTAAGTTTTTAATGCTATAGTATAACAAAACAAACAAATAAGATTATTTGTGATTTAATCGACTTAAAACCTTTGCAGTCTAAGAATCTGAAGTTAGTGCCAGCTTTGGCTACTTGACGCTTTCTAAGACAGCGTGCTACAGGAACATTTCACAGAGTCCTGAGCTCTGTTGCTGAGCCCTATATGTGACTAAAAATGACCAGGTCTTAGTTGCTGGTATTTACTTGCTTTAAATCCTTTCAACCAACTTGATACACTGCAGTTCCACTTGACAGCTAGTGGAGGTTAGGGTTGTTAGTCTGCAGACTTGTTCTGGACATATATAGACATAATTTATGGAAGCAATTAAGGTCGGTGGGTTTTTAAAGGGTCCGGTCTGCGCTGCAGTGAGTGTTGAAGCCGCTCACATTTGCAGCGTCTTTGTGTTGTAGGCAAAAGGCCCTATTAGAGCTCCATTCTGTCAGTGGGCAGCTGTTTGCCTGTGTGCTGAGCGAGGCACTTATCCTTTCTCTGTCTGTGTGTACAACTCTAGCTCAGTCTACACACTGACGCACATGCTGTCACCTTTCCCGTCTGTCCGTCTTTCTCTGTTTGTCCTCCTCTATATTTCAAATGGAATTTTTGCCTTTTTGTTAATATATACTTTGTATCTTGCATTTGTCAGTGTTGTGCCTCTCTTTCTCTCACTTGTTCTTTGGCTTGAGGCATTATGCAAAGCTACCAGAAAGGAATAGTTTGCCATGCTTGTCTATGCTTCCATGCTACTCACTATTCATTTCAGAAGCTTCCTTTTCTTCTCTCTGACCCACAGCCATAACTACTCCTGGTTGTGACTCACATTGCTAAACTTCAGGGATTTCAAAATAAATAGAAGTTATTTTTTTAGCTGCTTGTTTTAATGCAGTTATTCCTCTTTGCATATATTTCTTCCTCATTAACATGATAGATTTGTAAGTCTGGCGTCTCGACGCCCACAGAGCCAAAGACCTGCAGCTGAAAAGAAAAGAAAAGAGCCATTCTCACATACACCAGAGAAACACTCCCCAACCCCCAAAGACAGGCACCAGTCCCTACTTAGAGATGAAAAGCATTCTGGGATGCAGGAGGAATGCTCCCATCAACACACATCCCACTGTGGTGTTTCTGTGTGGTGATAGTGAGGAATCACCTCAGGTTTGAAAAAAACAAAACAAAGAATAACTTGTCTCTGGTGTCATTGTTTGACTCTCAAATGAGCGACTCTTTGCCCTCAGGCCCTTAGTTTTATCTCCATGTGAGACAAGACAGTGCTGCAGTTGAATAGTTGGTTATAAATTTATCTCACAATGCCTGGTAGTAACAAAAAGTAATGAAAAGAATTAGTTGTGTGTTTTCCAGAAGAAAAGAGTCTCTGAACAGGTGAAGTAGTCTTGTGCTTTGTGTTTGCTTTGCGGCATTATAACATCCCTTGTGGAGGACAGCTTTGCTTGGGATTGGGTCTCTCTAAATATCATTGCATAGATACTGTTTGAAGCAGCAAACACACAGTTAGAGTAAATTTAGATTAGTTATGTACCCCATCTCCAAAGGAAGGAGAAGTGAAAGTTTCTGCTAGTTTTTGGTACAGACATCCTATTTTTGATGTATTTTAAGAACCATCTTTCCAAACTTGTGACAGCAGAGTGAGAAGCCCACTTCCCTTCCAAGGTGTAATGCTAATGCAGTTAGCGATAGTGGGTTTTTTTCTTATACAGACCTTTAATGTGTTGCATCCTCCTTAAGTGGCTCTTTGTGCAAGTCTAAGCTTGAGAACAGAGCCTGTGTGTCTTGACAATCCTGCTTGTAGAAAGAAGGTCAATTATCATGGCAGCATGTGTCATAACTCCAGGCTGTAGACTTGTGCAGAGTATAATGACAACTGGTTCTCAGAAATCAGGCGTATCTCTTGGCATGTTTTACATACAGCTGCAGGTCATTTCAAATTGCACAACACTGAAAACCAGCAAGGGGACAAATTTGCAAACAGTCTGTTTACTGTCAACTAATCAGCTGGTTTACTCAATGCAGTAGTGCAGCCATGGAATTTAAGATTATGTCAATGGATTTCCAATATTGCAATTGAGGAGTTAATATTTATAGCATGTCAGCATCCAGATGTGATTCATGAGTAAATTAGACATTGTGATTTTATATTTTAACAGGATTTGATGCAATTTTTTCTCATCCTCATAAGAAAGGTAACAGAATGAATGCATTTAAGTTCTTGGTGAGTAGTATAAAATAGGGGTGGAGTGGTTTTTAACAGTTGATGTGTTAATGATCATTTCTAGGATGGAAAAAAAAAACGACAATAAAATAACCTAGGTGACATTATATCTGAATCTAAACATCACACTAACTGGTCTTTCTGTACTATAAAGTACTGCTTTGCTTTGATACTTCAACAGAAGTCTTTCAGTAATGAACCAATGAAAGCACCCAATCTTCAGCTTAAACTAACTCAAAGATTTTCGCACTGCTACAGTTGATTTTCACATCTCAGACTGATGCATTACTTCCTTTTTAAACCCATACATCACTATGCTAGCCAGTCAAAAGGTCCATATGGTGTGCTTGAGCTTCCTAATGAATGAATGAATGAATGGAGTGATGGAATGCTGCTCATGCTTTTCTTTCTGACATTCTCCCACCCATATTCTCTTAACTCTCCCTCCACTATGATCCACAATGAGAGTTATGATGTTATGTAATTCCTTCAGAGGGTAGTGTTACTTTATCAGTTGTTGATTGGCAGTGACAATCTGTATAACATCACCTACTTACACAACAAAAGAGTGGTCCCCTTTCTAGAGCTGAGCAATTGAGGGGGGATTTCTGGCCAGCGCTGGAGGCTCTCATGTAATGTATCCCTGATGGATTAGGACTCTGGTTAGTGTGCACAGAACAGAAAAGGCACTCATGGATAATGGAAGAAACCACAAGCGGAAAGGCAGGGATTGATGGGGGGGGGGGGGGGGGGGGTAATTAGTGGGGTACCTAATGTATGGAAAGTCCTGGCATGCGAGGGTCACTCCAGGGGGCAAGAGGCCCCATACCTTCCTTCACTCAAACTGAAACACCTGATCCTGCTCCTGTCAAGCTTCTGAAGATTTTACTTAACTAAAGCTTGGTCTGAGTCACCGGGGTCAACCCTGAATAAATTTCAAGCTGCATAAATAGAACAGCTGTGTGGTGCTTGCAGGTTGAATGTTAATGTACCACAGCATTGTAACTTTGCTTGGTTCAATTGTCCAGTTTTATATGACAAGCGTCTACTGCTGATAAAGAAATAATGAGCTGTCCAGATATTATTCTTTACTGGCTCAATGGCTTGTGCCTTTTTCATATCACCAGTGTTATCCTCTGTTTGTGTTTGGTTGCTATGGCTACCCATTAAATTCCTTAAAACACTGTACTACTTAGCAACTGTTTTATGAAGTAAGTCAGAAAAACTAGCCCATAGGAATTGCTGTGAAATTTTTGCTAAATTGATTTTTACCTAGAAAATCCCCTTAATGTACAGTTCTGTGATACTTGTGCTTCAGATGCTTGATATTTTTAGAGATTTGACAGTACTTATCTGCACTTAATGCAACAGGATCCTGCAAAGTGGGGCCTAGCCAAACCACTACTTTAGAGCACTGCACGTGTGTGTCATGTTGCAGCTTACAGTAAATGTTAATAGGAAATGGTGGAATGCAAGGTTTGCAGTAGTAAGTAGGCCTAATGCATGTTTTGAAGTCAGTACTGGACAATAAGCATTATATGTGAAGTTAGATCATCTTAGAGCTAGTTATGTGGACATCACTTTCTGTCTTTGTGTATTTGGCAATAAATTCAGTGCGTTCCACACCCAGTACAGCAGCGGCTTCTGACCACAAGGGAAGCAGAACCCATATAGTGCAAAGGGAAGTGTGCTTGCTTATGCATTTTATGTTAGTCTGTCTTCATGCTGTCTAAGCAGAGGCAATGGCAGTGTTAACTGGACTTTCAGGTTGATTCCTAAGAAAGGCCAACTGAGCTGTGGTTGCTTTATTGTTGTCATTGTAGGGCTGTTGTTATAGGTGACCACTATTATTTGGATGGGGAAAAATGAAGTAAATGATCTGTTAAATTAAAGAAAGGGCTGTATCTTTGCAAAGGTTCACGGTCACTCTTGTTAGACAGGAGAATCTTCATGAAGTCTGACTGAAGGAGCACCTCTTTGTTGATGCACTTCTGAAGATCTAGTGGTGTGATGTGTTTTTTGTTTTTTTTTTCTGGCCAGTGCTCCCCATCCAGTGGGTGCTAGGGTGATAGCCAGAGCATTCAGTGGTATGTCATGACCTCCCTAGGACCATTTTTACGACCTCAACCTCATTATATGAGAGAGGGGTGGCTGTGTGTTCACTCTGAATTAATGATCCACACCACAGAATTTCACAAGAGACCGGCTCTTACTTTTATTCACTCGGACCACATGAAAACATGAGGGTGTATTTTTTTTTTTTCATCATCTCTCATGACTGCCACTGTATATAACCAATGTCAACATCTAGTTTCTTACAGTATAAAATAGCATCTTGTAAGACAAAGACTGTTTGCTTAAAAAACACATAAACATTAGAATCACAAAGTGTTGTACTTGTATCGCCACTGGAGTATCGTGTATTATTTGTGTGGTTTGGATCATTTTATCAGAATGGTTTCTCTCGGCCACAGCCACCGATCAAAGTCTTGACACCAGACGTGCTCCGCACAAGTATGCAGTAAGCAGAGCCAATTGGTGATGGACACCAAACACCCCGTCACAGAACTTCAGGGGGCCCCAAATAGGCTTCTATTCATCTGCCTGTACAAATCACAGCCTGGGCAGAGAGCCATATTATCTTAGCTGCCCTTTCTAGTGCCCTGCTAAGTCACTGGCTATTGTGAGCCAGGAGTTGGTGTTTGCACCCCAGTGTACACAAATCTGATTAGAATTACCATTTGGTCATCTGTTGAGCTCCCATTTAGTTACAGTAACCAAGAATACTTTATAAGCCAAAGTCGTAGCTTTCCTTCAGTTTAGGTATAGTTATGCAAATTCAAGTGTAATAAATAAATAGAAAATAACACAAATAATGTGTTGTCTTTACAAACTACTACATTCATGCATTGTGTGATTTCTTATAATTAAGGTGAAAAATTCTGTAATGAAAAATGGGTCATGTGTTATTTATTGTGAGCAAGGCCTTGTTGAAAGGCTTACACTATTACTGATTATTGATATGTTGTGAGTCATCATAATTGAAGTTACTCCCATTCATTTGCTTGTTGGTTCACTTTACAAGCACTGGTATTAGATTATTATCAGGAGATCATGCAGTACAGTGCTTTCAGAAAATGTTGGAGAGGTATAGCATTGCACATGTTTTTTTCAGGTAAACATCAAATCTGTCAGACTTCATTTGAGGCGACCGTCATGCAGATAGACCTGTCTGTCTGTAGAGATTTTATCTGGAATCTATTGCTAGCAGTAAAAAGTAGCCAACACAGAAACCATCATTTTGAGCAGTTAAAATCTGATCAGTGAAGCACTCGACACAAGAGCTCTACAGTTCTCTCTCTCTCTCTCCATTAAGCTCTGGTTTCCCCATCATGAGGCGTCGGTTCATTAAGTAAGCATGGCTCCAGGGTTGAATTCACACTCGGTTTGCCCTCTCCCATGACCCCCCACTTGCCAGCCTCTACACACACTCCAAATGCACACAAGTGCAGGTCATCATGCACACACATGCATGTATTAAGACACATGTACAATCTTATTCACACTGTGTAGTTTCTGTTCTGGCCCCAATGGAACATGTCACACTTCCTAATTGCATCAGCCAAGAGCATACTGTAGAAACCCTTACACATGACCATCATGCTCCTCATCTCCTGGTCTGTTTAACACCCACAGACACACACCCACACACACACACAGACACACACACACACACTTGCTGGTCACACTGCCTCGCCCATTACTCAGTGTCAGACCCAATCAGTAACGTAATCTGCAAAACTGATCAAGAAGAACATTCTCCTCTGACTCCACCAGCAGCACCAGCTCCTTTTGCCTGTGGAGGCCCAGTTGTGCTCCACTGACTCTCCGGGATAAATGGAGATAATGGGAGTCAGATGCTAGCATTTGGTTTGAGGCAGGCCTACACGAAACATTTATAGTCGCCATGTAGTCATGGGGCTACAGAAGAGGGAAGGGCGGGAGATAACGAAGCAACAGGACATAAAGAGGAGTAATAAGTATGGCTTATTTTTCATTGCTTTCAAATGCTACTCCTTTCTAAAACAATGCACATATGTTATATATCCCACAAAACTTAGTTTACTACCAAGTGTGCACTTGCTTCTCTCTGAAGCATGTTATATAAGTGTAACCACCCTTACTTAACATAAAACCACATGTTACATGGGCAGGGTAACATCGTAGGCCTGGAAGATCCATTAGCCTCATGTGTTGCTCCACAGCAGAAAGCTGTCATTAGCTGGCAGTTGATTGGGGGATGTGAACCACATGGGTACTCTCTAATTGGTCAGTGTGTTTGGTGGTTAACTAATGAAGGAGAGAAGTTCAGCCTCAAGGTCACTGCAGCTATTCCTGTTTTTCTTTCCTGAGATTAGGGACAAATAACAGTTACCTTTCTCTTTCCTATGCATTAAGTAGAATGATCACAAAGGCAGAAATCGGAGCATGACTAGACATCTTTGGCCTGGTATGGACCATCTGCCTCAAATATAACTCTCTCCAACCGTTTAAAGAGTGTTTGTTTACAGCTACTGTCTGGGCTTCACCATCTGTGGCCACAGGCGGTCGATGACGCAGCCGCAGCTCCTATATGTTCTGTTTCTATTCATGTTTTGTAGCCACATCTGTACTGATGTGATGTCTTTTCCAGGATTAGCTAAACTGTGCTTTTTCTTTCAGCATGTTTCGATACCCATAAGGTCTGTGGATTCTCTTGACTTGCCAACTTGTGTGTTGTTCACAGAAATAAGGAAGCAATTTTGCATAGGGCAGCATATGGTGTTTACACAAAAATGAATATATTATATGTTGTGGTTGGGTTACTGTAAATGTCAGGGTGTTAACTGAGAAACAGAAAAATATGTCAGTAATCTAGCACTTCTTTTTAATCCTGTCTATGTCCAGACTCCACCAGTAAATATAGAAATTTTATTGGTAGTTTTGTCTCGTTTTACTCGTTTTATCATTGTGTATTTATTTATTTGTTTGTTCTTTGTTTTATGTCAACGCAAAGATCGGCTGACGTGTCAGAGACTGATTCCAGCCTTCGTCACTCTCACTGGTGTTTGAGGGGGCTGCTCTGCAGATGGGAGGACGCCAACCTGTCACCTGTTTAGCTCAAATGCACTATCTGCCCTCCACCCTCATCATCTAAGATGGCTGCCCATGGCCTCCTCCTGCACCTGAACAGACTGGAGCAGAGCCGCGTGTTACCATGGTGATCATTTTCTCAAAAACACTGGAAAAGAAGAAGGGTGTCAATGATGTAAGGTCCAAGAACAAGGAGAGACTGCTGGTGAGAGAAACTGTTTGGTTCTGGCATTTTCTTTAGTCTTATTTTAGTTTTTAGCTTTTAGATTTCAGCTTACTTTTAGTCAGTTTTATAACTGCACAATTTGTTTAAGTAGTTAAATTTTTATGAAAAAAATTGTGATTTCAAATGTGATTTGGTAAAACCACTGTTTATCAAAGGTTCCATATTGTGCAGACATTTTATTCATGAGCACAATGAAACATTCTACCTGAGTTTGTGTTGCATTATTTGCATACTTTAGTTTTTGTGTTTTTAGACAACTTTTTCCGTTAAATTGTTTTTATTTTTAGTGGATTTTAGTCATTACTTTTGTTGCCTATAAAACCCCTGCTCCCCAGTGCACAAAAAATCTACACTTTGTCTAAAAAATAAGATAACTTTCCATATTCACTGGTATTGAACTCACCATTTCTCAGAGGAGTCTGAATCATGACTATGTGTTTGTGATCTGCATAAAGCAAATCACTTGTATCGTTGGAGTTAAAGGTTCTATAGGGAAGATTTGCTTGTGATGTTTGCATTGCAGTGTTTTGCACAAAGAAGCCGGTCATTTTTTGATGTTTATCAACCAAAAATTCTTATGCTCACTTCTGACTTCTTCAATGAGCAGCACTTGCTACTGTTATCTTAAAAATGCAGTCACATAAAAAAATGACCAGCTCCCTGCACAACGCAGATTCCAACGCATATTGCAAGTAATGCTGTGAGCATGTGCAAATCTTTCCCATTGCACCTTTAAGGATCGGCCTGTTCACATGCCTCAGAGGCGGCTGGTAATCAGATACACTCACATGAGTGTTGCGTGTTAGCACATCAAACTACAATCGAGTAACGTCTTGATGACAACATGATACCAGCTGTATGTAGCTAACTCAAGTAGGTATTGCATACCATTCTTTTACAGCATGAGAGTGTCAGTCTTGATCTGATAGGTGTTATCTGGTTGTCATACAAATTCTTTAATACAGATTAACATCACAGAGTTTGGTGCAAAGTCTAGCAACCATTGGTGTTTAAATATAGCTCAGTTTTAGGCATTCACACACTCTTTTTTTTTTTTTTTTAATATTACCAGCTATTTACTTTTTAATCTAAAGCATAAAACCTACACTTTTTTGGTGTTAATTCATACTCCTATTTCAGTTTCATCTTAACATAATAACCCTTTTTCTTTAGCTTCAAACTCATGTATCTCAGAAAACATTTTTTGTTGTAATAACCTCAAGGTGAGTCACAGCAATGTATCACAGTATTTTTCTTCTGTCTTTTGTGCAGACAGCCACCACCCTGCTGTAATACGTGAGCTGTGGGAGATGATAGGTGTCAGATTAGAAGATAGGCGTGGATGGAAAAAGGTGTTTTATACTCTGAAGAATCTTTGTTCTCTCTAGAGTATAAACACACCAGGTGTTAGGCAGTTAATGCCGCTGTAGATATGAATTAATGTTGTCTGACATGGTAGAACAATCCAACATAAGGATAGAAGTTGGTTTGTCATCTGTCACATAATTAAGCAGTAACTATTATTTCTGTCGATATTTCAGTCAAATACCAAATGGCTGCTTTTTCAACCTTCTCAAATGTGAGGATGTAGTATTTTATATATGATAGTAATCCAGATTGTTTTTGGTGTATTTCATTTGATCACTTAATAGTCATTTTTAAAGCTTTTAAATGACATGTAGTAAATCTTTGTTGGTGGGTTTCCCATCTGTCTCCGGCCTGGTCTGTATCCCACTGTGCATCTTTGAATAAAGGCAAAAACAGCACCAGAGTATTCATAAAAACATATGTCCATATACCTGTATCAAATCTGCATTAATTTTACTGACAAATAAGGGTTTGACAGCAGAAAAGTACTTCTCCATATGCCTCCATTTGCATGACTGGTCTTCTTTGCCTTCATTTTCTCATTTACAGCGTGAGCTCCACACCATGAGCAGAGGGACCACCCTCTTCTCTTGTGGAACCGTGGGTAAGTCAGTTTCTTTACTTTTCCTCTTTATCTTGCAAAAAAAACCTCATTCGTCTCATCTTTTTGTTTACACCAAATCAAGGCCATGAACTGGTTATGATGGGAATGATATTCTTTCCTGCTGTTGTTTGTAAATATGAAGTAGTGTAATTTATTACAGCCACAAGGTCAAGGACCCTCTGCTGTAACCGTCTTATTGTTTATCTGCTCTCACACACCCTCTCACTTCTGCCTTTTTCCGTCTGTCTCTCATCCCCCTCTTATGATCAGGGTGCACCTGCCTTCACACAACGTTGCACACTGCTCTCACGGGAGCGCACCGTAATTGAATATGCTGTTGCCTATGTCAACAATTTCCCTTTGGCTCAGTTAGTGTCGCAGTAATTACCCCCTGTGTTAAAAGACACGCTACTGTAAATACAAGACTTTGCTATCATTTCTTATTGTAGCGTGCAGTATGTGAGGATGTAGACGCATGGTTTACTGTTTCTGCTGTGAACCCACAAAGACCCAGTGCTACTTTTGTGTCAGTTCTCAAATACAGTTTTCTCTCTGTTTAACATTTCTTCTGTGATTTGTCACCATTTATCATAATATCATACTCTGTATCTTGCATTTTTCAATGTAAATCATGTATTTTCCTATATTTTATTCACTGATCATGTAGCTGTTCATTGAAGCTCAGCATAAAGTCAAAGGTTATTTTATCAGAGACAGAAAACCGAAGAAAAAGTGACTTATACAGTAAAATATATCACTAACTGAACATAAAGCAAGTATCTCCATCCACTGGGATTTATTAAACTCCATGGGTTTTACTGGTGAATCAATGTTGCAGAAGATGACGATGTTTCCACAGTAACTACGGAGCCTCTGAACATCCAAATGGGTCATATCTGATGACCATGAAAAGACGACAAATTGCATTTTACAGCAATTATTTAAATGTATTGATAGGATTAGTAGATCAACAGGTATTAAACAGTTTAGATCAGTAGATGGTTTTGGTTGGTAGTAGCTGTTTGGGTCTTTATGGGTTAATGTTGACTTTAAAATTCATTAGCGTATCCAGTTAGATTAACTAGCGTTTGGTTTGAGTATGACATTTAGAAGTTCATCCCTCAGTCGCTTTTTGTCGAGCTGTTATCCTAACATTCCTGTCAGGTCGTCACTGTAGCCCCCGTACATTGTTTCACCGACGGGAACAATGATTTTCGTCCACCAGCTTGGGAGAGCGCGGGCCAAAAGACAAGCATCCAAAAGGACAGTGTTTGGATCAGAAATGGAGCTGTTTTGCCAAATGCGTCAATAGCCACTACGGCACTTTAATGTAGGTGTATTATCACCCACACTGTGTATAGACCCTTTTGTGTGGATGGTGAGGCTGCTGGCAAGAGAAGTCACACTGCTGTCCAAAATACATCTCCTGCCTTCCTCCCAGTTTAGCAATAGGAGGGACTAGGGATTAACAGTATGCAAAAAGTCATGTCACATTTACTTTAGATATCCTGATTGAGATATGAATTACATTTTTTTTTTTTTTACATAAAATATGTCCTAGAAAATGTATTTAATCTTTGCTAAGGTCTATACCAAATGAACATGTTTGCTTATGCCTACAGAACATGACCTGCAGGTACAGGGCATTATCTGTACCACCAGGATGTTAAATTTATAATGCATTTGATGACATACTATATGTTACCTTAGTCAAAAAAATCCTGCTCCTGCAATTTGGATATTGTACTTAGCCATACTGAGATTTTGTTAAAAGTCTGATTACATATTCAGCCCTAAGGAGGCTTCTCGCTCATTTCCCCTTTGACTTTTTTTTTTTTTCATGTTTCTTTGTTAGCTGGATAACATAAAACAGATTTCCCTAACATTGTGGTTTTGGACCAAGAAGTGATCAGATATTTTTTTTGCAAATCAGATATAGGATTTCTGCCATTGATTATCTAAATATTTATTTTTTAAATTGAATTTGGACGCAGAGGTTTGTTGCTCCCAGCATATCCTGTAGCTGCTCTTGCGTAACATACTCATCAGATATAGCACACAGTGATGCATTGCAGTCATACACCACTGCACTAATGGCCTTCAGTGTATCATAATCAATTCTGCAACATGTCAAAAATACAACCAGATCCTTCAATATTAGAAACATTTTTTCCTTTTTAAGTGCCACGATACTTTCCTGAACACTTTCTTTCGTCCAAATGCATGTTTTGTTTTTGTTTTAGCAAAGGGCATACGATATGAGAAGCACTGGTGAGAACTGCGGGGCAGCAGTGTGTTTCCTCCAAGGCTTAGTGAAACCATCTCAAGCCAGATGATTGGTAGCAGATACGTTTCGCAAACATGCAATGAAGCACATGGTTTCATGTTGCTCTTAGTGGCATATACCTACCTGCCCTGAATGAGCAAGTGTCTCCCTAGCATAGTTATTTTAGTTCTGGCGTCTTCTTTAGTCTTTATTTTAGTTTAGTCTTTCGGTTGGGTTTTATATTTCAGCCTAGTTTGAATTAGTTTTACAAGTGCTTAAGTTTAAGTAGTTAATGTTTTATTTAGGCTTAGTGATTGTTTCAGTTTTCTCAGGAAAGAAAGTTTTTTTTTTTATATTATTGTGCAAAGCCATTTTATTTTTGAGCACAATGAAACATTAACATTGGGGAAAACAAAAACCAGGCTGATCTTTGCCTGCAATTCTACTTGAGTTTGTTTATGTTACACTTTTTATGTATTTCAGTTCTTGTATATGTGTAAACTTTTATTTCAGTTTAAAAAAAAAAAAAAAAAAAAAAAAATATATAAATATATATTTATATGTGT
>JAPQRP010000009.1:21146440-21164159 GCA_037367295.1 Apogon hyalosoma | reverse complement strand
TATTTAGGGGATTTTAGTCATTCTTTCTGTTACCTATAATAACCCAGCTCCCCACTGCAAAAAAGTCTATGCTATATGTCTTCAAACTAACATAACTTGCCATATCCACTGGTATTAAACTCATCATTGCTCAGAGGTGTCTGAATCATGACTCTGTGTTTTGAACATTGCAGAAGCAGACAGGTGGCTGGACCTTGGGCGAAGCTGTGCCATCCAGCAGGGAGCTCCCTGCCAGTCTGGAGCAAGTCTGGAAAGCCTGTGGGACATAATGCCTGAACAAGGGAACCGGCCCTGGGCCAAGGAGCCGGGCAGCACCACAACCATTACCAGCCTGATTAAAGACCTCAGCCTTGGAGATAGCTGCAAGACGAGCCCCCACTCTCACACCACATCCAACGCTGCTCACTACACCACTACAGCCACCAGCCAGGCTCCCACAGCACCTCCCAGCAAGCGCCAGTGTCGCTCCCTGTCCTTTTCTGATGAATTCAGTGGCTGCCGTTTATCTTGGAGGCCTCAAAGCTCCCGCGTGTGGACAGCGGTGGAGAAACGAAGGTGCCACAGCGGAGGGAGCGTCCGAGCGGGAGGGGGTGGTTTTTCTGGGGGTAACTTCCCTGCCATGCAGCGCAGCTCTAGCTTTAGTTTGCCCTCACGCTCCTGCATCAGCACAGATGGGGCCCTGGACCTGCCGTTCTTCACCCAGCGACTGCCTCCGCACCCTCAGTTCACTGCCTCTCCAGTCTCCCCCACCTCTCCCCCGTCAAATCATCACCACTCCCGCCAACACCACCATTTCCTCAGGCCTCTCTCCCTTTCCCACGAGCAGATCAGCCTGCCTGAGCTGCAGAGGGAAGAGGCATCTGAAGCCAGCTCTCCAGACTCCACCCCTGAGCTGGGGAGGCGTGCGGGGCAGAGGGCGGGGGGCACAGGCTGTCTGTCCCGGAGCAAGTCCCAGCCCTGTGTGCTAAATGATAAAAAGATTGGTATGAAGCGCAGGAGGCCGGAGGACGCCCAGGAGCAGCGGCCCTCTCTGGACCTGGCTAAGATGACTCAGGTTAGCTGGACGCACAGGCAATCACACATACACACATTGGTTTTGATGTATCGTCTAATAATTAAGCTAATTTCACAGAGCTCAGCATCATTTTGTTAAATCAACAGCACTTTATCAGCATTTTACCTTAATGCTTCTAAATGTCCCTTGATTCCTTCCAGAACCCTTTCATAACGCAAACAGATACATTCTTGTTCATAAACCTTTAGGAAGTTTAAGAGGTCTTCAAACCTAACCCCCTACATCTGATCAGGGATGGGATTAAATCAAGCTAAATTAAGTTTTCTGGGTCATCAGTCTAAAGATTCAGGGCTAAGTGATCTCAGGCCTCCAGCTCAGGGAGTGGTGCTTTTTAAAGAAGCATTCCTCATGTTCGGTCATGCTGCCTGGGTCCACGCTCTAGCAAGCCCAGCTCCGGTTATCATTTCATTTACCCTGTTGGGGAAACAGCCCATCCAAAGGTTGGACCCCCAGCTCTTCATTTGTTTCCGGATTGTATGTTATCTACTAGATTTTGCTTTTCCCACCACAAATGTTGTGTTAGTTTGCCTTTTCGGTCAGAGGGAGCAGCACAGCAGCCATCAGATTAAAAAAAATACCTCAAAACAAACCTAAAATTGTACCATATTAAAAAAAAGACATAAAAGTATTTTAATGGCATGTACGCTTTAATACTTGGCACTGCTCTTATATTTATGCATTGCTTAAAGCAATGATGGTTTGTTTACACTGTCAGATGTGCTCATTTTTACTCCACTCAGTTTTATTGAAGATCTGTAGCTGGGAGTTTTTTGCTGACTAAAATCTAAAAGTAGTAGTGAAGAAATAACGTTGGAAAAAAATCAAGAAGTTTGGGAAGTTACCTAAACCACTTCCACCATGAGCTACAGTAATGCTTGATGTCAACCCCTATTTGCTATGAATTTCTCATAATTTTTCATAATGCCTGACAAACTAAAACTAAAACTCTGTGGTGAACAATGGCAGCCACATATAGCAAAACAAACCTGTGCACAGGAAATGTAATGATTCAGACTATTTCCTGCTCCTGCCGTCCAGTTATTTTATCTTCCGTATGATATACTAAATTCTTCCTCTGTCATACCTCCTGTCGTGGAAAAGCAGCCATTTTCCAGTTGTGTTTTAGAGAGTACCATCAGTTCATCCTCTCTACCCTCCCTTCCTTTTCCAAAAGAATTGTATTCCCAGTCAGTCACCCTCAGGATCCAGCCAGGGTTGGATCAACAAGGCTTTGGTAATGGAGCCTAGCGACCATGTTTCCTCTGCTCATGCCAGCTGCTAAGAGGGGAAAATCAAGCATGTTCGTCATACACAAAAACACACATGGAGTCAGTTTTACCTTGCCTCTGGTTCTAGGAATGCTAAGATGTAGTGCTGTACCTTTCAAGGAGATCACCAGCTACTATTTATCTCATTGATTCTGTCCTGAGTGGGTCGGGTAGAGCTATCATTTTTCATCCCTGTGCTTTTAGTTCTGTTTTTGATAGGCATGATCGTGTGAGGTTAGATTCCAGGTGTACAGTTATCTGAGGTATTACATGTTTCTCAGCACGTATGTTTTCTGTTACTTCTCTTTTCTTTCATCCTCTTTGCCCGGTTGCGTCAAGATATCACACGCTGTATTACATTACTGTAGTCTGACTCAGCATTTCAGTGAGGACCAAGACAAAGGCTGGTGAAAGGAAATCCTAAAAAGCCCAGATTTAAAAAAAAAAAAAATAATAATAATAAAGTACAAACCCAGCTGAACGCATTAGAAGCACCTAGTGGAGATAAATGTCATTGTCTGCTAAGTTGATGAGGTGGTTTATCGTAGTGTGAGTCCAGGGAGTGCTAATATCTGGCAAGCGTTATGGAAAAGGAAGTGATAATGTGGAAACGTGGGGCTGGTTACAACCTGTGCCTGTTCTAACATCGGCAGAACATCAGTATTACTATGAAAATCTGGAACAGATGATATTTTTTTTCTATCTCTTATGGGATTTTGATGCATTTTGTGACTTGCGGGAAAGTTTTTTTTTTTTTTTTTTTTACCTGCAATTACAGATGTCAGAATCACATCATATGTCTAGTGTAAGTGTGGAAGTGTTTAATTTGCAGCTGCTGTCATGTGAAAACCGACTTTGACGTGTGAAATGATGGCTGACAGTCTCACTACATGCCCGACTAGAAAATAAACATCACCCCTTTTCTTTCAAAGAAGTGGGTGGGTCTGCATGGGTCCTACTCTGCCTTACCCTGGGCTATAAAAAAAGTTTCTTATTCATGCACACGGATTTGTCAACATGGCTCCTCTAATTTAAAGATGTGTTAATGAGTAATAGGGGGTAAAGTACAAGTGAGGTAAAACAAAAGTGCCAAGGCAAACAGTATTTGGTTAGTGATTTTTTTTCTTCTACATTACAGCACCTGTCTTCGAATCAGATTGATTGCTGCAGTCTAGTATATTGTTGTACAGTCTCGTATAGGTTTAGCGTGAACACTTGTAAGGGTAAACATGTAACAAGTCCCCAGTGTGCGTTGTCATTGGAACATGGTGTAATTTGGCCTCCAGATTCTTCAACCACGTCAATGAAGGCGGGTGTGAATTCTGGGGATGCATGTCGTGCTAATCAGCTACAGCTTGGCTTCCACAGGGATTAACATACGACCACCCCCAAAATTCCTTAAATATTCACCCTGTCAGCCATGTGTATCAACTCCCTCTCTCCTCCGTTGCCCCGTTTTACCCCTGGCTGCCCTTCTACCTTGGCCCTTCATTGTTTTTTCCCTTAGCTTTGTGGGCGTGGTGAGCTGTCAGTTGGGGAATGTTATCTCTTTATTCTAGGTCACTTGCAGAATGATTGTTGATGCAGCTCATGCTTTTGCTTTTGAGGAAACGGCCTGTAAAAGGCTTGTCCGGCCGGTTACATTCTGATTGTTTTGCCTCTCTGCCTTCTTTCAAGTACTTCAGCTTGGTCATTGTAAGCCTATCTTTGGCTTAGTGGTTTTAGCAGTAGAGGTGGCCAAAGAGGCTGTGTTGAGCTAATGCCTGAATGTGTGTTGTGTCTGCAGGAGAGAAGCTTCATAGTTCAGAAAAGGGCTATTATTTCTACAACAAGGCTGACAGACAAACTCTTCACTCCTCTCTATTAATATCTTTTTGCTGGCCCAAGTTTGAGCTGTGCTGTTCTTCCCCCTCCTCTCGCCATTCCGCTTCATTCCTTGGATGGCAGACATGGTGATCATAGCTGAGCGGTGAGCCCCACGGGCTTGTGGGAACACCTAGGTGGGTGTCCTGAGGTGCAGCGCTCACTGTGCATAATGACATGCCACAACTTGTCCCATAGGTGTGCCACCTGCACAGGCCCTGCATCGCCTCATGCCTTTATACATTCATCCACATTTCCTTGGATTACAAAGCATGATCCGACCTAAAAGGTGACAGTTTTGATCATATTTCAAGGAATTTGGCTTCATCTGCTATGCATTCTGTCTGTGATGCACTAAATACCAGACAAATATACAAGCACACACATGCAGAAACGATTCATATAGAAGAATCAGGTTGTTATGAACGAGTGAAATCTGCTTTCTTTGCTCGTACCTCTTCCCTAGTGGTGGAATGTAAAAAAAAAAAGTACTCTAGCGTAGGTACTTGTCCATTTTATACAACTTTATACATCACCACATTTCAGATAAATTGTACTGCACTGTATCTGTCTGATGGCTTTAGTTGCTTTCCAGATGACAGTTTTTCATCGTCTTCCCCTTGACTGAATGCCACATATCTCCAAATGTGTTGTCACAGGTTTATGATAAAATGACAACTGAAGCGTTCATTTCTGGCTTGAGAACAGTATCATCCTATGTAAGCTAAATAGTGTTTCTGAGCTCTGAGAAGTTGACTTTTAAAGAAACATAGTTCTTAGAGAACAGTGATGGTACAGACAACAGTGGTTGCCATGGTACCACCAATATGACTGACATTAAAATACAGTCCCATAGGCCTACTTTGTAAGCTACACACATTCCACACACAAGTCAAATTTAAGAATATTACACACTGACTATTATATGGCACAGCTATATAGCACAAAGGGCACTATCTGCACAGGCACTGTGTGTTCTGTTGTAAATTTTCAGTACAGTTTTTCATTAGTTCGCCTCTAAAAACAGACTCCTCCGTAGACCTGCTGCATGTCAATACAAATTTGACGAAAGATCTGTCATATTTTGGAACTGTTTTGTGTTGTTCGCTGTCCGAGCAGGTACTGTGAAAACTTCAGTGAAGTAGCAACTAGCCCTTGGTTTCACTGTCAAAATATTTTCCTTCTGATTCACCCTTAACTTCCTAAATAGATCCTATTCGGAATTATGATTACAATGTTTTTGCAGCATTCATGATTTTAACTACCGTACCTCTGCTTTTTATAGGGTAATTATAGTTTTAACTCAGAAAAGTAAGTTAACTTATAGATGAGCTTGTAAACAGGCTGATGTTGAGGGGTATTTTTATTCACATTAGAATTTGTGTTGTGCATTTTACTCAATTACAGTTTTGAGTTCTTACACTTGTAGTGCACTATTTTCACAGTGTTTTATTATTGCTTTCACATATTTTTGCTTTTATCTTCCTGTTATTTGCCAATGGATGTCTGGTTGTTTGTCTTCAGAATAGTTCATTTTTTTTAGTTTTTGGTGCTAAGTTTAAGTCTTTAGGAATAAACATGCTTTTTACTGTGTGTACTGTGTCGGACGTTTGTCAGAGTATTTAGCAGCGTGTTGTTTGTTGTTTACCCCAATTATCAAGAAGCTCTTTGCCCATTTACCCAGCTGCTGGCTGTGTTTCTGCAAAGTGTAGGCCTCGATACCCTCATGTATAGTTTACATGTGTAAGCCTGTGTTTCTTTTGGGTGGGGGTCTGCACTCAAGTGAAAACACAGGCAAAGCTGGTTACACTGCAGAAATATAACCCTGCTCCCCCGAACCCACTGCCACACCCCTCTCAAATCCCAGTCTTAGCCTCAGTAGACTTTATAGAAAGCATATTGTAGAAAGGCTGCCTCTCCCCCTCTTTTCCTCTCTGTACTCTCTTCCTTTCGTCTCCTCCTCTGCTGTGATAATTAGTAGTGGGGGTAATACAGGGGGTTAAACAGAGAGAGAGAGAGAGAGAGAGAGACAGAGTAAGGGCTTAGAAATCCCCTTTTCCACTCCAGTTGGGTAACTACAGCAAAGGCCTCCCACTTCCCACACGTTCACCTCTAGCAGTTGTACTCGGGCATGCTTTGAGAGGAAGACTGCCATGTTTGAGCAGCTTATATGTAAAGTTAAAGCATCAGAAGTGAGCAAATCTTCAGTTCAGACAGCCAAAATCCTGAATATTTTTTTTTTCTTTCATCCCTGCTAAAAGAGAGCTAGAAAAAAGAGTGAGTCTACTAAAGAGAGACCTCAGAAAGGGAGACTCCCAGTTCATTGTAACAGGAAAAGCAATGTCCTAACACATGCTAGGGAACATTAGAGGTGTCTGTCATGTAAGCCGAGGCTCTATAGAGAAAGCCTCATCTCTATTCACCTCCATGCCTCCAACATCTGCTGCTGGGGCACTCCAGAGATCATTAACCCCTTCACTACACTGCACAATTGCCTTCCTTTGTTGCAGAAAAGAATTTAGCATGGAAAGAGTATGAAAGACAACCTCCCTCTGAATAAAAGGTCAAGTGTTGAGAGCAAAAACCCCAAGCACATGTAGCTGCAGGTATTCACAGATTTCCCCCCTAATTCTCCGTACAGAATCACAAAACATGTCATAGTGAATAACAGCAACTTGAACAAAAAAATGCTCCCCACCACAGGGAATGCTGTGTGTGTCTCACTGTGGCTTTTATGGTGATAAATAAGCCCGAAGCGCAGAGAGAAACAGGATACCTTTGCGGATTGCAACTCCTCTCAGTGTTTTGTGTCTCCACTTCTGTTTTTGTGAAACAACTCAAAGTTTTGAAAGTTCTTCGATGTGCCTGTGTGTTTACATGTTCATACGCAGTCGATGAAAGGGAAGGCCAGCTTTTGGCTGCCCAAAGTGAAACCCAATCTCAAACCAACTGACATTCTGGAAAACCCTGAGCTCGAATTCCTCCTGCCAAACCTTTTCTACTTTTACAGCCTTATTAGAGTGAACCTTGAATTTGAACATTAGGTTAGATGCATAAACCAATGTTTATGTTACTAACAATATTTTTTCTTTTTTTGTCTCCTATACAGAAACTTCAGACTTTTCAGAGTTTGAGCTGCCCTGGATTTTCAGCCTCCGACGGCTATCAATCAGGGTTCCCCCCTCCTTCCTGTGAGACTAGCAGCCAACCAGATTCAGACTTCGCCGCTGTGTCCAAGCTGAGGCTGGAGCCACGGCAGGAAGTGATGGAGGACGATGAGGAAGAGGATTCCTCCTATGAGGAACTGGACAGTGACTCTGCTTGTAGCATGGACTCCCGGTCCGGGTCTCCTGTAGACATCGTGGACGGTAAACGCACCCTCTGGAAGGGTGACTGCGGAGCAAAGAGGGACATTTTCCAGTTAGGAGGAGAGTTGGATCTTGACCAGATTGAGAGAAACTGAACATTATAAAGGACGTTTAAAAAGACTGAGTGTTTTCGAATGTCAAAGGATATTGACGATGTACCAAAAGATGGCTCTTTAGAAAGGCAATAAGGAACAAGAATGGTGGAATATTCTGTCTACAAAAGGGAAGGATGTTGGAAAGGTATGAAGAAAGTGATAAAAATGATAAAGGATCGAGTATGTTGTACACAAGACGGGAAGCCAGATCTTAACAGCTGGCGTTTTAGACTTTTGCCTTGAACATTCTTACTGTTTGAATCAAAAAGCAGTGATCTTAGTTATTTTTTAATTGGGTATTCATCTTAACTCAGGAGTGGGAAAGTGAGGGTTAGTCTTAAGAAAATCTCCCAGCACCCACTGTCTTTCCAACCTGATGACCTTTCCAAAGTCGGCTAACATTAGTTTTGTAGTACTGTAGCTGTAGCTGGGCTCTCTTGTATTTACTCAAGTTTGTTTTTCAGAGAAGGTGGGGGTATGAATGGTGGGATGTAACAGCCAGTGGTAAATGGCAGAAAAAGAAGCTTCTCACAGACTTACCCCCGACCTTTCTCTCCATCTTTTGTGTGCACAAGAAAATCTGACTTTGCTGAATGTAGACTCAATAAGCTTTAAGAGGACTTAGGAAAGTGGCAGTGCCTTCTTGTGGATGCTTGCTCTTTTCACTTCATGAAACTAGCCTCAGTGAAAACCACAATTTCTGACTTTTTTTGTAGTTTCTTAATATGCAAATTGTATATTTGAATTTAAACACTGAATCTCAAGTTTTCAATTCTAATTTCAGTGTATATTTTTCTAAGTAACTGTTTTTTATGAGCTGTTTGTGAAGGAGCAAGAATGCGAGGCCTTTCTTCTAACAGAATGATCCTGAAATAAATTTGCAACCTGCACTTGTATGACTTGTTTAATTGTTGCTTATTAATTAGTGTCTAAATATAATGACAGTCAGATGCAAATTTCACATAAATATAGTATATGCACAAAATCAATGTAAAGTGCTAGTTTACAGAAGCTGACTGAAACATGGTATGCATATTTATGTGTTGACTTGGAGTTTGTTGGAGCTATTTGTTAGTTAACAATACCTTTAACAGTAGAAAGTGGTGCACACTGTTAGTGCTAAAGACGAGCTGAAGAAAAGCAGTGAAGCAACCAGGAGCCAGCAAGAGGATGTTTGTGGAAACTCTAACCTGAGTCTATATAGAAATATATATATATACTGGCTGTTATCATTCAACAGACAGTTACATTCTACTCTCTGTACAACTTTTAGGGTATGCTAAGAGATTTTTAAAAAAGTGCATTAGTAGCGGCTGTGGCTCAGGACGTAGAGCTGGTTGTCCACTAACTGAAGGGAAGTGAAAGCAAATCAGTAATGTAAAGCGCTTTGGGTGCCTTGAAAAGCGCTATAAAAATCTAAGCCATTTATTATAAAAAAGTGCAGTTGTAGCTTAGATTAAACACACTTTTTGTCTCACCCAGAAAAAATGGGTCTTAAAGTGTACCTTTACTGGTCATGCTTATGACATTAATTGTGCTTTACGTATAAGCAGGAGAGATGCAAATTCAGTAAAGAAATCACCGTAAATGCACCACACTGGACCTTTTTAACAATGAAAATCCACTGCAGGTACCCTTAAAAGATTCTATGAACTAAAGTCACTTTGGTATTTATGTTAAGTTTATTAGAGTCTGTTTTATTGTTTGGGGGCTATTATTTTTTTTAATGCTGGCTAATTCCATTGCTAAGCTAACTACTGTCGCAGTTTCCTACTTCCTCATTTACACCGGTTTATACGACTGATCAGTTTTTTGTGAAGATCCTTAGTTTCATCCCCAGTGTTGTTGAATGTCTCAACTGTGCAACAAAAAGCAATGAGTTGGCATTAAAAAACAACACTCAGCACAAGTAAATCTTCTATATTCAGTTTTAAAAGGCAATGACTATAATTCTTGATGGTGTGCCAGACCATAGAGCAAAGGTGGGGTACACCCTGGATGGGATGCCAGTTCATTACAGGGCTGACATATAGAGACAATCATTCACTCTCACATATACACCAATGGGTGATTTGGATTGACCGACTAACCTATTAAATGCATGTGTTTAGATGGGGTTAGGAAGCCAAAGCACCTGGAGAGAACCTACCCAGGAGAACAGGACTGTCTTGTTGTGAGGTGGCTGTGCTGTGCTGTCCTCACCACTATTTCAACTTGAAATATTTCTTTTTTATATATAAATCAAACTTATACATACAGTGCTGATAAAACCGTAAAATGTAGTTTCATTTTCCATTTTCAAACAACTTTACCTGGATAAGGTGTGGTGTAAAATGTGCAAAACTGAAATGCAGTCAGGAACTAAAGGATTAAATAGAAAACAAAATGAAAATGAAGGCGCTGCGCTTGTGCTTTACACTACAGAAGCATTTCAGTCAATACCGAAAGAGTATTGAAGTTTAACTCTCAGCCCTACTAGCAATATGCGCAGTCAGTAAGATTAACATCCAAGCAAAATGAGTAATGCTGTTATGTCGCCCACCAGCCTCAAATAAAACGGAAGGAAATCTAGACACAGAATATGCTGTAACCTCACACTGACCAGAGGAGGTGATGTCAGAAAAAAACGTCCCGGGAGGTGCGAGGCAGACAGATGGACACGCCAGCCATGCAAGTCTGTTCCTCCCTGGGATTTCCTATCACGTCCCTCTCATGTCTGTCCAAGTCGCAGAGACAAACCGAAAGCACCTGCCACCTTGATCGCACTTCTATAAGACCCTCATCCCTTTATAGTGCATTAAAAGCATGTGTCCGCGTGATTATTAGACACCGGGGAGTCTGTTTGTGCGAATCAAGTGATGGGACAGATTGTTTTTCCAACACTGGGAGGAAAGCACAGACTGTGTTTACGTCCAAAACAGGATGTTCCAACCAGTCGCAGCTTTTCCTTCGATAATGGCCTTGTAGGAAGGTGAACTCCGACATCTCAACCATGAGGTGTTGGCTTACACAAACACACATCCAAACACGTACTCATGCTTACTCACTCTCATTCAAAGGCCCTGAAATAGATACTGAATGTGCTGTGCTTACGCAGAAAACCTGTCACCTGGCCTGGCAAACTGTTTTTTTTTAGCTATCACTTTCTCTCCTCTCTCTCCAACAAGTATTATCACTGATTTTTGTTGTGAGATTAAGTGAAAGAAAAGCACAGACTGATCTGTTTACATCTCACCACTCTAACTTGCCACAAAAGGGTCTGGAAATACAAAATCCCGTTGCTATCAACAGTAATCCGGTTGCTTGCTGCTCCCAAAGGTCAGTAAACCACACACTCACACAAACACACATTTCCTTTCTGGCAGGAAGTGGCAGACTGAGCAGGAGAGAGAGTTAATATCTCAAGTAAAAGTGCTATAAATAGGGAGCATTGTAGTTGTGGCTGGCAAACGTAGACACCGGTTAGAGGGATACAGGAAAGGCCACGTTACACAAATTTACAGCGCCATGAACTGCACAGCCTCGATTACATGTGAGAAAACATTGGCTGGGTTTTCAAAGAAAGCTGTATTTTTTTTTACACTGTCAGCAAAAACCTCCAGGGGTACACTTTGAAGACTTCAGAGGAGGTCAGAAGAATGACGTCACTGACTTTTATGTAGTTATCTTGTTTCTGGTTGATCACCCGGGGTCATGTTTGTGTGTTAGCTTCAAAAAACTTGCAAACTTTTCATGTCTTTTAAGTTCCCATGAAACAATCTTTACAGGGAAAGTTATTCTTTAGTTGAACTTTTTGTTTTCTCTCAACCATGCGCTGGTCTTTTCTCATAATTCTTTAATGCAAACTTTCAGAAAAACACTCTTCTTCTTTCAGTTGGCTCATTAATCTTCATGTCCAGGACAGCTGTGTGTCCGGGGCTAAATTATACTTCTAAGTGTATGTTAGCAGACACCTATCGTACTTAGACAGGTGGCCGTCAGTGTCATATGTCACTGATTGACTATGTCTCCACTCAAAGGTGTCAGAGTTCAGCCCAACACTTTGTCACCATGGTTGCCATGAATGCTGAGCCCTCCCCTCCACCTCTGCATCTCAGTGTGATTTACATCCTCATAAAAGGCTCAAATTATTGGTTTTATTGTACGCCACCCAAGTGTACCTGGACCTCTTTGTTGTATAATCTGAAAATATGTCACGTACTGTACTATATACACACAATACCCCTCTGTAATAGCAATGATGGAAAGAGTTTTTGTTACAAACCTTAAATCCCATAAAACCCTCTGTAACTTTTGGATTTATAGATGAAAAACAACCACAAAACAATAAGCCTTAGACTGATTATTCATACCATACCATACCAACTTTATTTATAAAGCACGTTAAGAACTTTACAGTAGGCCAAAGTGCCATGCACAAATCATAAAACAAGGGAATAAATGAGTTAAACAGTGATAACACAGGGTGCAAAGCGGGCTAAGACAACAAAATACAACCATCATAAAAACAAAGCCAAATTAAAATCTGGTAAAATCAACATAGGAAATCTAAAACATCTCACTCATTGATTAAAAGCCAACAAGAAAAAATTCACTACTGTTCACTAGTTTGACTCGGTTATCAGCCATTATCCACTTAAAGTTTGAGTAATTTAATGCAACTTTTTTTTTAATGTAGCACTTTTTTAAAAACACACTCACATGGAAGTGGATGATAAATGCATAAAAAGTGCATAAAAAAACAAGTAACAAGTGGTGCCAGGCACGACAAACCCCGCCCCTCACACATATTGTATTGTAGCTTATTTTGGCATCGATCCAGCTGATGTCATCATGTCTATGTGTGTGCTGATGTCAGTTTAATAATTGCCTCTATATATGTGCCAAGTTTGAAGTAAATTGAAACAAAATTGATGTTTTTATAGATGTTGCAAATTTTATCCCTTATAATTAAATGGGAGGGAAAAAAAAGATTTTAAAAAATTCATACAAAATTCAAACTCTGACCTACTTTTCCCAAAATTTAACCACATCTATTCTGGGTCACTGGCAATCTATAAACCCAGTTCAGTATGAATTCAACTAGTAGTTTTGCTGCTAGAGTGTTAACAAACAAACAAAGAAACAAACCAAACCAACAACAGCAGGGGTAAAAATGTCACAATACAGAGATGTACACAAATTTGAACACACAAAGACATACCACACACACTAATGGACAAACACATACAAATGAATGAACACATGTTGAGTTCATAGATGAACTCAACAGTTTTACTTCTTCTCACAATGTGATTGTGACTATCAGTTATTCTTCATAGATACAGTGTATGAAAGTAAGTTTGTAATCATTGTACCTGGTCAAAGGTGATTACTGATGTATATTTTAGGAATAAAAAGAGGAATGTGTCTGACAACAAAATGATTCCAAGTTTATGGACAACAGTGTGTATATATATATATATATATACATATATATACACACACACACACACACACACACACACACACACACGATACATTGTTGGACTATAAAAAAGCTTGATGATAAAGATAAAGCTGATCTAAGCTGTAAAGCTAATAAAGATTTTTTTTTGATTGAGGAAGACAATTCCAGAATGTTGATGTAAAAACAGCAAGAACATGCTTGTGTCTTGTTGGATCTTTTATTTTTACTGGCTTTATCATATTTATATAACTTAGCAATATCTATTATAGATTTCATAGATTCTATAGATTCCAAAAATTAGAAGTAGCCCTCAATATATGTTAGCTGCTCTGAACAAATAACCACTAGTATGATAAATAATCTTTGTATAGTGTTGTACTGAGGAGAAAAGTGTATCCCTCACTGCCATTAATTAATAGTCATGTAGTGTAGACTATCTCTTGAGTGAGTTTTCTTCCCCTTCACTGAGTTTTAACAGAGAAAAAGGAGTGCAGAGTGACGGGCAGGTCACCTGTCCTGAACTGTGTGGTTTGTTGACTTGACCAGGATAAACCCTGGAAAACCCAGGCTTCACTTTGTAACTCAGCTCATAAATTTCCTTCGGTTTATGAGGAGCAGATGGCAACATTGTTTGGTGTTTATGTGTTTTGCGGTATTCACAGCAACTCTTTCAAATCGAGTGTTTCTGAAAGGACCGATGCTGCCAGCTCTACCCTGCGCTCTCCTATTACAAGAAAAAAGGAGTGCCATAGGACCACAGACTATTTGACAACAGATATGCTGCCAAACATTGATTCCATTTTGGAAATGTGTTGCCATGCCAGCCAAACATTTCCTATTTTGTCTGTGTGAGTATACAAGTGTGCACTTGTGTTGCAAATGTGTGTGTTTTAAAGAATATCATACAGAGGAAAGTGGGAGTGGGGCAGTTTTACTCAGTGGAAGGACACGTGCTGAGAGAGGAAACACATGCCCTTTTTTTCTATGAATCATTTTTGTTTTGTGAGCAAAAGCGTCGCACACACAGGAGACTAGCTGTTGACTTGCTACATACACAGCGATGACGGAGTGCCAAACAATGGTGGACTGAAATAGACATGTTGTTGCAATGGCTGGTCCACATCCATCACTCCAGTCACATCTGAGTAGATTAGTACTGCCTGCTGAGCCTTCCTCGTGGTCTCAATCCAGCATGGCTGCACCTCATGATTCCAGTCAGAACATCACCTATGATCTGGAAATTCAGGTACTGACCTGTCTATGACCTGATTGTGATCTCAAGCAGTTGTGGGAGGGTAAATGTAAAACTAGTTTCCTGTAAGATGGTTGTGGAGGTATTACACTTATTTGTGTGAAAGTGAAACATGATGTGAGCAAAGATCTACAAACTAGATTATGTAAATACAGCCTTTATGCCTTCTATTTCTCATGCTGGCATTTAATTATTCTAAAGGAGTGTATGATTTTTTTGGAGGGGTGGTGTAATTGCAGAAAAAGAACATAATTTTCATAACTATACATTTAAAAGCATAATCACCTGAAAATAATGATTATATTTTATTTACCTTAAAATGAGACATTTTCTTGGGTGCAGATTTCCTTTCGCATGCTGCACTGCGGTGTTTCTACAGTAGCCTAGAATGGACAAACCAAGCACTAATTCTAAGGAGGCCTTTTTACATATTTTCTAGAGCCAACATGCTTTGGTGTCACAAAGATGTAGGCAGCAATAACCTTGTGAGATCAAAACAGCTGCAGTTTGTTCAAGTGCAAGTGCAAAAGCTCAGTGCATGATGCAAAATGTCTCCGTCCTCAGATTGAGCAGCTGATTGGCTAAGAATTTTGACAGAAACATGGCGTTATCATAGAAAGTCCACAATTTCTACTTATTCCTAAAGATGCAGATACAATGAGTACAGTCAGCCTTTATTTCCAGAGCACATAAATATAGAGTGGCTGATGAAAACTGTTCACAGCCTCAAAGATATTTTAAAAAACAAAATAACGTTAAAGTCAGACACTTTGTTACAGATTAGCTTAAATCACTGAGAAATTTGTCATATATATTAGATATTAGAATAGTTTCTTATGCACTGCTGCTTTATTTATGGCTACTAGTGTTGTTTTTGAGATCTTTTTGATTGCTGATATGAATACATCCCGTACATACATTTTTGCATGTTTGCTTTATAAATATAGACCTTTAACGAATATAATCAATGTGCGAATACCATGTGTGAAAGACCTTTCCACCAAAATGGTTTTATCTAATCTTTTAAGTGAATGTGTGCGCAAAGTTTTGTAATAGTGGAATTGTTCAACACTCAACACTCAAAAATGTGTTGGTTATCTTTTTTTTTAAATAAACTTACCACTTCTGTGGAATATCCAAGTTTCTTTTCCAGTAAATGTATCACTTAAGTCTCAGTAACAATCCAATATTTTCCTCCTGAACATATCCATTACACAATAAAAATGTTGTTTTTCAGAGAATATAACACTAAAAAAGAAGAGAATATCCATACCATACATACTCTAATATGGTATAGTGAAAAGCAGATTTGCACTGAGCTTCTATAATAATTCTCAAGATTTCATGGTGTAGATATGATAGACACACCTCAAATAAATAGGCAATGGATGTATCTAAAAGATGTTTCAGTGTAGTGGACAAACCAACCAACAACCTGCCCCCGAGAGTACTGAACAGAAATATTCTAAAAAAAAAAATAAATAAATAAAAAAAATCTGACTGATTTCTTCTCAGTTTCATTTGTTGTATCCCACAGCAAAGCCACGCTGAGACACACTACAAAGACCTAAATCTCTAGATCATGCATAAGAAATCAAGTAACAAGAGCCATATCACATCATCAAGATGAGTAAGTGGAGACTGTAAAGTATAAAGCTTTGATTGAAAATCTGGCTTCAGGTCCCGCGAGGCCAGTGCCCTGTCAGTTTGGATTGCTGATGTTTGTTTTCCAGTTCCAGGGTTAGGTCAGGACAGCTGAGCAGTAATCAAACTGAAATCAGCTATTACACAGGGATCTGCTCTCAGAAATAGCCTCAGGAGGGAGAAACCAGCCAACACAGCTGCAACCTACCTGTTTACCTCTGACCTTGGCATAAGAAGACATGGGTGGGGGGGGGTTGTCTTTTCAGGAGTCATGGTTGAAATAAGGTAAATTGGTGTCACTACAACCTGAGGCCTCATCATTTATTATCTGTGGAGAAAAAAAAGTATGCACACTGACCCCAGGCCTTAATATTATAACAAAAAGATGTTTGAATTCAACTCAGATATTAACTTAGACCTAACGGGGTCTTTGGTGTGTGATTCCAAACACTTGAATTTTAGTGACATGTCTGTATGAAACTCAGTTGTAATGGTTAGACGAGGAAAAGCCTCAACATTTAACCCTCTAAGTTATTGTTTGCCATTAAACAACCGCTGGCAGGTCAAACACCTGGCTATTATCATACCGTTAAAACCTGACTCCCTGATAATGATACATAGCAAATAGACCATTTCAACTTTGACCTTTTAAGTTGCACCTGCTCCTTCAGGAAAATTGACGTCTAGTCTGTGTTACAGTAAATGACACCATGAAACAGCAAGTAATCAGTACTTGGTCCCATGGCTGTAACAAAAAACGAATAGTTCAGCACATACTTGTCTTCTGTATGGTCCACTGACAGTCAATAGTAACAGTATGTTCTATATACAGCTTTTACTCCCACAGTCTTTGATTCCACGTGTCCCTGAAACCCAGTACGAGCCAGTACACCGAGTTACCGCTCCGACTCCCAGATCCCATTTCACAATCCATCTTGTACAGAGAGACTCCAGAGGCACCAGATGATCTCCTCGACAGCCATCATCGTTCATTCATAACTGACAGTGCTGACTAACACATGAGATAAATTTTCCAGTCGAACAGCAAATCAAGTGGAGAAGATGCAGTTACGGTCAGCAGTCACCACCACAGTCCCTGCTGGACCCCTATGACTCCGCATGAAATCCACTTCTGCTGAATGTCCGTGTCTGAATGGATTTTCCAGTTCGCCTGTGTTACGTGCCCACACTCGGTCTTTACATGTGACATGCTATTTGTGTTGGATCCAGATCAAGGCCATGATCCTGTGATATGACACTATAAAAATTTTGCACAGATGATCTTAACACACATGTACAGTTCACACTTAAATGCTCTGTTTGGTTCAAGTTATATGCACTCCTGTAATGGTTTGTTGGCTTGACATTTATATTTTACAGGCTAGTGAATTTATAGACACCCCATATAGTCATATTGTTTAATCTACTGTAAAACCGTAATCAGGAGTTCTAAGGTACTAATTTAGATGTGGTTTAGATGAGCACTTGATGTGTTGATGTTGATGTGATGTACAGAGTCTTGTCTGTAAATTGTGGTCCTGTGTAGCTTGTGAGTGCTATCAGGAGTGTCTTCAACAGACCTGAGATCAGTGGTACAATAATCACTATCTATCTATCTATCTATCTATCCATCCATCCATCTATCTATCTATCTATCTATCTATCTATCTATCTATCTATCTATCTATCTATCTATCTATCTATC
>JAPQRP010000009.1:21103523-21114981 GCA_037367295.1 Apogon hyalosoma | reverse complement strand
TCCATCCATCCATCCATCCATCCATCCATCCATCTATCTATCTATCTATCTATCTATCTATCTATCTATCTATCTATGATTTCATGTTGCTGTTTTTGTACATTCTTCTTCCTATGTACTTGTTTTAACTCCTGTAAAGGATCTTTGAACATCCTGAAAAGTGCTACACAAATAAATAATTAAATTATTATTATTATTATTATTTGTAGTAATTGTAATAATCAAACAGTGTTATGTAGTAATATACACAGACTCACCAAAAAAGTCCCACACACAGTTTTTACATTGCACCACCTCAAGTTGGATGTTGGATCCAGAGTTGGATTCATGTTTGGTCCAGATCTTGCTTCCCTTCCTATGCTCCCTGAACCACTTTTTTTACACTTTGAGCTTAATGAATCCTGGCATTGTCCAGTCTTTATGCTACATAGTAAACAGATGGTTGTTTAAGAAAGGAGAAGCTACTCACTGCATCATTTGTGGTTAAAGAACTTGTTGCAGCTGAAACATATTGATCACTACAAAACCTGTCCAATCGAAGGATCCAAACTATTTACTGACTTAAATTAAGGTGGGTACTTTTTTTGGCCACACTGTGTATGCACATATGCCTTTTACATGTAACGGAGTACTTTTACATTGCTGTGCTGGTCATTTTGACTACGTAAAGCACAGGTGTCAAACATGCGGCCCGGGGCCCAAATCCTGCCCACCAAGGGGTCCAGTCCGGCCCTTGGGATGAATTGGTTAAATGCAAAAATATATATTAAGATATTAACAATCATTGTAGTTCAGGTTCCACATTCAGACCAATTCAATCTGAAGTGGGTCAGACCAGTAAAATACTATCATAATAATCTATAAATACTCACAACTCCAAATTTTTCTCTTTGTAAATGTTTTCACATATTTACGCTAAAACAAAGTATAATTTCGCAAAAAATTTTAATAATCTGAACAAATATGAAGAACCTGAAATGTTTTAAGAGAAGTGCAATTTGACAATATTCTGCCTGATTTTAAATGTTTTTTGTATTTGTACATCCACTGTGATCTGTAAGTTATAATTAACATGTGGAAATATTGTTAATAATATTATTAAAATTATGCTTATTTTTTTCAGTTTGTTCATGTTATTCACATTGTTTGAAAGGATAGTTTGTAGATGTAAACATTTTCGTTGTTTAATTTTACTTTTTTCACTCTAAAATATAGAGAAAAGTTTGGAGTTGGCATTATTTATATATTATTATGTTATTATTTCACTGGTCCAGCCCATTTCAGATCAAATTTTATGAGTTTGACACCCCTGATGTAAAGGATCTCATACGTCTTCCACCACTGATGTGCTGTAGTGATACCTTTGTATCATAGAAACCAGGACAGTTATAAGGCTTAGGAATCTGTCACGGAGGATCTAACAAGCTCTCTTAATGGTTCACCAAACACTTGCTGCTTCTTTGTCTGAGTCTGACTTTACAGGAGTTCAGAGCAGACAGTGGAGGACTTTAGAGGAAACAACAGACGACGCAGTCTGTGAATAGAACCGCAGCTCATAACGCCGCTCCTGCCATAAGACAAATTATCTGACGTTTAGCAGACTGGGGGCAGCCTCCCTGTGATGTGCTGACTTTATTGACCCTGGAGGGGCGTCCTGGATGGAAGTGTGTCTCCTCGGCCCCCTGCTGTGTCTGACACAGAATACTCCTCCTCTGAGTTTTTTCCTCTGGCCAGTACAGACTTCGAGTTGAGCCAGCTGCCGTTCCTGTTCTCTGAAGTCTACCTGAGGGCCTCTTTGTCCTCGGGGGTTCTCCCTTTGTCACGCTGACCTGCACAAACAGATGTCCAGCCACTGGGCTTTCTCGTAGGAAGTTGTAAACCTCCAGTGTTCAGTGGGTTCTATTCATATGGAGGCGCTACAGTAATGGCTGGCGAGTGCCATACATATGCAAATGCTGACATGCAGACACCCTACAGAGGTGGCTTTGACTAATGTTTGACTATGTAACTACTGTGGAACATGCAGTGAACCAGACTATGAGTGGGCAGCAATGAAACCTCCATGCAGCAGACTAATCACCCTGCACCATAGAAGTAACACAGGAAACTGTATAAAGAGAGGACAGACCTTCAGCGGTGTGTAAACATGATCAGAACCCCCATGTTACAAACACTGGACAGAAGGAAGGATGGCTCTTCTACTTCCTGACTGGCTTATAAACACACAGTGTAGACCTCACAGGCTTAGATGGTAAAATAATTAAATACATAAACATATGAACCCAAAAGCATGTGTTCAAAGAAGACAAAAAAGTAATTTATAAAATTACAGCAAATTACACAAATAATACAATCAAAAATGAAAATGCACAGAAGTCAGGTAGCACAAGGTCAAAAGAATAAAAGAGGCTTCACTTGAGCCTTCCTGTGCAGTTGCAGTTACTGGTTTGGCTTTCCAGTATCCAAAATGACTGTCTGTGGCCATCACGGGTTATCTGTATTGGACACCTGCTGAGAATATTGATCTGGTGCTGGTTTCACCATTTTAGCCATCACCAGGCATCAGGATTTAAACAACCCGGTGTCACTTTGTATTGAATACTATTACCAAAAGACTGGGAAGCCGATTGATTGTGAATATAAAACTATCACCTTAGGTGAGAAAACAATCAGCCATATTCAGTGTGTGTTTGTGTGTGTATGTCTGCATTCTTTGCTTGAGACAGTTTTCTGTTTGAGCCTTTTTCCAAAGACATCTTGATATCTTGTTATCATTTGGGAGATATTATTTTTTATTTATGCCTCAAGCACAAATATGTTGTATTACTTTACCTATTACAACACTTTAAATGCATTATGTTATATTTCATTAATGCTTATATATATAGTTTGTTGGATTTTAACAGCTTTTACAAAATTTGTTTATGTACTGAGAATCTCCAGAAATATAGCATTTGAATACACAAGGTCTATTTACTAACAAGGCATTTCTTTTTGTGCTGCGTAAAAAAAAAAAAAAATAAATAAATCAGTTTTTCTTTTATTTTTATACTTTACTGTTATGTTCTTAATATTTGTGCTGATAGTAATCACTGTGCAACATTCTCATAAATAGCCAGCGGCAAAAGGCGTAGGAATTCGTTAAAATACAAAGTTTTTCTTCTAAACCAGGGGGAACAGACATCTCTAAACGGTCGTTGTGAGTCCTAATGCATTGTTTTGTTTTGGGTTTTTTTTTTTTTTTTCAAGTCTAATTTAGGCAGGATAGTCTCGGATACAGATCAAGTGCCATCTGTGCCCAATTTACTTTCAGGTCGTAGATTATTGAATTTAATGATATGGGTGATTATCGACGAATGCTTTGAGCCCATTAAGAGGTCGTGTGAAACACTAATAGTGTTTGTGTCACGTGTCTGCTTGAAAGACGGGGGGACAGACGCTTTAAAGACCGCGCTCCGGTCATCTCATTCACGCTGCAAGACTGACAGACAGAAGCAGAGAGAAGTCCGAGACACCGAGAGATCCCCACTAATCCGGTTTGATGAAGCCTGAAGACCAGAAGTAGGATAAAGTATGAGAAGTTCGTTTTTACACGCGTAATTACGCACGTATGTCCCGCGTAAATCTTTAAGGTTCTTATGTGCGAATGATGCTGGACTCCAGGGACTGTGGAGGGAAGATGACGACGACGCATAAGATTTCCTTTTCCATCATTGACATACTGGATCCAAACAAATTCAATAGCAAAAGGATAAACGAACTTTCTACCGGTAAGGAGAAGTTTCCAGTGCCGAATGCGGAGGGAGTAAGTTTGGAGTCGTGTACAGCTGCAGGCGGGGCTGAGCGCACGAAAGAAGGTGAGGAAAATGTCTAGAATATCTTCCAACCAATGCATCTAACTTATCTATCCATAGCTTTATTACACTATGCAGAGAAAGAGTCGTTTATTAAAAAAATGCACACATGCAAAAAATGAACAAAAACTTATTTGATTAAAGAAATCTTCATGTGGACACTTCAAACTTTCCTGCGTAAAGTGGACACAAGTGAGTGGTTTTTCTATCAGATTTATCCCCATCTCTGTATGACCTTCCCTTAATTTTCAAGGCTGCGTTTCCTTTCAAAGAAGCCACAAAGGCTCGCTCCCAGAGCCCCAGTGTGTGATTGGCATTGGGACAGGCAGGCTAGATAATTGTTTAAATCGTCCCATTGAGGATGCCTCTGCGCGCTTTGATCGATATCCCATTACTGCATCCTGCATATCTCCCTCCAGCACCTTGCAGGTACAAACTTCACACCCCATCCATGTCTGATCCTAAATATCGTTCGATTAAAACTTCCCTTTAAATAGATGACGTTTATCGATCCACCAGCAAATATGAAACTCCATTAGCACGTCACGGCTGAGGTGGCGGAGCTGGATTTAGACGGGATTTCTTTCCGCAACATGACATTTGAGGCGCTGTGTGGTTTATAAATTATTTAAGGATTAGTGACCAACATCCCCCCCTTTTCTGAGTCTCTGCTTCGTTCCGTTTGAGCGACCTCAGGAACCAAAATAAACGCTTTCAGGTTTTGTGTTTCTGTTTTTTTTTTGTTTGTTTGTTTGTTTGTTTTTTTCTTACACCACACCTCAAACAGGACAAAAAGAAAAGACTATGTATATGATCAAGAGACATTTGTAAAGCAGCTGAAGGCCTTCACAGCTGGGATGTGACTGATGACTTTTCTGTCCCTTCTGGAGTTTTTTTAAATTTTTTTTTATCAGTACCACAACCAATTTAAACCATGAAGTATAGCAGATTTATCACCTAATACAAACACTTATTAAAGGACAAATATTTACCCTTATGGGGATTAAATAAGGCTTCGTATAAAACAGAAAGTTTATCATTAAAACACCTTAGAATCTCTGCTGCATTTCTATTAAAAAATGGCATATTACAGTGGCCTGCAAGCAAAATAAATAAATGAAGTGAAGCTTTACTAAGTTTGGGCCACTATTAAAGAGAAATTAAGTCCAAAAAGCTGGTTGGTTGTAGTTTCCAACATACAGTTTTGAGTCAAAATGTAAAATTCTGAATTCATGAGAGGATGTGTTTTCCTCAAAAGGAATGCTTATCTCAGAGCTATACTTAGAAACACTGTCTGCACATTACAATGCATTCAGTTTACAGGTCCTTTATTGTGGAAGATAAATGTGCATAAACCAATACACCTTATCAGCTGGTTTCCAATTCACCTTATTAAAGTATGAAAGATTTAGCACATTTAATCTCTAAGGCAGATGATTTCTAAATAATTGTAGATCAGTGTTATTATTCTGTGTTAAAGAGAGCCCAGTTATGCTGCAGTCTGAGCCAAAGAAATTCATGATTGTAGGTTGTTACTGTACATGTAGATAATATTGTTGAATTATCTGGCATTGTAAAATAAATGTTCCTCTGGGAGAATATGGTATTTTCCTCTGTTGTCTTATATTTTTGATGGATGGACGCGCACTCTGCCTTTATGACCCACAGGGGAAGACACGGGAGAAGAGCAGTTTTCACCTTCCAGGCACCACATGGTTGACCCCCTCCTAATTTCCCCTCCTCCTGAGAGCGAGTCGTGCCTCACCGGGGAGCAGGAAGACGAAGACGGGGCCTCAGAGGTCACCCCGGACCCGTCCCCTCACAAACGGAGGCGTCAGGACCAGGCGTGCGCAAAGCCACGGCGCGCCAGGACCGCGTTCACCTACGAGCAGCTGGTGGCGCTGGAAAACAAGTTCCGCGCAACTCGATACCTGTCCGTGTGTGAGAGACTCAACCTGGCTCTGTCCCTGAGTCTGACCGAAACCCAGGTGAAAATATGGTTCCAGAACAGGAGGACCAAGTGGAAAAAGCAGAACCCGGGCGCGGACAGCAGCTTACAGCCGGGATCCAACTCCCTGGTTAACGTCAGTCCCAGTCCGACCAGCTGTGGATCAGGTCCCGTCAGCTTCCACCAAACTTTCCCCAACTTTGGATCTGGGAATGTGATCTTCCACAGCGCAGGTGCTGTTCCGCTCTCATCCACTGGGGGGCTCTTGCACCCTTTTATGTCAAGTGGTTTTGTACAGCCAACCTATTTTAATCCACATTTATGAAAACAGCACAGTGAGACTTTTACAGCATTTTGGGTATATCTTAAAAGGGATCAAACTAACGTCCCTGCATGAACTTCTACCGCCCAGAGACTTTTTGACTGTTGCAAAATAATGTTTCACCTTCTGGAGAAATGAAACATTTGGTAGCACTACTTTTTGTCTTGTCCTTTTACTATCTTGTTTTGTTAGAGGCAAAGCAGACTATTCATCATCTCTGTTAACCATGGGCTTGGAGTATAAAATTGAGATTAAATTCAGAATAAATTGGTCTGTGAGTGAGCCCAATTACAGTGTACATAGCTCTGTCAAAATAATACACTATGCACTATGAGTGTCTGTCACGGGCACCAACACCTGCTTACATTTTGTATTTGACAGCTCATACAGCATCATTTTCTGCATCAGTGTGTTGTATTACATCTCTGTAACACAAACTGTGGCATATTGCATCCATCCGATACCAGCTGTGTTTCTACCTCTCACAGGCTCGCACAGTCTGTCTGTTACCATTTATGCAGCATTATCAGTGTAAATTAATTAAAAAAAACATAAAACATCTGTGTGTGGCTCTGATGTTACAAAGTAAAAACAATAGAGTTAAAATGCACTCCGGCACATTTCGGTTCCCGCTTAATATTCATTTGGCAATAACTGACAATGGTAATAGATTTGTGGTGTCATAATATCGCTGTTGATGGACTTGATAATCACTTATATGCTGCCATCTCCTGGCAAATGGGAATAATCAGAAATAAAAGCAGGTATGAGAACAAATCTAATCTTTTAATTGAAACCGTGGCACATAACATGCAGGATGTATTGACGAAGCTTACAATAGTGGAAAAAAGTTTTCGAACACACTTAAAATTTCACACAATCTCAAATATTTGAAATATTTGCAGAAAAATCATTTCTGTGTTACAAACTGTGCGGCTGCAGTTGACACACAGAAACAAATGAAAATGATACTTCTTTTGTCTTATTAAGAAGAAAAATAACACAACTAAATTCTCGACAGTTTCAAGGGGCATTATCTTGCTAAAACATCCAGTTTTGACCTCAAAGAAACAGCATGTGCAGAAGGGAGCATGTGGGTTTGGAGAATGGAACAATACTTGGCAGAGTTCAATGACTTAAGACTGATTTTTAATGCAATATGTCTCAAATGGATGCAAGATCCAAAAACTTTTTTCCATCACTATAAATATCACCATGTGCATCATACAAGAAGGTAGAAAGTAATGAAGAACATTTACAGAACAGCTGATGTATCGAGTACACATCACAATTCTACTTGGTATTTCCATTTTATGTTGCAGTTTAGCATATTTAACAGGGACCACGTTCAACAAAACATTCATCTCAGGGAAAAAAGATGTATGTGTTGCACCAGATGTAGCTACAAGCCAGTTTCCATCTACAAATATAAAACATACATATATCTGCAGTACACAGGCATGCATGTCTGACCACAACATGCCCCCCACCCCACAGAAAACCCCAGAAAAACACTGACTTAACCCATAAAGACCCAGTGCTACGTTTATGACAGTTCCCAAATGACATTTTCTCTATATCTAACCTTTCTTAACTGATTTATCATCCTTTATTTAGAATATTATCCTCTGTTTTTTTTGTATTATATCAGTATAAATCATTTTTTTTCCTATATTTAATTCATTGATCATGTAGATGTTCATTTATCCAACTCCATGGGTTTTACTGGTGAATCAATGTTGTAGAAGATGACGGTGTTTCCACGGTAACTACGGAGCTTCTGAATGTCCAAATGTGTCATATGTGATGACCATGAAAAGATGACAAACTGTATTTTACGTCAATTATTTACATGTATTGATAAGATTAGTGGATCAGCAGGTATTAAACAGTTTAGATCAGTAGAAGGTGCTTTTGGTCGATGATGGATGTTTGGGTCTTTATGGGTTAAACATGATGTACCAACACTTCCCAGACTTCATGCTTTATGAGATACACAGCACTGTGCAAAAGTCTTAGACCAATGTTAGGTTTGTTGGTTTAATAAAGTTGTATTGACCACACATATGCATTTCTCAGTCTCTGTGTTAAGATCCAATCTGGATTTATGGTAAGTATGTACAGCAGTAAAAACAAACCAATATGGGAAAAAAACAACTTCTATAAACCAATGTGGTCGTATGTAGCGTGACCTCGCTTTGCATTTATATCTTTAACTTGTTTGTTCAGTCAATATGAGATTCATTGCATTAATTTCTAATGTTTTATTGCAGGTTTCATTCAACCCATGTCAAATGTTTCTGTTTAAGCTGCTTCTTTTCATGGGGTCAGAGGTCACGCTAAATGCTGCCTTTAACCTGTAGAACCCATTTAGTTCAGTTTTGGTGGGTCTTCTAAGGCTCTGCATATATCTCCTGGTTTGTCTTGTTGTGTCTGAAGAAAAAAGAATGAGAAATAAAGATGTATGCTCATTTTAACCCTGAAAAGACAACAGTGCTAAAGGTGGCCTAAGGCTTGTGCACAGTACTGTACATGTACATGTTTTAAACATGTTTATGCACAATACAGCTACATATGACAGTATATTAAAATAGCAATAAGCTAGTCTACAAATAAGATCTTCATCCATATTAATATATCACCAGTAAAATTTGATTAAATGCACAGAAATGTATATTAACTGTCCAAAGGTAATAAGTGGGAGTAATTATTTTTTTTCTTTCAACGCCAAGGCACATTTTGCAGTCATAGTTGCTAATACTTTTACTCTACAGTCAGCTCCATAAGTCTTTGGACAGTGACACATATTTTTCGTCTGTACATCACCACAGTGGATATTACATGAAACAATCAAGATGTGACTGAAGTGCTGGTTTTCAAGCTTTAATTAAAGGTTTAAAACAAAAATATGACACTAACCATTTAGGAATTACAACCATTTCAAACGTAGTTCATCCATTTTCATGTAATTTGACTAACTTAGATTGTTATAAATATGAGGACTTTTTATTATTTATTGATTATTGTTTATATGGCTCCCCATTAGCTTCCACCTAGTGGTGGCTACTCTTCCATTAAAATGTAAATACAGTTTACAAGGTATCATAATACATACATAAATAAATACAAACTTACAATTCATTGTTATCATCAGCAAACGGGAAGCTTCACATTAACATATAAACATAAAAGATTTGACTTTTACCTTTAGAGCAACTTGGATTAAGAGTCAAAACAATCATTTGCATTACTGTATTTCCTTAAGTTCTTTTTTTTTTTTCTTTTTTTAAATTAATGTAAGCTTTTAGTGTGTTTGCTGTATGAAGGTAACATATTCCACAGACTGTTTTTGTGCTACTGTCCAAATACTTATGGACCTGACTGCATTCCTTCCAACACTGACAGATTTCTGCATCTCCCTTCAGCCAAACATTTACTTGCACGCTTCAACCACACAGGGTCGCTGTTTCCTTTTCTTCCATTAAGCTTTGTTTCGCTACAGACACAAAATAAAAGAAAACAGAACAAAGAGATGAAACACTGTGACATAATGACTAGTTCCTGCTTTTAGAAATATAATTGAATATAAATTCTAATTGCACTTTTGTGTAAGTAAGATTTAGTTTCATTGCACAATATGGTGCTATGTGCAATTTCTAGAAGACAATATTAATGTGAGGGAAATCACAAAAATGAGCTGTGCTGCCAGAAATAATTTCATACCTGCTGCCAGTCAAACACAGTGGCGGTGAAGGTGTTTTTTTGTTCTGGGGTTTCACTATTACTTTCACTACGCTTCATTTATATCCTTCCCTGTCTCTGTGTGCAGCGGGAAGGTGCGCATGACTGATGTAATGTATCCCCCTCTGAGCTGAAAGATGCCAACCAGCAGAAAAAGAAAGACAGATTTGGTGCAACTGCTGCTGTAGGATGGCCAGTATAGCCCTACATGTGAAAGTAGAAGTTCAAACCCACTGTGAAATCAGGGTGATTAGTTGACACCTTCCAAGGGTGCTGTGCTTTACTACTTTGATCCACAATACACTAGTTGGAAAAGAGGCATCTGCAGACAGTCAGTGAGCTGGGAGAAAAGATGGGAGGGTAGGCTGAGACTGGCACAGAGGCAATTTTCTGTTGACATCAGTTTGACGGTTATAGGGTTGACAAGCATCCTTCAATTAGATGGAATTCTCTCACTGCTGTCAAAACCCAGCCAATGTCAACCTGTCGCCGAAGTGCTGCACTTATGTAGTAAAGTTTTCCATTTTTTGCTTGTTTGGTCTTTCTCGCTCACATGTCAAGGTAATACTGTTATCCAGTACATTATTTAGACTCTCATTTGGTTTGTTTGTCCATTTGATCACATCCACCCGACAGAATGATTCCACTATGTTGGAATAAAAGACTCCAACAGCCAAGTGTCTGGATGTGTGTGCTATTCCCTAGTAGGATTTTGGAACTTATATAAAGATGGAATGAACGATAAGGTGAAATATTATATTACTGTGTACGATACTGAAATCAAGATTCCCAATCAAATATGGTGGGTTATGAATGGAAAACATGCTCTCAATTCTGGATTGTCTTCCTGATCAGCAATAAATTGATCACATTTTTACACTATGTAGGAACAAAATTGGGACATAGCACTCCAGCAACTTGCAAGACTTCCCCTTTATTCAAAACATTATCATGACAGGTGTCAATAATTATGACAAAAAGGTTGAGTTGATATTTATTTTCCGTTTAAAGGTTGATTTTTCATCCAGAGTGAGAGTTGAAGAAATCATATGTTACATGTGGTTCAAAACAATTATTTATGGTGAGACAAACAAAAAAAAAAAAAAAAATAGAAGTAGAACTTAAAAAAAAAAATCCATTTTGAAAATCCAAGTAAAAGTATTTTGTATACCTGATTTTATTATCCCTGCAGGTAAATGTAACCTCTGTATTGTAGTTGTTTGTTTACCTGCTTCACTAGTTTCAGCTACTTCTTGTAGCCTCTGTCAGAAGCATCACAATGATGTTGTTGTGACGTGTCTTCTAACCCCTGTCTGATGAATTAATTATCTACAATAATTGTATGTGGAAGACAGTATGAAACTCTACCAGACTTTATCCTCTGTATTTGATTTATTCTAATACACACAACAGTTGGCATTAGCATAGCACATAGCACACAGTAGGAGCAGTAGCTGTCAGTCAAGGCTCTCAGGGACCTACTCTATATCCTGCATTAGTACCTGAAAAGAGACGTAACCTACAGTTGTGGAAAAAATTATTAGACCACCCTTGTTTTCTTCAATTTCTTGTTCATTTTAATGCCTGGTACAA
>JAPQRP010000009.1:21051019-21081100 GCA_037367295.1 Apogon hyalosoma | reverse complement strand
GAAGAGGTCAGGGGTCACTCAGTCAATACCTAAAAAACTAAAATGGACCATAACGGAAAAACAAGTGGAGATCGAGACTTAGTTATTATTATTGACAGATAGGAAACCTGGCATGGGCTTCAAAATGGTGTCATGACCTTTGACTCTGAGTGACCTTGAAAGGTCAAAATCAAGGTCACGTGATTTTAAATGGTCGTAACTCCAAAAAGAGTGGTGATAAGTACTCAGTTACTATTGTTGACTGACAGGAAACAACATGTAGGCTCCAAAATGGCATCGTGACTTTTGACCTTCAGCAACCTTGAAAGGTCAAACCCATAGTCTCATGTTTTGAGAGGGAGATGTCCATTAAGAGCTAAACATTTGCGAGGGGCGGGGTTTGTTGTGCCTGGCACCACTTGTTTTCTGTCAGAGGTTGAACATGACAGATGTGCTAAAGAACATTATACAACGGTTTCAGATCAATAAAACAGGTTCATATGTTTAAAACTAAACTAAAAGTCTGAGCAGCAGGCAAAGCTGTCAAGTTTTAAAAGAAACACAAACAAAACAGACCAAACAATACCAGTAGTATATATGTGGGGGTGCGTTCCGTAACTACTATAACTGGTGTAAACCGAAAATGAAACTTAACACACTTTGAATGTCTGACTCCCGGCTTCTATGCCTCTGTTTTACGCCGAAACTGAAATGGTTCACACCCTACTTTTCAGTAACCCAGTCACCGGGGTTCTCAGTCAAATTTTCTCCTGAGGGAACAGTCATTATCTCTCGCTGCAGCCCAAACATTAGCGTGTGTGCTGCAGCTGCTCTTACTCCTGTGCTGTGTGCGTCAACCTAACGTGATGTGGCTCTAGTGTGATTCGATGCGGCACTACTTAATTATGATTGGCTGTTCTTACGTCTGCCAAAACAGGGAGGAATGAATTCTATTGAAATTGTATCAAGCATGTCTCATATTTCTAACAAGGAAAAGTTATTTTGTGATATACAGGGTGTCCCAAAAAAACAAAAAAAAAGACATCATTTGAGATGTCCATATCGGAGTGAGTACATTGTCAGAAGAAATGATGCTTAATAGGATTTATTTTGGACATAAAATGTTTTATTCTACAAATTTCAAACAAAAAATTCTGGGGGATGGTAATTTTATAATGTTCCACAGTTATTACAAATGTTCAATGTGTGTGCGCCACTTGTGACGTGCATTCACATTTGACTGAGTTTGGGTGTACTTCAATACACAGAGCGCCTTTTCTGTTGCAGTAAATGGCATGTCTGTTCCTGAAAATGGAACAATAAAAATGATAAAATTTTTTTGAGGAAAAATAGCAAACAAACTTTAAACAAATTATTAGGTGATGAAATGTTGTCAGTTTTTTTTGGGACACCCTGTATGTCGTTATCGTTTTATTGCCCAGCCCTAGGTCACACTTATGTGAACTGGGGATCTTGGTGTAAATTAATACGCAATCAAATGGCGTTGAATAACACGGAAAAGGTCAAAAATGCGTACGTATAGCACGCCAAATGCCATAAGAACTGGCATAACATATAACGCCACTTCATGAGATCAGTCTCAAATTGAAGCAGTTTCGAAGTGATGAAATGCATCTGGGAGAGGATGCAAACCCTACATAAGGGGAAAAACACCCATCTCCTATAATGGACAGAGCAGTTTTTCACAGGCCATTTCAGCCTAACTCTGTTCCATTTAGTTTCCCCAGCAGGCCATTGTGGTGACCCAGCGTGCAGCATTCAAAGGCCTGAAATGAATAAACCTTAATGGGAGGCGGACATTTTTAATGACAGACAAGTCAAAATGCTGTAAAAAGGTCTCTACTCTACTTTGTGTCTCATGCAGGGTGATCATGCTGCTTTATTGTCATTTTGTTGGGACTATATCAATAAAACCAACAAGCCACACTAAATTACACGGGCTTATTAGCAGTAAAAGCCTTTTCATTCAAAATCCATGTAAAATCTCTTGTATTCAGTGTCACCGTTTTGTGGCCGTTTGCTCATGTGGTCTTGACAGGACACGGCCGTAGCATTTACCTTCGCCAGTAAAAGTTGAATATCAATCTAAGCTTCTTTGTTTGGCATTTTTCCTTTGTTGGGGAATTGTTTTGTTTTTTGTTGTTGCTATTGTTACTAAGCAAAAGACACTGGTAGCTATTTTATTTCATTTTGTGTGGTGATATGAATAAGGGGGCAGGCATAATAAGCTTAGGCTTCAGGCTATTCCTTTTCAGACTCATTTTTAAACAGTGTATCCTGCACAAATGTGTAATACTTGAAATGTCTGAATAAACACAATTAAACTGAAACTGAACTGAAACAAAAGAAAAGAGAGAGAGATTACATTGTTGCCAATAAGCAAATGATTATTGGGATTCTGTAAGGTGTTGACATTGCTAAAAGTGTTTACTGAGGGCTATTCTTTTGCCAGAGGATGAAGCATAATCTGACACTAACCCCCTTTAAATCAAACTTCAATAAATCAATACACTTTACATCTGACTGCAGGTTTTTGTCCCATTAGAATATTGCAGCAACATAACCCTTTTCCTGAAACGTTCCCCTGTGAGTTAATGCTACTATTTATCACTTATAAAACCCAATATTAAGACCCAGGTTGAAACAGTTTGAGTTTATCCTCTAGGCAAATTGAGCTCACCCAAGCTAAACTCAAATCCACCTCTGCCAACGTCTTTCTCCTGCTTCTCATTTACACAGTAGGACAAACAGTTCAGATTTGCTCTGCTTGTTATTAATGTCACTTTGGTTTTTGAAGCACCGCTAAAGCAAACAACCTGTTGCAATAAGAAAAACATACGCATGCAAATATAAACTTGCAGACAGTTGAGCCGAGAGCCACATCTGCGCTCCAGATGTCACAGTAGACCACGGCGACCTGTTGGATCAAGCCAGACACCACTGTTCAAGTGTTTACTGCTTTTTTTGGGCTTTTTAAAGTATGTGTTTATTTGTTCGAAGGACAATGCAATTAAGACATAGTAGCTCTAAAGTAAGCAAATATACTGCAATGTCCTGCACAAAGACTTAAGGCTATTAATACTTTTAAATGCTATTGTTGTCTTATACATAAACACTTACAACAGTCTGTTTATTTAATAGATTTATAGTCAGAGTCCTGTGGAGATGGCAGTCTTTCTCTAGTGAAGGAGGAAATTAACCTTGTCATCTTTTCCCTCGGTGAAAAATGAAAAAGGAAAGGGTGAACAAATCCAGCCCGATGAGACAGATGAAACATACTTCCTGAGATATTTGTGTTCTTAAGGAGCTGTTAGATTTCTTGCCAAGATTAAATCCATAATCTCACAGTGAAAAAAGACAGACAAAAAAGAAAAAAAAAGTACCTCCCATCAGGGAATAAACGTTGTTTCCTGTCCTTCAAATTACTTTGACTTTTGATTTCTTTTTCATCCACACAGAAACATTTTTTCTACAGCGGTATGTGGTATCCCATCCATCACTGTTTGACTTTCCCATCAACAGGGACACTGTTTTATTTCCTTTTGTGGCATTAGTTTCTCTTGCGTCTCCCATTTTCCAGCTTTGGGATTCAGCCAGATTCTTTTCACAGACTGTTCTCTGTGAGGCCAAGATGTGTTTATATAGTTATAAACTTGAAGACATGGTTGAAACATGTTTCAGAACCAAGGTGAGGCTCAGTCCTGCTGCTCTGTTGATCTTATTTGTGGTCATTTTAGTCGATCTTCTCTATATGGTTTGTTAAAGCTGTTTCATACAGTGTTGTTAATACGTGTTAGACAATGAGGGACATTTTCATCTGCAGAGAGCCCACTGTTTTTTAGAGGAACTCGACAGGGACGCAGATTGTTCCGTGTGTACTTTAGTAAGCATAGCTGTTGTTGCAGAGCAGGCTAATTGGCGCTGCTTTATCATGAGGGGATAAATAAGAGGGTGCAAGACAAAGAGCACTGTGTAATGAGCCTGCATTGGTATGTGTAAGAGCACTGTGTGTAAATAAATGCATACGGGAAGTCTCTAGTACTTATATACAGTACTTATACAGCTCAAGTTGCATCCAATTTAACAGCTCGAGGAGGTTCAGTGAATAAATCAAGCAGTTCTATAAAAGCCTATTTTGTGTCTTAAAATCCACAGTAAAGGCAATTTACCGTTAAACATATTGTCATTTTGTCTCTTCTATCCTCAAAGGGAATACTAAGTGTAGACATAGCCATCACCTGACTCTGCAGTTCTGCTCAGCTTTCCACAGATTTACAGCGACTGTTATTTCTGTGAAGCATTTATTAAAACAGGTTCCTTGACACTAAGTTGCCCACAACTCATCCTCTATGACCAAACATCCTATAAAGCAACGCAATGACTTTTAGTTTGCTGTTTAAATCCTGTTTTGCTTCGACAGTGTGGGTGCACATGCAGGAGGAGTGATGCCATTTAACTCATGTCTTCATAGTAATAGCAATAAAATGTGAGAAATAGCTCTTACATGCTCAGCTTGGATAGGTCAATAAAATTAAATGTTTTTTTCATCCATTCATTTACTCACTCATTCAGACTAAGAGGTTTCAGACACGTTTATAGCTATTTGTATATCTGTTCAGGGGATTTTATTCTACAAAATCGACATTTTGACCCAAAGATGATGCAAAAGAAAAAGTCGAAATGGAAAGAGTTGCTGTTCAGGCAGGATATTTGTGCTCTTGTGTTGCTGAAGTCTGGATGTTGAACTTTAACACTCGAGCTGTGCACAAGCTGCTGGGCGTCTGCTGCATGTGAATGAAGCATATCAAAGACGTAAAGAAGAATTCACAGGGAATAAGTATCCAGTAAAGTATCTAGTGCAGAAGGAAATGAAGTCAGTGGCTGCTGAAGTGTTCATGTGGTCTAAGATTTGGTTTAACCTCGTGATCTCTCTGAACAAGTCCAACATCCTCACAAAAAGGACAGGTCTTTAAAAACCACTATAGAGCTGAGAGGAAGTCAGAAAAGTATGTGAATGGATATAAACTGGTTTATGTCAGGCATAAAAGCAGATTATGCCCTGGCCTCCTACAGGGATCCTTCATAATCTTCACTCTTCCACTTTAGTTAAGTCTGTGAACAAGGTTTTAAAACTCTGACCACTTCCTTTTTTGCAGAAAGAATAATGTAGGAGAAGGTTAATTGACGAATCCGTATAAACTGTGTATTTGGTCAATGAGTATTCTCAGGAGTGTTAGAGAGTTTCCCTCTTTATTCATCTGAGTCGACTCTGTCAAGGACAAAGAGGATATATTTTGATGCCTTTATGTTATGATAACTTCGTAAGTTTTCGAAGTATGAATCATCTCTCCGTGAGCCGATGGATGAAAGTACATCATTTCTCCCACTTCAGAGACAGCAGCCTGGAGTCAACAAGATTTAAGATAATCTGACAAATTCAGTGTAAACAACCGAAAACATTGCTATCAACAACATGAGTAATATCCCATTCAGGCTTTGATACCAGATCAGTCTTGGCATTTAACAAAAACACCTAACGCAGTGATGAATGTTGGTTTTTAGTTTTTGAATTGGCTGGGTTCTGATGGTGGCATTTCACCTCAGTGAATCCCACCCGCTGTTTGCTTCCCACTACAGATCGATTAGTAAACTGAAGAGGTCTGCAGGCCATCTTCTGGAGTTTTTCTCACACTGTTTTTTCTCATCTCTGTTTATTCCCTTCTACACTCTGTGCTTAACCCTTGACTCATTCTATCCTGTTTACTCTTTTCCACATTTCCAACCCTCTCTCTTCTGTCACACCGTCATTAAAATTAGAAACACAGAACACATATCAATGACGCATTTATTGATGTAATAAGGTGTGGATAGAATTACATTAGAGGACATGATTAGAAGGTGGTTTACGTATCACTGAGAAATAAAAATAAAAGAGGTGAGTTGGCACCGTTTGCAAAAAATCAGGCAAGTAAGTAAGCAAAATAAGTAAAGAGTATTTCTGGAGAAACCTGTGACCTAAAGAATCTACTGGTCTAAAATGTGTAATAACCTCTGAAACACTAATCTAATCAATATATCTAAATTATTCAGGTAAAATGCGCTTTCTCATCTTTTTCATGGCATTAAATATGACCCATCTGGACGTTCAGAGGCTCCATAGTGAACTCGGAAACACCATCATTTTCTGTTAAATTGCCTCTAATAAAACCCATGTCCTTTGAAAAATGACAGTGGTTGTAAACACTTGTTTTTTATCTTCTGTTAAGGATATATTTTGCTGAAAAAGTCACCTTTTCTTCAGTTTTCTCTGTGTTGATGTAATACCCTTTGAAAATACTCTGAACTTTTCTGAACATCTATAGAATCAGTAAATTAAATGTAATTTAAAAAAACTGATTTTCACTGAAAGTGTGAAATGTAGAGGATAATATTGTATTGATTGGCAATAGTTCAATTAATAAAGGTTAAAGGTCAAGAAATGTTAATTTAGAACTCGCCACAAAAATAGTTAAGCGTTCATTTGACTGATGTGTGCAAATAATGGAGTAAAAAAATGAAAAACATAACAGGAATATTGATGAACAAGTAATAAACAGAATCATGGACATGACAAGAGATTGAAAAATACTGAATAAAAATGTTTCATTTTAACCCATAAAGACCCAAACATCCACTGTCGACCAAAACCGTCTACTGATGCAAAATATTTAATACCTGTTGATCCATTAATCCTATCAATACATGTAAATAACTGGTGTAAAATACAGTTTGTCATTTTTTTATGGTCATCAGATATGACCCATTTGGACGTTCAGAGGCTCCATTGTTACCGTGGAAACTACTTCTTCTACAACATTGATTCACCAGTAAAATCCATGGAGTTTGATCAGTGACAGTGGATGGAGACACTTGTTTTATGTTCAGTTAATGATAGATTTGGTGAAAAAGTAAAGTCACTTTTACTTCAGATTTCTCTGTTTCTGATATAATAACCTTTGAATTTACTCTAAGCTTGTATTAACATAAACATAAATATGGAAAAATACCAGATTTTTACTGGAGAAACACAAAATAAAGAGAATAACATTACAATAAATGGTGATAAATGACTTAAGAAAAGGTAAATATAGAGAAAAATGAATTTGCGAACCGCCATAAAAGTAGCACTGGGTCTTTATGGGTTAATGAAAGATGGAATGAGTTCATCTAATGTTTAAAGGCAGCTGATATCATGTTCAAGGAGCAGCAACTGCAAATAGCTGTAGATGTAAACACTCCAGATGTACAGCGCTTACAGATGTATGTTGTCACACGGGGAACCAGAAATCCAGCAGAGGGATCAACAGTAAGCCCTCTGCCCAATCAGAGCATCTGCCTACACAATCACAGAGACAGTGCAGTGCATTCCTGAAGGCTCAGAGGTTCTCCGTTATGAAATCTGCGAGAGTTTGAATGTTTTCTCAGAGACTCTGCGGGCCCTATGTGCGCTCACTCAGCTCCACACTGCTGGGAAGAGCTTTGCCTTAGGAACTGAGTAGTAATTTATAGCTTTGTTGCAACATTTCGAAGCCAGAGTAAGGGTGAAAGCTGGAAGAATTACATATCCAGAGGTCATTCTAGTAGTTGGCATCTATCCATTATCTCTTGGAGGAGTTATGTTCATTATCTTTTCATCCCTTTAACTAATGATAATATAAAACCTTTACCAGGGAGTTTTAAGGTGGTCTGGCGCCTCCTTCTCCCACACAACATGACATACCGCCTCAAAAATGTCCTTCCAGTCTTAGCTTCTAAATATGGGTGGCCTGGTGCTTATCTTTTTCTCATTATTTTTTAAGATCATTTAGTCTAGTTATGTTAATGCTATCATGAGACTCCAAACAGCCACGTAAGGCAAATAAAGCCTTCTCACCGTACTGCTTTTGTGCCCTTTATTATGAATGCATTAAGTCTGGCTGAAATTTAAGTGACCTGGGTTGTGCGGCAAGGAAAACTAAAATGAGCCCTCTTGAAGTGGTGCCCGAGGAATTGCTTTACAACCACTGAATACTTAAGTTCCTAGATTTTCTGTACAAATAATTACTTTCTTATTATTCATGCAGCAGGAAAAGAAAACAGCGTGCTCACTCTAGTGGAGCTGCTTGTCCACCTGTATCAATACTTAACTTAATTTGGCACATAAGCTCTTGATCTTGAAATACTTTCAGGTTAATAGAAAAAAGTTCTCAGCGGGGCTTTAGCGCAGAGAGAATAATTGTGTGATTTTAGTTTTGAATTACAGTGTAACTATTATTCTGACCTTGAAAGTCTCCGCTAAGAGCTTGTCTTTGCATGTGCTATACAGCTCCCGTCTTAAAGTGCGGGATCTCAGGCCAGGAGACCACACATTGCAGCTTACCTCAGACATTTTAGAGGTGACTCTTACTATACTTTAAACTTCACATATGTACCTACTAATGCCTCACAGGGGGATTAAAGCACCCTCAAATGCCCTGATATTAAAAATGAACAACCCTTTTTTTTTAAGGAAATGACCAAAATACCTCAGTGGAAATGGCTGTTTCTCCTTTAGTGAAGCAGAAGTTGTTTAAAATAGGCAAGATATGTTTTAACAACTGTTTCTGCTTTACAGAGATCCTGCAATTAACTCAGGACTACGTGAGAAATGAAGACAAATGATCACTTAAGGATTTCAAATGACAATGGATGGATACTTTTTCAGAATGATCCTCTAATCCATGCTGTTTGTTGCAAAAAATCTTCCCTTTGACGCCTGTTTCTCCTGCCACTATGTCACTACCAGACTGTAAATACAGAAGCAACATCCAAACAGACAACGCTCACAGTCTCCACAGCTTACCCATGGATGGGAGCTATGAGAAAAGATCAATCATGACATTATTTGACTTTAAGAACCTAAACTTGCCTGAAAATCTAGAGGTCAAGTGGGTTCACCTGTTTTCACAAACCAACCTGCGAGGTATCTCAAGAGTCAGGGTAATTAGTTTCCTACTGTGTTTGACTCTGACGTTCCTCATCGTTGTGTCCTATAGCCTAACATGGGACAGAAAAGGACTTTTGTTAACGCCCTCACCCTATCAGCTCAGACCTGTGGTTAGTCCAACAATAACAACAACAACTACAGCTGACGTATCCTCTGAGAAGAATTTAATAGACATGAAACTACTGGTGAAGACCATCAGCTCCAAACTGGAATACACACCCAGGAAGGTGCCTGATGAGGAGGACGTTATTCGAACTGACCCCAATGTAAGTCAACAGGATTTTTTTTATTTTTTTTTGCCATGGCTGGATACTACATTTTGCAACCATAAAATTAAAGGTGTAATGTGTACATTTTTGCATTAATCACTTGTTTGTTGCTTTTCTACCTGTTGCTGCTGTAAACAGTAAAATTTCCCCATGGTAGGATAAATAAAGTCTTATCTTATCTTATCTTATCTTATCTTATCTTATCTTATCTTATCTTATCTTATCTACTTAAGTTACAGTAAATCAAGTGCTCAAACTCAAACCCATAATTTTGCTAAGTGCCCCAGCCTGTTTTATTCAGTGGTGTATTACTACGTTTGCGGGAAAACACGACTATTTAATGACCCTACCCAGGGATATTTCCATAGAATGAAATGAGAACATAAATTGGCTGACGCTGCAGCATCGCATTCGTGGATATTTCGTGTGGAGTTTGCATGTTCTGCTTTGTGTGTTTGGGTTCTTTCCAGGTACTTCAGCTTCTTCCCACTGTCCAAGTACATGCACCTTTATAGGTTAATTGGATCAGTCTAAACCATCAGTCTAAACTCTGTATTCCGCCTTTGCAGTTGGTATCTGGGATAGGTTCCGACACCACCTCGACCTTCTCAAGGAGAATTCAAGGCATAATCGGTTCAGAAAATGAATAAATAAGAATAAAAATCACTAAATATTAACATTAGTAACTTGTTTAGGCTAGATGGTGGTGAAAACAGCAACTTTTATGCTAACATGACACTTCACTGTCTTTTATTTTTGTGTTGGTTGAGAGACCCCTTGTGGCAGAAATTAAATCCTTTGTTTTTTATGAAAATTAATCTCATCTAACTTTAATAATTAATTTAATTTCTTATAGGTATGGAGTTCATCTGTGATGTCAATCCCAATTTACCATGTCTGTAATTTGTAAATTATAAATTCATGCACAAATGACCTACTTTATCCTCTTGAGTCCCAGCAGTGTATTTTTATCCTCTGTAGGGGACAAGAGTTTCAGACCTTCACTTAAAAAACAAAACAAACACTGTTCACATAAAAAAAAAACCCTGTTGCATTATGTTTTTCCAATCAAAACAATTATGTCATGAAAAAAAGACAAAACATTTACTTTCCTGGGTCTCAGGAGTATAGGCTACCTCAGACATCTTGTAATAATTTTAGTCCTGTGCAACTCAAAGTCTTCTGTGTTTGGCAGAATTTGCAACACTGTTTGTTTGTGCTTTGTATTTATTCAACCTATTTCCTAGTGGAGGAGTGGAGAGAATCACCACACCTGGTGATGATAAATGACAGTCTTGAAAGTAATTTGGGTTGAAATTCAGGAGGCTTGTGAATTTCACTGAAAGAGCAAACTTGAATCCTTCAGAAAAGCAACATCTCAAAAGATGATGTGATGGATGACATGCACAGCAGCGTATGAAATGGAAGATTTTTCTATCTTTCAACAGTTTTCTCTAAGTGGAACCTGCCTTTGAAATCAAGACCAGAGATTGAAGTCCTTAAATCTGAGTAAAAAACACGCTTTGCTTCATTCATCAAAGGAGCAAAAAGGGCTGTAAAAAAAAAAAAAAAAAAATCACAACTACAATGTAAACAAATTTCGATCTGGGTTGTTTTTCACTTGTCTGTAATGATGCCATGTTTACAAAAGCAACAATACGACGGCAAAATACTGCTGCAGTACACTTAGTGCTGCATAGTGTCTGTATAACTGCTCAAAATTTTCATTGACAAGAGCAAATGATAGCTTAGAGGGAAAAGGCCATCATGCCAGCATATGCGACTTAGAACACAAATAGACTGCATCAGCCATGTGGTAAACAACAATTTGCAGAAGCTCTTAATGATCAGTGTTTGTGGAAAATATCAAAACTAGTCCTGCACTTCCTTTCAAAGACTCTGCTGATGTTTTCACTGTTGCCTGTCATCACTGCTTCCTCATCACATTGTATTATTTTTGTTTATGACCTTCTGCAAAAATAAAGTCTAAACAGTTAACTACATAAAATGACAGAATTAGGACAAATAGTGGTGAATTAGAGTTCATTCATGACAACACTTACTTCCTATATTTGCTCATTTTGATTGTGTTCCCCTCCGCAGTTGTTTTCTGTAATTCCTCACCAGTTCCTACCTGGGATTAAAAGCCCCTGCTGGCATCAGGATGTCTCCAATAGACTCAGCACTGACCCGTACCGGGGAAACCTCTTTACTCTGCGTTCAGACAACTTCAAGAATGTGTGTGACTACCTAAGGACCAATTTCCACCAGCACTTATATCACAGAGATGGCAGACAGTATCGATTGCGTTGCCTGCCTTACTTCTACATCATCGGCCAACCAAAATGTGGCACCACAGACTTATTTCACAGGCTGCTGCTGCATCCTGAGGTCAAATTCAACACAATGAAGGAGCCACACTGGTGGACCAGGAAACGGTTTGGTAAGTTATGAGGACATTTTGCATTTATTTTCAATACCTGCAGTACTTCTGTAGCATTAATTTTCAAAGTGCAGGATACAAGATAGAAGGTTCTTTAACACTGAAGTTGAAGAAATGGGTCAGGTGACATATCAGGAGCAGAAACCTTGGTGAATACGCAGAAGACCAGGGTTCAGGTCATGTTTCGTGCTATGTTTCTTTGTGTGTTTTCTCTCTTTTTCTTTCTTATTGTTGTCCTTTTACTGAATCTTTACCCCATAGCCCTGACCAAGTCGTTCTCATGGCTGAACTTAACCAAACCAAACCATATCCGTGAGGTTCAAGGTGACTTTTTGAATACCCGTAGGTAGATTTGTTCGGCAGTCTGGAGAGGGCATCTCAAACACAAAAAAAAACATTAAAACCACAGGACACATACAGGGGACAGATAAAAAACAGCACAGACAAAAGACATGGACAGGTACTCCCAGTTGCTCACTGATCATGATTAAAGCAGACTAGAAATAAATAGATAAAAAAAACACACTAAAATAAATAAAAGTCATCAGATATCACTATATGTAAAACTTGTAAAAAGCATGATAAAAACATTATGATATAGTGGTATAATATAAGGGACAATAGATAAATAAATGATAAATAAGTTAAGACCACGTTAAGAAAAGCCAGAACCCAAGAATTAAAACAAAGCGAAGTGCATCATGGCTTATTTAAAAGAGAAATAGCAGCAGGAACAACAGATTTGGGGACTTTGAATCTCCGTCCAGATGGTAGGAGCTGGAACTCACTGACCAGGTTATGGGAGTCATCAGCAGAAAGGGAGCTGGCCAGCCACTGTACCTGCACCTCCAGACCCAGCTGGGACTCCCCAAGAGACGACCACACCATTTAATGATCTGGTTCAGTGACCGTAGCCACTGCATTGTTTATACATTAGTGTATTTTGTGCATCAAAAAAGGGTGATTAATGTTATCCTGTGTGTCAAAATGTGATGCACTGATGAAATGTCAGTGTGTTACAACAAAATAAAGAGTAAATCATCACTGTTCAGGTGTAAACTTAATGACGTGGACTTGGTGAACAGGGCTGGATGAAGACTTTGGTGTCACAGCTGAAACTGGGGGTCATGTGACACAGAAAAAAAAAAAAATCACATTCTGCACATGCACACACACACACACACACACACACACACACACACACACACACACTAAATAGTACCAGAAACAGCTTTGTCTTTTCACTAAATGTCTTTGTGCAGTCACAACAGGAACCGTTAGATGTAATTAAAGGTTTTAAAATGTCAAAAAATGTCAAAAAGCCAAAGGAGAGAGTCATTTTAGTCCCATAAATGTCTGTATCCTGGGATTAATTCTAAAGCTTCTGTAATGCTTTACATTAATTTATAGAGAAGTACTCCATAACTAAGAAAGTAAGAATATGGGTGTTCCTTTGTGGTGCAGGTTATATTCGTTTCAAAGATGGCTTCCAGAAAAGTTTCCCTGTGGAAGACTACTTGGATCTGTTTGACTTGGCAGCCCACAAAATCCAAGAAGGAATCAGTGGAAACTCATCTGGACACCACGGCGGCACATTACAGGTCATAACAGGTGAGCTACCATATGAGAGTGTGTTTGCAAAAGTGATTTGGTATTGGTAGTGATCATTGTGTGTCTGAAGGACAAATCTGTTTCCTTTAAAGTCTTTGTCTTGGAACAGCCAAAGAATTCGCACCAGACCACAGCTTAAATGAAGCGATTCTTTTGTTTCTTCTCCCTTGTTTTTTTGTCCTCAGTCTTTTTCGGTGTATTTTCACTACCCTGACCTCAGGTGCACTGATGTGTCAGTCTGAATAGCTGGAGGGAAATACCGCTCACATTATGCATATTCCCTGTGTTCAAACAGAGGCAGCCCAGTTTCATTGTGTCAGTGTTCATGCAATCACATGCACCCCTGGGTTCTATTAAAACCACTTGTATTCACGTTCACTTTGGATGTGTATATGTGATAAATGATGCTAACCCAGGCTTTATAGTGTCATGGGAAAGTCAGTACAGTAGTTAATATTTAATACTGACCTGGAAAGGTAATGCTTTGATAATAAACATTTCTGAAGCATCATAGGAACCTTCTCATGTTGTAGTCTGTAAAAAAAGATAAATGTTACCTTTAACCTGAATTTTTTTTTCTTTAAATTTGACACTTTAAACCTGAATTTCTACAAACTCCTTGCGTCATACTGAAACGAGCTGCTGTTACTAACATAGTCATCCATCTGACAGGTGAAGCCAGTGCATCCACTATGTGGGATAACCAAGCCTGGAGCTATCTCCATGACGACAGAGAGGAGACGGATCCCCCATTCCTGACTCAGGACTTTATTCACAAAGTACAGCCCGATGCCAAAATCATCATCATGCTTCGAGACCCGGTTGAAAGGTAAATCTAGGGAGACTAATGTACATGTCTCAGTTCTGAAATAGTTCCTTAGAATGTAGTTAATATGTTCTATATTTTTATATGTTGGTCTGGAGTCTATTATTGTTGCAGTGATAAAAGATGTATTCTGATTATCTACTTAAGTAAAAGTATTAATTACATGTGGCATATTTTCCACTACAAGTGAAGTTCTGCATTCAAAGTATTAACAAACAATGGATATGAAAAATGAAGTAAAAGATTAAGTCAGTGTAGTAATTGTGCAATAAAATGGTCCTGTTAGTGTTTTACTATTGTATCTCATGCTTTTGGATTCACATTACTGCTGCATTTATATGCATTTACTTAATGTCTGATGATGTCCCAACATTTTCCAACAAATCCAACATGGTTTTTCAAGAGTTTATTTAGTTTTCAAAAGAGTAAAGGACCACTTAGTCCTTCAGTTTACAAATGATCAAAATCAAACACATTTTTAAGATACATGTTTATCACTGGACATAAACCGAATCAGAAATTGACTTCTGCAAAATATCTAGTTACTAAAGCTGTCTGATAAATGCAGTGGAGTAAAAGGAACACTATTTGCTTCAGTGAAGCAGTGTAAAGTGGCATAAAATGGAAATATTAACCTTCAAAGACTCACAACTATTTTTGTCACAACTTCATAAAATTATTTTTTTGTCTTCCCCAAGTGATTTATCACCATTTGTTAAAATATTATCTTCTGCATTTTCCATTTTTTAGTGAAAATCATGATTTTTTTCTATATTTAATTTACAGATCACGCAGCTCTTCATAAAAGCTTGGAGTTAATTTAAAAGTTATTATATCTAAACAGAGAAAGCTGAAGAAAAAGAGACTTTTTCCAGCAAAATATATCATTGACTAAACATAAAACAAGCATCTCCATCCACTGTTATTTATCAAATTCCATGGGTTTTACTGGTGAATCAGTGTTGCAGAAGATGACGGTGTTTCACTACGGAGCCTCTGAACGTCCAAATGGGTCATATCTGATGACCACGAAAGATGACAAACTGTATTTTACCTCAGTTATTTACATGTATTGATAGGATTAGTAGATCAACAGGTATTAAACGTCTTATATCAGTGGATGCTTTTGGTATATAATAATTAAGTGCATTTATTCTGACTGTATGTTTGCCAGCACAGTGTAATGTTCTGCCCTAATTTCAGTCATGTCTCTGCATGTCTGTGCTCCTAGACTATATTCAGACTACCTGTATTTTAAGATGGCAAACAAATCTGCAGAGGACTTCCATCAGAAGGTCATTGAGTCTGTGCAGCTGTTTAAGTCCTGCCTCTCTGCCAGGTCTCTCCGTTCCTGTGTCTACAACACCAGCCTGTCCAACGCCATGCCGGTCAGCATAGATCATGTTTCCCTTCTAATGCCTGAATATCAGTTTCCTGAAGTGGTTGTAGCCTTTGTAACAGCGATGCATAGAGTGTAATTTACTTAAAACATCCAGTTGATACCTGTCCTTTGTGTGGCTGTAAAGGCCGTTAATGCCTCAAACTGGATAGTAGTAGAATCTCTTTGTTTACATTAGTCTATGATGGGGCACTTATAAGCCTAACATTGTGGTGCTCTGTGGCAAATCACAGCACTAGTGTATTAGTCTTAGTGGTTAGTGTTGCATTTTGGCACCCTCTTGAGGTCATTCACACTCTATGCAGCTCCAAAAGCTGTAATCTTACAGATATCTTATGTTCTAAGACACATATAACTATAACTAATGTTTATTTTCTATGTGGTATTTCAGGTTCGACTAAATCTGGGGATGTACACTGTCTTCCTATTGGACTGGTTGACAGTTTTCCAAAGGGATCAGATCTTAGCTCTCCGATTGGAGGACTACGCAGCCAACCTTACAGTTACAATCCAGAAGGTTTTTGATTTTCTAAGTGTAGGTAAGTGTCCTCAGAGTGAAAGTCACTTCTTGGCTTAAACAGAAAATGACATTTTACAGCTCAATCTCACACACATTTTAAGTCAGAACTAAGCCCACGTGTTTGTTGTTGCATATTCGTTGTGATCCTGCAGGTCCGGTGTCGAAGCAGGTTGAGGCGGCCCTGACCAAACGGCCCATGTCTAACACCCGGCGGGTCGCAGACAGGAGCCTGGGTCCCATGCTTCCAGCAACCAGAGACCTGCTCAGGGAATTTCACCAGCCCTTCAACCACAAACTGGCCAGTGTATTGAGCAACAAGGCCTTTCTCTGGAGAAGTGCCTGAAAAGACATAAACATTAAAACCCAAATAAGGGTGAATGAACTATGAGAAGCCAAAAGCTACTATGGATTAAAAAAAAAAAAAAAAAAAGTTGCAGCTCGATTGTAAATAGTTTAATGAAGCTTCAAATGACTTTTGAGGTTTTGGAGATATTTATTTGCTCATAAAGGACATAAATCTGAGATACTATTCACACATTTAAAGAATCTGGGTTTGAAAAGGCTTTAAAATTGTTTCTTCTGCTGAATAAAAAATGGCCAAAATGCACTGTTAAAGTGAGTACAGATCTGATTCCTGGACATCTATGTGTTATGTCTTCATGTTGTTTTCTTGAAATAATACACAGTGGTAACACCTCTTCTATCCTTTCATTTTCTTCATTTATGTCAATTTAGCTGACTAATAAAATACTGACTAATAAGGTTAATTATCAGAGAGGGAAAAACATCTGTAGAATACAAATAAGAATTCATAATGTTTGAAATGACTGAAATATTGTAGTGGTTTTGTGCAGAAAGTGGATTTGAGAGAACTAAATGTCAAGATCAAAGTAAAAGTCAAACTGATAATAACCACCAGAGGGCAGCTAAACCACAGACTGTAACTCAAACAATGCAGTACCCACAATGCTTTTTAAGTTTGTTGCATAGCAACAGTTACAATCAGGATACAATGCAAGTTTAAATGTGGCATCATATGTTTAAATATCTCTCTGTTACGAAAAATCTGAGAGACCATATATTTTATACAGTATTCTTTAGAAAACTTGTCATAATGGAAATCTGTACATTTCATCGATCTGTTGTTCATTTACAACATGACAATCTCATCATGTGCAAATGAAAATCAGTGGGATGAACTGGAACGCCAACTGCAAAACCTGACACCAACATTAAACATCTCTGAGTGTATCAGTGTGCTCCAGCTCCAGCTCCAGCTCCAGCTTCCATTCTTCACCTCCTCTGCTATTCTAGCTGAGAACCCCCCCTCCTTTTTTTTTTTTTTTTTCCAATTTCTGTTGGAGGAAGCACAGAGAAGCCTGTTACAATGACATCATTTAGTGTTGCTCTTTGTTAACTGAAACAAGTCCCTGCAGCCAGTTACTCCAAATCAACAGAAAAGCCTTTCCAGAAAACACAGGCTGACATGAATTTGGAGACGTAATATAATCACACACTAATCATCCAGTCGTCTAAACAACTTTTGACATAATCTGACTTCAACATACAGTCTCAAAGGTATCATATTAAACTATTATTCAAGATACATTAAAATCAATATTATTTTCATTCTGGGTGCCTGCAACGGGAACACTGTCAATAAAATACAACACAATCCACATGCTGTATATGGCTTACTATAGATATTTAAGAATTAGTTCAAGGGAACATCAAGAGTTACTAAAAGACAAAGACGGAGGTTAAAAAAAGACAAAAACAAGGAAAAACTATATAGGTTTGTTCCATGTGTGTCATGGAAACCCAGTGAGATAATGAGCTGCCTTGTCATCACTACTTCCATTGCCTTTAAATAAAAGTGCACTCTCACTTTACTGAGATAAATACACAATGAAACTCCAGAGCTAAACTGCTGCAACTATAACTTTGCATGGATGAGTGAATCACACAAACACTTTTGAAGTCATATCGTTTGAGAAAATTATAACCTTTAACAGTACCTTTCTTGATGGTATGACTACGGAACTATATTTAACGCCATTCAGATTACAGGTGACATTTTTCCTCTAACACTGTCAACAGCACTTGACACAGAAAGGTAAGAAAAAACAGTTGAGCTCTAGTTGATGTGTTTGTGTGCATTTACAACATGATTGGCTCTACCAATGACAACAGAGTCTCAGGAGCTTAAGTGTTAAAGCACTGATGCTTCTGTTAGTGTAAAGGCCATCAGTCATGGCTGATTGGCCTCTTCATGTGATACTGACAGCTATCCTCGCCAGGACTTTTGGTCCTAGAGGAAACCAATAAGGAGTATTGTGACATTCTTTCATTTTGTCAAGGGTATAAGTGTATGTGGGTCAACTGAAAGTAATCTGAGCAGGTATACCTTGATGTGTTTTCTAAATAAAAACACTTAAATCCTTTAGCATGGCCTCTCATTGATCTGAGATTGATGCCTTTTGTTAATTAACCCATAAACCCAAAAACTAGAAGTATCTACTGTTTAATACCTGTTGATCCATTAATCCTACCAATCCATGTAAATAACTGGTGTAAAATGCAGTTTGTCATCTTTTCATGGTCATCAGATATGACCCATTTGGATGTTCAGAGGCTCTGTAGTTACCGTGGAGACACTGTCGTCTTCTACAACATTGATTCACCAGTAAAATCCATGGAGTTTGATCAATGACAGTGGATGGAGACACTTTGTTTATGTTCAGTTATTGATAGATTTGACTGAAAATGTCATTTTTTTCTTCAGTTTTTTCTGTCTCTGCGATACTAACCCTCAAGTTTAATCTGAGCTTTTATGAACAGTAAATTAAATATAGGAAAATACAAGACTGTCACTGAAAAAACACAAAGCAAAGAAGATAATATGAAAAATGGTGATAAATCACTTAAGAAAGGTCAAATATCGAGAAAATTTATTTGGAACTACCACAAAAGTAGCACTGGGTCTTAATGGGTTAATGAACATCTACATGATCAGTGAATTAGATAATGGAAAATACATGATTTTCACTGAAAAAAAAAGCAAAATACAAAGGATAATATTGTAATAAATGGTGATAAATCATTTAAGAAAGGTAAAATCTAGTGAAAAAAGAATCATTCAGGAACTGCCACAACATTACCACTGGGTCTTTAAGGGTTAAAATCATCATCACACTCATTCAGCTCAACTCAAATCTCAACAACTAAAGACCTACAAGTATTTCAAACACTGCTTCTGAAAGAATTTTTGTCCACATCTCACCTTTCCAAAGCAATTTATTACCTCTCATTATAATACCATCCTCTGCAATTTGCATTTTTGAGTGGAACACAAGTGTTTTAATTGATTTCATTCATAAAAGTTCTGAGTAAATACAAAGGTTATTGTATCAGAACAGGGAAAATTGAAGCCAGTGTGACTTTTTTCAACACAAAATGTCATTTATTGAGCATCTACAGCCACAAGCCTTTGTTAAACTACATGGATTATATTAGTGAATCAATGCTGAAGAAGATGATGATGTTTCTGTGTTCACTAAGGTGCCTCTAAATGTCCAAATGGGTCATTTCTGATGCATCTGAAAAGCTGGGATAATATTTCAGATGGGATGACAAAAACACTGTTCTAATCTGAAAGTGACAATGTTGTAAAAGTCCATAAATAGGCACTACATGAGCAGATGAGGGTTTTGGAAGAAGGTGCAGATGCAATTGTATGACTCAGGTGACGTGGGAAGACGTACACCTCACCGGGGACGACTGTTGTGTTAAGAAAGTACAAAAATATTTCATTAAGAGGATATGAGGTAGTAAAATATTCAGATAATAAGTGACAGAGACAGAGAAATAAATTACAAAATGAAAAGTTCAACAGGGTTCTCTAGAGTGCCTGACAAATCTAAAACAAAAAGCTCAGAAAAACAGTTCTGCAATTTGCAAACACAAATAAAACCCTGAAAAAAAAAAAAACAAAACTTCTAATATCCCCTTCTGCAACCCTGTAAATGTAAACCTATCAATTTATGTTTCTAAAACACGTCATGTCCAAATTGTTCATGTTCAGTCCTGTCCACCAAATGTTCAACTAACAACCCCACTTAAATGCTTTCTGCTTGGTTGTATCTGGTACTTCTGGGAGTAATTTACTAGAGAATGAGGCACGTTGGGGGAAAAAAGGGAAATTGGAGCTTTGAAGCATCCTCTATTGATTGAAAAGTAATTCAGTGGAAAACACAATGATTCAAATTTATAAGCCAATAACTAAAAGCACCTAATGCTTGAGGCTGACAACCTGACACAAAGATACAACACAAGAACCAGGGAAGATGATCATTAACCCTTTATTTTACTGGACCCAGTGCACGGTGTACATTCTATGGAGCTACGTTATAATTATGGTGTAATTATTATGTACTTATGTACCATAGAACAAGGTGTGATAGAATAAAGGGCTGACATTGTAGTTATTTTTACCAGCTGGGTACTTATTCTATAAACTCAGGGTAGAGTTTCAGGGTAAAGTATAATCAAAATGAACAAAATAGCACATGTTGTTCTTTAATGTTACTGGGATATCCAATAACTATGAGCTACATTTGAGCATTTACTTCGGTAATGTCTAAGATTGTCTCAGCGGTGATAAAACCAATGCAAATATTAATGATAAACTTTCACTTGACATGAATGAATCTAACAGCTGATCACACAGATGAAATAAATGACACCCCTATAGTTCCAAATATGGGTAGTTTTCCACGTAGTGAGTAAACTGAAGTCTGGTCTGTGTCAGAGTTTGACATAAACAGGTGAGAACAGTAATGCACACTGTATCAAAACTGAATATATACTAAACACATACTACTATGTGTTTCCTTATGCAAATATTTCTAAAGTTTAGTCTTTCTTTAGTTTTTAGTCATTTTCTGGATGGTCTTCTGTTGACGGTATTATCAATTTGTATATGTCTATTTATATATAATGAATAGTAATATTTACTCATTTGTCCTGGTGGATTTTAACTAAGATTTTGCCTTTTTTTTTTTTTTTTTCTTTTTGAATGAAGTTAGTTTTTCAATTAATTACATTTTTCAATATGTACATTCATCATAATTCTTTTCTCAAAGACATGTATTATGACATATTTCCATATAGTATATGTCATACAATGCCACAGCTGTTAATGATCTCCAACATATGGATTAACATACAGTGGAACAATAGATCACTTGTAGATACCTCACACATGTTACAAACGAAAACTATCACCAAAGGGAGAAATACCACAAGTACAACAACGAACTTTTACGTACAGAAAATAATATGATCAAAAATACTTTGTTTTGATTTCACTGGCCTCAAAACATTGAAAAATTCACAAAATTGGTTTGCTGTCCGAACAATTTATATTAGGTGTCTGTCCTGATTGGTTTGTGTTGTGGTTAATTTTTTGTGCATTATCTTACTATATTATTTTCAATTTCATGAGATGAAAGGGTGCTGACTAAAGAGAGTGGATGAATTTTGTCCATTCATCTCAAGAAGAGCCACAAAGCATATAAAGCATTGCTACGACAGCTGAGACAGGTAGACTGACATTTCTAAAGGAAATGCACATATTTACTTCTTAATTATTAGAAATATCCCATTGTTATGAAAGTCATACCCAAATTTCTAATATTACACTTTGGACACCATAACAACAGCCCATAATTAAAGCTTCTCTGGTGGTTGCCTCGATTTTGACAGTGTTTAATCATCAAGTTGAAAGGGACCAAAAATGAAAATTTTACCAGTCTGGCCATTGGCTTGGTGGAACTATTGGCTGTGACTTTTGGGAACCATGACATCCAAAATAAATTTATACCAAAATGTCACATTTTACATTACAAATTTCATGTGCAGTGAAAACTAGCCATCACCTTTACATAGAAACCATATGATTCTTATGTTGAGATGGTCTCATAGTTTTGCTCAGGGCATTGTGGAATATGATAACTGAGAACCCCTACATCCAACACAAAGTTACATCCAAATGTCAGTTTCGTGCAGCCCGCAATTTAACATTTTCCAAGCATGTTGATTGTTGGCAGGAGAACTAAATTACTACATTTAAGCCTTTCAACCATTTGCATTTGTAGAAATACTGAACTTGATATTTGTGAATCCTGACATGCAATGCCAAGTACCAGCCAAACGTCTTTTTTTTTTTTTTTTTTTTTTACTTCATGCTAATTGACAAACAACAGCAAGGAAAAGCTCATCTGAATATTTTTATGTTAAAACATTTAAATTCTTTTGTTGAGAGGGACACAGTTGAAATCACCCTGTAGCTCATGGCATTGTGAATATTTAGGATATGAAAGAACCCCTTCATCCAATATAATGTTTGGTAATTTACATCTTGCGCACTATGACAACTACCCATAATTAAACACGTCTCTGACTGCCTTTACAAAGAAACCATTTAATATTTAGGAATGCACGATCACAGCTAAATTTAAGCCTTTTAGTCCATGACTTGAGACACTGAATCCATATCATCCATACAAATTATTCCCCAGATGTCACTTTATTCTACAGCTGGCAACAATTAAACTTTCTCTGATCATCTTCATTTTGACTGTGTTAAATCCTTACATTGACAGATCACACAGTTCAGACTAAAGGGTGCTAGCCAATGTTATTGTGGAAATATTGACTGTGACCTGCTGCGAGATATAAGATAAGACTTTATTGATCCACCATGGGGAAATTGCAATGTTTACAGCAGCCTAAATACAAGAAGCAAAGTGCAGAAAAACAGGCAAAAACAGTCAAGAATGAAACGTGAAAAATAAAGAAGAATCTGTTACTTGCATTTACCTGTTCTGCAAACTGATTTGTTTATTATTTATGTTTATTTATTGCTTGTACTGTTCTGTTAGCATAGCACAGTACACAGTAAATAAGTGCTAAATTTTACACTAACTGTAAACTTTGACATTTGGAAACTCCAGTGTAGTAATAAAGTTATACCTACTCATCCAGTTTTAAAGTTTTGTGCAAAATGAAAACTGATCATAATTAAATCTCCTCTATTTTGCTTCATATTGACACCAATAGCAACATTCACTCAATAGTTAATCCCTGAAATGTTTTGAATTTTCTATTATTTTTCATAATAGAATAGGTATCCAGGAGGTAAAGACATCTTTGCTGTACGAATTCTCTGTAATCTGAAATGACCCTGTAATTATAGAAAAGGTACTCACATTGTGTTTCCTAGCATGTACATATAACTACTAGTACATACTGTACCATGTTAGCACAAAATAATTACATCATGATCACTTACGATGTCCACTGTATGTTATGACCCATAAAAACATGATGTTGAATGACCCTTAACGTAGCCAGAATAATATATTATCTTTGTGTTTAATATTTACCTGATCCTATATTTCTTTGAATCCACACACTCCAGATACAATGCAGGAAAAATGTTTAATGCTATTTTATGTTTGGACCATATTCACAGAATCGCTTCACAGTTTCTTTCCATGTTTTCAAATTTCCCCATATTTAAGCCTGGTATTTCGCAGTCAAAAGTTCAAGGCAAATCTAAAACTAATTTGCTGAATTAATCAGTACTCTGGTCAGGCAGATCTGTAAAGTGTAAATATAGATTAATGCATGGCACTAAATGAGCTTCAGATATGTTTGATCCAAAACACAGATCATAAACAGAAACATTTATCTATATGATTAAGTTGGCATTATTTTTCATATTTCTTCAATTAATCTGATTACATTCTGCTCAAATGTGGAGGTCCAAAAATGTTTAAATTCTCCTAAAAATAAATGTATAAATAAAAAACAAACAAAAAAAAAAAACCTGATAACACTAATGAGGATTCAGACATGAGTGTGAAGTTTTAATTGAGAGAGAGATGCATTAGATTTCCACAAGCCTTTAAAGTGTTGAGGAATTTGTTAAATTTCCCCACAGAAGTCCAAAAACTTAGATCATAACTCTAACCTTATGAATCATGAATCTATTTAATGATCAGCCACCGTAGAGCTACCAGCACTGGATTAAAAACATCTCATGATTTAACATTTTTGTCACATCTTTACTTCCGCTAATGGCACAAAATCAGAATTTAATAAGTGGTTCCAGGCACAACAAACCCCACCCCTCGGACATATTGTAGTTTATTTTGCCATCGATCCAGCTGATGTCATCATGTCTATGCATGTGCTGATGTCAGTATATCAGTTGCCTCTATATATGTGCCAAGTTTGAAGTAAATTAAAGCAGAATTGATGTTTTTATAGACATTTGAAAATTCGTCCATTATAAGTAAATGAGAGAAGAAAAAAGAATTGAAAAATTAATAAAAAACCGTTAACTTTGACCTACTTTTTGCAAAATATAACCACATGTACTCTGGGTCACTGGTAATCTATAAACCCAATTTGATATGAATTGAACCAATAGTTTTGCTGCTACAGACATGTGAAATTTTGCCCATTATACTTAAATGGGAAAAAAAAAGATTTAAGAATTTTATTAAAAAAATCTAACTTTGACCTACTCTTCCCAAAATGTAATGACATCTATTCTGGGTCACTTGCAATCTATAAACCCAATTTGGTATGAATTGAAGTGATAGTTTTGCTGCTAGAATGTTACCAAACAAAGAAACAAACAAACCTTGCCTCCCCTTCGGGGTGGGGGGTAAAAACTGGAAAATGTGATTTATAAAACATTTTGATTTAGGTTTTCTGCGCTTTATCATTGTTCTGATGTTCAACTATTCGTGTTGTGATGAAAGCTCCGTCAAAACATTGGTATTTGTTGATCGGAAGGTACAGTTTATACATTGAAGTTGTAAAGGTTGAATAAGGACTGTTATGTTCATGATGGCAGCAATTACATAAGATTTTAAAAATCTCCCAAAAATGTTCAGTTAAGACAGACAAGTTAATGCCCATCATTCAGCTGTGTTAAGAGCTGCAAATTAATCCAATAATATGGAGGTTCATCGGTGCCCAGATTAGAAGCGGACCTAATTCTGACTCATTTTCTTATTGTAACAGCACACGCATTGTGAGATTCGCATGATAATTATTCGTTGAGTGGGACCATAATTTTCTCTTATTATGAGAATTCAGTCACTGTCTTACATCCGCTCTCTCACAATTCACTTGAAAGGTAAAAGAAGTAACTGAATGTAAAAGAAGAAGTGTAGGATTTGACTCATCACTCTTGTTTGCGCTCACTAAAGCTCAGTGATGTGTTTTTGTCATCAGGGTTCTAACAGTGGCAATTGCGCTGACAAAAATATTAACTCGCATCTACTGATAAAGTGAGGACAAAAAAAACTCATCAGGATGTCATAGGGGCCATAAATAGTAGCCTGCAATTGTACAATTTGGAGATGTGGTCATTAATGGGAATAGAATAACTAAATTGTTTTGTATTTCTTTAATAGACTTGTATTTCTGGGACTTTTAATAGCCTTTACCACATTTACACTGGAAAGTACAATGCTCATAAATATGGACAGAATCTGCCGAGTACTTCAGTTTGTCACATTTTGTACTTTAACCCTGTCATGCATGAATTGTTAATAAACCTGTGGTATTTTTGACATAAAACATATCCAGTTGTATTTCTTCAGTATCTTATGTCTTTAGCATAATACTCAGCTATTGTAATGGATTCCATGGATCAACAATACTACATGTAACTGTATTCATTTCATTTTTTATGCATAAACATATCCATAAAGTAAAATGTAACTGTCCACCGTGGTGAATGTCATGAATCAGTGATTCTTTTCTGGGAAACTTCAGTCACTGAAACAAAATGACAAAAAACAAATTATTAAAATGTGAACAACACTGTAGATTATTAGAGACTTTCTTTGTAAGCACATGTTTTGGACTCAATGAACAATACATTAGGATGAAACTATGCAACATTTATAGTAAAGTGAGTGTAACAAATGTGAAGAAATAAAATGGTACAAATAATGTAGTTTTAATTAAAGACCGAATACCCGTCCACTGCAGTTATGTCATGTCTGAAAAGGTAAAAATACTTAGAAATAGTTTTAACAAGCCGTACGGACATACACCCGCAGGCGCCAATACCAGGCACAACAAACCCCGCCCCTCGCATGTATTGTAGTTTATTGTACACCCATGTGTTGTGATAATGTCCATAAAGTTGAAAAAATAAATGCACAGTATGTTTTCATGACTTTTTTCTGTTTTTATATTATTTCAAGGGTACAGACTCTAACCTCCAGCCCCGGAGCTCAAAATTTTAACCTACAGCAAGTTTAAACAGTTCCTCAATGGCATTCATTTATTAAAACGAGTTTTTTTTTTTTTTTTTTCCCGAATGAGTTAGTTAGAAATGATGATTTTTTTTTTTTTTTATGGATGTTTTTTTTTTTTTTTTGTTTGTTTGTTTTGACTGATTTCTCTATCCTTTATAATGGCAGAGTACCACAATGGTAAATAAATTGTGGGGAAAAAAATGTTTTAAAAAATGTACCCAAAATATGAAAAAAATACATATGCCTTAGTTTTATGTCAGAGTGATATATAACAATTGCTTCTATATACATGCCAAGTTTGAGGTAAATTGAAAAAATTGGAAGCATTTGAAGTTTCACCCATTATAAGCAAATGGGAAAAAGAAAGATTTAAAAAAAATCCTGAAAAATTTGACCTACTTTTCCCAAAATGAAACCAGCTCTATTCTGGGTCACTGGGAATCTATAAACCCAATTTGGTGTGAATTCAACCAATAGTTTTGCTGCTAAAGTGTTAACAAAAACCAAACAAACAAACAAACCGAACCGAACCAAAAACAACACCCCTTGCCTCCCCTTTGGGGGACAAGGGGTGAATATTGATTTGTAATGTAAATAACACTTGCTCTTCATTTTTAGAAAACAAAGATGTACTCTCAATTGTATAAATAGGATGAATTATTTTCATAGAAATCCTTGCCTGTGGTGTGCACTGGACTGCACACACACAGATTTAACTGTCCATTGACCCATGTGTTGCAGATACATGAGTCATGCAACTGGGTGATTTGGATCTGTTTCCTTATGACCACTCAGCAGCAGCAGAAACAACAGTCGAGCCCATGGACAAACTGGATGTGTCTGAGACAAACAAGGAAACACAGCTAAAGCTCTGTGCTCTGCTGAGTTTGAGCAGAGGTGATCAGTCAGGGCTGAACTCTGCCATGGGCCATAGTTAATTTGCAGCATTTTGTCATTCAACTTGTGTGTGAAGACAAAGATTCTGCAGACTTGTATGGGCTCTTATTTCAGGCAGTAGAAGATCCACCAGGACTCACTGGTGGTCTGGTCTGGTCTGGTCTGGTCTGGTCTTGTCAAAGGCACCCATGGTAATGTTAAAGCCAGCTCCCTCTTCCATCAGGATATTCTCCTTGAGTATCCTCACATCTTCAAAGGCGATGCTTCTGTTATCAGAACACCACTGGCCCATGTTCATTTGAGCACAAAACAAAACCCGTTATCTTTGAGGGCATGTGTCACCTAGTTATTGTAAGTAGACCGAAGGAGGATCCTGAACAGGTATTACCATCTAAATCTAATATTGCTTTTAGCAACAAATTCTACTTTTAAAGCAAAGAAGTTTTTTATGCCTACAAAAGCTACAGTGTCGGTGGTATATTTTGGTACATGTTTTGACACTATGTTAGCTATCTTGCCTAAATGTATTTTTCTTTTAATTATTTTCCCCTTTTGGATACAGTGCAGTTGCAGTTATTACTGACTTAACCCATAAAGACCCAGCGGTGCTTTTGTGGCAGTTCCAAATTATTTCTTTCTCTGTATTTCACCTTTCTTAAGTGATTTTTCACCATTTACTGTAATATTATCTTCTTTATTTTGTGTTTTTTCAGTGTAAATCATGTATTTTCCTATGTTTAATTTACTGATCATGCAAAGTTGAGGGCTATTGTATCAGAAACAGAGAAAACTGAAGAAAAAGTGACTTTTTCCAGCAAAAATATCAATCAACTGAACATAAACCAAGGGTCTCCATCCACTATCATTTATCAAACTCGACTGACAGTGTATCTATCACCTCTGAACATCCAAATGGGTCATATCTGATGACCATGAAAAGATGACAAACTGCATTTTGCACCAATTATTTATACTTAATAATAATAATAATAGATTTAATGGTTTAGAAGTTATTAAACATTTTACATCAGTAGATGATTTTGGTCAATCCTGGATGTTTGGGTCTTTATGGGTTAAAATTACTCTAACATTCAGGACCATGGACAGACAATTTTATTTTATACAAAAGACATATGAACTCATTGAAACATAGTTCGCATTAACTGGCAGTAATTTAGAAAAATTTGCAAATAAGAAATGGATCTTTTTTCCTTTTTGTACTTAACATTGAGAGATTTCAGCAGTGTGAAACTTATGTGAAACTGAAATAATAACCAGTTTAGTGAGGAGGTGGATGGCCTTTCTCATCATCACCATTCTTCAAAGCGCAAACTACATCACATTTTGGCACAATGTAATAATGCACCACAAGTTATCCAACCTCTGTCATGGTTTATGCAACACAAATGGGTTTCAGGTGTATCGAAACAGAATTAATTCAAAGTCTACTGTCCACAGAGGAATAACTTTGCACTTGTCATTATTGGACACACTCATTCATCCAGGTGTGTCTGCTACTTCTTGTTGTGACTGCTGATTAATTAGGCACATCTGGATTAATCAGTGTGTCCAGTGATGAAAGACAGGAAATGAAGAAGCCGCCTGAAGTTCAGGAAGTAGTGAGGCTGTGCATAGAGCCCATTACTGTTTTAAGATATTACTGTAAATATTTAATTATGGGTTAATTATTGTAACTTCTCATTCTGTGGGAGGCATGGAGAGACACCGTGGACGTATATTCATGGTAGTTACGTTGTTGTTATAACTTTATATATACTTTCGGTTGGTAGAAGCAGGTGTTTGGAGAAAGCACAGAGTGAAAGAGGCACTGCATTAGATTGGTTGTACCGTGATGCCTTGTGGGTAATGAGGCTTTTACATTAATAGTGCCCGATATCTCTTGTGCAAGGTTCCTCAATGATCTCTATAACCACAGCAACATGCAAAGTACTGCAAAATTTAAATACTGATTCTATTCTCATCAGAAAACTAATAGTATAATTTGGGAAATCACTTCATTTTATCTGCTATGACCTAAAGAGCTACTATATCTACTCACTGGAAGGTTAAACGCTTAAGGTAACTTAGTCGACAGATTAGCATGTTTTAAGGCAGGGCATATTTAAATCAAATTGACAGACTATGTGAGGTTTCATTTACTGTAATGCATCATAGAATCTCCATTAGTACAACAAAAGACAAAGATACCATTAAATATAACATTAAATATTAATTCAGTGTTGAGTGAACCCACAGTACACCAGAAAGGTAAAAACACAGGATCATGTTTAACTTGTAATACAAATTTTCTGTTTAAATCCATGCATACAGTTCATATAAATAAATAAATAAATAAAGAAAGAAAAAAATAAATAATAATAATAATAATAATAATAATAATAATACAGAAAAAATTGATGTCCCAGAATATATTTTAATTCTTGTACATTTTGCTTCACTGTAGAAAAAGCAATCAAAATGCACACTAAGAAGAATGCAATATAAGATTTTTTTAAACCGCTGTAAACTGTCAAACTGTGAATTTTCAGTTTCAGTTTGACTCACATGAACTCATATGATACATTATCAGTTATAAAATGAAGCCACTGCCTATATTCAGGTCCATCTTGGGTTTTATAGATATGAAGGCTCAGCTGATGTAAAATCTGTCTGGGGATTAAAGACACACACACACACGCACACACACACACACACGCACGCACACACACACACACACACACACACACACACACACACACA
>JAPQRP010000009.1:21026046-21041029 GCA_037367295.1 Apogon hyalosoma | reverse complement strand
TTTTTACAGTGATAGCTGTAATGGCAACTTATCTGGTGTAAGCAGGTGTTTTACAAAAGGGGGAGGTATACATTTTCTTCATCCTGCTCCTTTCCAATAATTTAGATTGAAATGAATAATAAATACATAAATAAATAAAAACAGTAGATTTACATTCATTCATATTTATTTGTAAAACCAAGTGGTGTAGGTCCTGCTAGGGGATTATTTACTACTGGAGAAAAGAAATAGAGCTTTCATACAGTTGCCTATATTTTCGTGTGTGTTTTTCTGCTATTAGTGGCTTGTTCTTTACCAAGCAACAAGTGTATAAATGACCAAAGTTCAAGACAGGAACATACTGTAAATCTGCTTTTATTCATACTTTGCTTATAAAGTGCATTATATAACATATTTTGTTTGCTGTGTGTTAAACCTGTACATAGGAACGTCGTAAAGCACAGCACAAAATGTCTCACTTCTGTATCAAAATGAACCCAATGCTTACAATCTTTTTTCTTTAGTCTGTAGCATTTCATTAATTTATTCATTCATTTTCAATTAATGCTTGAGAGGATGGAGCCTGTCAAAGCTACAAACGGGTAAAGGATGCATGTGTCACCAGTTGATCACAGGACTGAAAAATATAACCATTCACGTTCACATTCACACCTACAGGAGATTTAGTTTGACCAGTTAACTTGGTATGGTGCCTGTCTTTGGATGATGGGAGGAACCAGGAGAGAACCCACCCAGACATGAGGAAAACCTGACCTTCTTGCTGTGAGGTGACAGTGCCAACCACTGTGCCTCCACCACTGCTCCAATCTGTTTTTACAACAAAATGTTAACACGTACATCATTTAAATAGTCTCTGAAAGCAGCACACTCATTTTATTCTAAATAAAATATTTATATATCTCGAGTTCAACTACTCCCAAATTAATGAACACAATATATATGGTTTTAGAAAGAGCAAAAGTGTAGGAAAAAAAGGAAAACAATAAATACCTTATACAACAGAGTTAAACAAAAATTGAGTTGTAAGGGATGGAGTGGATAGTTTACGGACCATGCCTCATTTTAGGGTCATCATCTACATCACAAACAATGCAATCCCTGGAGAGACTACAGGAAAATGCCATTCTGATATCAGCAGATCATTCACTGTGCGTTGCTCGGGTCCTTATTTAGTCTTAATCTATGCTCCTCTTCCTCTTGACCTCGAGTCTTTTATTAGTAATTGAAAGTTTCCATTTTAAAGTGAAGTTGCCAGTGTAAGACTATGTGTATTGTCCAAATCACAGATTCACCTCAGTGGGCATTATAATCTGTTTAACACCCTCTGTCATTAAACATCCCTCAGATCAAGTCTTCGCATTCATTTTCAGCAAGTAAGCAATCGTAAGAAACTATCATAAGAATAAATAAATATCATGAGAAATGTTTAATGGGACTTTGGTAATCTCAGTTACTCTCCCCCTGGGTCAAGAATCAGATTTTGTCCTCTGCTTTAACTTCAGTAAGGAAAAGAAACCTTGACAGTGGTCAAAAATAACTTGACATCATGTCAGCAAATCATATCAAAACAGGGCTCCAGAAAGAAGTGCCATAAAAGTTTCAAAACAGATTTAATGGCTGGACTGTTTTCTTAACCCATGGATCCATTTTCTACAGTGACACTATAGATTAAGTTTCCTCTGGATTGTCACCTTAATCATTTTTGTTGCTAATACACATTGTAGGATGATGGATAATATGAATAGATATGTTCAATGCTGTACATGTTAGAAAATGTAAGGTTTTCACCTGACAGCTATATCTTCCCAAAATACTTAAAAAAATACAACCATTTGTTTTACAGCCCACAGAGAAAACAAATACAGCATTCCCGGACAGAAATACAGATGCATACAGTCTTTTTTTATCCACTCTGTGAGCAGTGTGGACTGTTTGCTTGAGGGCATAAGGGAATACAATGGCATTTGGTTCCAATATTCCCATGATTCACAGTGTGTGTCAGTGGTCAGTGATTCCAGCAGTAAAGTCAGGGAACAGCATGTAATCTCATTTTTTTCTGAGACTCAGACGATTTGAGGGTGGAAGAGATATCTGAAAATGTTTCTCCAGTACAGAGAAAGTCAGACGGTAAGGAGGTTAAAAAATCAAACTAGTGCTTGGAATACCAAATCTGCTTCTTTTCTTAGATGCATCCATGTATCCATACGAGAAGGTTCATCCATCTGTCTGTCCACATTATGTTTAGAATGCAATACCACAGGAACACCTAAAGGCAATGTTTACAAATGTGGCAAAAAATGTTCACTCGGACTTAGTATGTCCTGCACATACTAACTGAACTTTTTCCTCTGCTTTTGTGCCCCTGTTCCACACCTGAACAGTATTTTAGGTCACTAAAACTGAGATTAATGGCACCATCACACCTCAATTTGTGCATGATTACTGTTGCTTTGTGTAATGAACATCAAATGTAGGCCATGCAGGTGTATAAGTCAGGGTCAGAACAGACACATGTAGGAGTGTAGACACAGGTACGTGATGAAAAGCAGCCCGAAAACCCAAACTAACACTTTTCAGTTTACAATGCGTTTATGAGCTAGCTTGATATTACTGTTGTTGCTGCTTCATGACAGAATAAAGTCTCCATGTCTACTGTCTGAATTCCATGGTGCCCACAGTTTAGAATAGAATAGAATAGAATAGAATAGAATAGAATAGAATATCTTTATCGTTATTGTAACAAGTGCAACAAAATTTAAAAGTGCTATCCAATCTGTACATCATCTATAAAATCTACTATGAGCATACAAATAAAAGCAGCTAAAACAAATCACTCACACACAAGTATAGCTTCTGTTATTGCACTAATCCCTTTTAAAACGTATTGCACATCAGATGTGTTTTTCTCTATTGGAACAATGGTTTGCCTACATATTTGTGTCTGTTTGTTGTCATATTTGTGTTCTAGTGTCTACAGAGATATTTTGTAAATGTAAGCTGAGTTTCATTTTTTATTTATTTATTTATTTATTTTTACAGAGGAGGAAAAATTCTTTCAAAATTTTCGCATTTATTTAGATCACGTATTAACCCATTAAAGTTCATTCATAGAAATAGTCTGAAATTCTAAATTTCAACCTTACTGTATTATTGGAGGACGTGACACTACTTTATTACTTTTGTGAAATTTTTCAACAATTGTTTACTGTCGTGTAGAAAATCAAGATCAGTGAAGTTACCGTATTTGTATCCTTGCCCACAAGTGTCAAAAAACAAATAAAATCTAGAAGTATATATAAAAACTACAAGGAAAAACACATGTAAGGTGGAAGGAACACATACTGTATTTTAGAGCATTAGAACATCACGTTTTGAACATTACAAGACCATAAGTGCTGATCCAGACCCCTGTCCACATCCACATCATCCCTTTGAACGTCATTCCTTACATTGGTTCCATTGCTTCGTGGTACTTAGCAAAGCAGGTACACTCACTGTTCGTGCACAGGTGGACCCTGCAGATCCTGGAGACCACATTGGACCTGAGATTGTTCGCTCACTGTAACTATTGCTGTCACTGTCTTGTAACGTGTGCAGAAATGATCAAAAATAGTCACTTGCCTGATAAAGGGTTAAGGATGAACTAATTAGATTATAGTGTCCAGAGGTCAAAGGTCAAGATCCCACAAAACACTTCAGTTATAATAACTCAAGACTTGAAATCATGATATAAAGACAGTGGACAGCCCTGAAATGAACTATGACGAACTTCACCTGCTGATCTGGGATAAGCTCCAGTATTCCCAAGACTCTCACAATGGATGGATGGTGAATGCACATGATTACAGCTCTTGTTTTTGTTTTTTGTCACAAGATATTTGGTTTGGACAGTGTTTGCAGTGACCTGGTGTTTGGTACTTGAACTCTAATGATGTGATTAATGAACACACCACAAGAAGCAAACTTATATTTTATCTGTATATGGTACATGATTTTATACTTCATTCATTCATTTTCTTTATCCTCACTAAGGTCGACTGGTGTTGGAATCGAACCCCTTTATGCTGTGTACCATCCACTGCACCACCATGTTACCATTTTACACTTACTTGCTATGATAGTTCAGTCTTCCTCCAAATGTACAGAAGAGGTTAAGGAAGACGTTATGCACTGGTGACTCTATTTGTAATGGACATATTTGACAGCCTCTTCGTTTCCGTTCATTTAGACACATATCCATAAAGTCCCACCGCATTATCTTCCTTAAATTCTTAAAGTAATTTGCCATCTATTTTCATTTTGCACTTTATTTTAAAACATTATTATTGCAATATAATTCTCTACTCATCCATAAAATGAGGCAGAATATTTGCTGTATGTAGTAAATAATGCCAGGTTTAAACTAAGCTGTGTTGTCTCCATAGTCAAATCAGTCGCCACTGGTGAAGCTGAGGCTGCATTATGATAAGAGGGTGAAACAAATACTATAGATAGCAATTACATCTGGTTCACTTTTATTCCATTGTATTATATACTGCAGACTTCACATTTTTTTGGAAATATTTCGCCACATTCTAGTGTTCCCTCTTGCTCAAACAGAGTGCTATAAATATGTTTGTTTATGCTTTCCCCTTAAGTGGTTAATTTATGGTCAATCACATGGTAATTTTAGCTCCGGCTGTTAGTTCTGAGGGTAAGAATTGAAGACATCAGAGTCAGAGTAGAGTCTGGGTATGTAACATTCTTGCTGTGTTGGCGTAATATGAGATATTATTCAAAGGAAAATTGTAATGTGTTCTCCCAAAGATCAGTTAGTGAAGGAAGCTAACCACCAGGAAATCAGCATTAAACATAAAAGATGCAACAACACTGTCCTTTTCATATGCAATGTGCGAAACAACAAAGTAAGCATAAACGTATTAAATTTCCCAGGAGAAATTGTACTCTGCAGTCTTCTGCCTGATGTAACTGGAAGAACCACACTCGCCCTTTGGAGTTGTGTGAAGTCAGGCAGTGCACTCGACTTCCCTGTCACCCTCCTCTGCTTTCTTGTACTTCCTACGCATTATGGCTTAATCACAGGGTCTGCACACAGCGTTTCATGTAAGACAGGTTTGTGTCTGTATCTCTCCCACTCACTGAGGCTCCTGGGGAGATGAGGTATACACACACCTCCAGGCTGGAGATCCTCCCAAAACTTCTGAGAACTTCCCACTAATTGCCCTTGTTTGTCATGCACTGTGTGAACTGTGAATTGATAACTGCAGTTTTTGCCCCCTTTGTCAAAAGATTTTAAAAATACCGCTCACACTGGGGTATACTTAACAGTAGTTTGGGTATGGTGAGCATGAGGCAGTGTACAGGGGATGAATGTGATGCCCGCAATCCCTCAGTGCTGTCACATCTTCTGGTGCAATTATATGCAGGTTGTAACTACTTGTCTCTTATCTTTGCTCCTTTTCAGTTTTCCCACTTCTCCTCTCAGCAGCTCTGCAATTAAGAAAGCCTTTTACTCTCAGCCCTGATGCTTTTGTGAAAGAAAGTCTTTGTTCTGGTGCCACATCAGCGACAGAAGTGGTGGGTGGAATGCGTTTTAAATGATTTTTCTTATTAATTATTCTTCTTCTTTTATTTAATCACTGTGGGGGAATAAGTCTATTTGTCAAAAGTGTCTTTTGGCGAAGCATCACTTTAGTAAAAATCTGCTTCTTGTCTTTTTCTCTTTGTCACATCATGTTATGTCAGATATTAATGTATTGTACAACAACAGCAAAAGTGTAACAACACACATATAATGAGGCTTTAATATGCCAAATGCACAGCATTTATTGCAGTATAATCACAAACATATTTAGCAAAAATCAAATACAGATATCACAAAACTAAATACATTTCATGGATTCATATTCTCACAATAAAGTAGTACATAACATCCTGATTGCTAGTGTTGTCAAAATGACTCTTTTAACTCGACCTGGACGCAGTGGTGGAAACTAAGTACATTCACTTAAGTACTGTGTTTCAGTACAGATTTGAGGTACTTGTACTGTATTTCCATTGTGTGCTACTCTAGACATCCATTCCACTACATCTGAGAGGTAAATGTTATACTTTTTACTGCATCACATTTCTCTGACTGCTTTACTGGCAGCTTCAATGAATAACTTATTAATCAATCAGTCTAAAATATGTCAATGATCTAAATGATCAGTTTTTCAAGTAAAATGTTAAATCTTCCCCAGATGTTCTCTTCATAATTTTCTTTAGATTTTCTCGTATATCAAAGTAAAATTAACAGATTTGTCTATAGGGCTGTTGGTTAAAGATGTCTGTGGGTATTTTGTAAAAACAAAATAAATAAAAAAATAAATAATAAAAATAATGATAATTGCGTAGATAGTTGGGAAATCATGTTAGCTCTTAGATGTCAATGTTTGTGTCGATGATGATCTTGCTTCCACCACTGCCTAGATGTCACAAACGCCCACGTTCATACAGCATAAATTGGAATGTTAATTCACTAAATATTTGCTACAGTACCACATTCAAATCATTTTTATCCTGCTCTGCGTGATGCAGCATTAAGTTGTGGTTAACCTTTGAAAAATGAAACAGAACTTGAAAACTTTCTTACATTTGTGACCAAACTGCTTAACAGGCTCTATCGTCACACCTTAACACGGCACAGATTAACAACAACGTGAGAAAATGTGAAGTTTCCTCTTGTTGAGTTTTGATTAATTCACGTAGTTCACAGTCTCAAAGGCACTGTAGAAATCAGGCCATGTAGCTACATTGTGATAATTGCAAATAAAATAATATACACATCTGTGCATATAACATCACTGTACTGTCAAAGTCATCTTCTTTTCATCCGATGCTTTGAATGAATTCAGTACTATAACATCAGCATATTGAGGTCAGAGGTTACGCTGTGGTTAGAATTGTAAAAATCTACCATTCAGGTCGAGAGGGTTTTACTTCATACATTTACTGTAAATCAGTGACTTCTATAGACAGTACAAATTACAGCATTATCAACATACAAATCACCTTTACAATCTCAGACAACAGTAACAATGTAGGCTTTTTTTTTTTGTCTGTTTTGAGTCTGACATTGATTTAAGAAGTACTGACTCGATGTGCTTTCCAACAATACCGCTTAAAAATATCACATCACCAAAATCATCTACTTTATGTTACACAGGCTGTTTGACAAAAATCTACCAAATTGCTACGAAATTATCAGATTATAAATTGTCGATTGATGAAAAAGATTGTATCATACTTGTGTTGAAATGCCATTTCCAACCTACAAAAGTGGTTTATCCTATTTTTTTTTTTTTAATCAAATAATTAGTCATCGCCATCTCTGTTTGAGCGTCACAGAGATGTTATTTCACTGTTCGACCTCCTTACTATTGAGTGATACTCAGAAGTGAGATGTCAGTTCTATTGTAAGACAATTTCTCTTGTTTTAACTGTCTCTGAAATTGGTGACCTTTCACTGGGCAGCTGGCTTGTTCGTGGGTGGTTGAATGCTGTTAGTGGCGCTGTTGCTCGTCCCTGCGTGATTATCCACCCTCTGAGAGGAAGATGAATTGAGCGGGCTCCTCTTGAGGACTTTGTTGGCCAGTAGGCTGCAGGTCTTTCTGTACTGATGACGCAGCAGCGAGTAAACAAACGGGTCACTTGCTGCTTTGCTGTAGGCCAAACATTTGGACAGCACACCCCAGTGAGGGCTTATGGGCCCTGGGCAGTAGAGCTCTACAATTCTACCTCAAATAAAGGGAAAAGAGAAAATAGAGTCACACACACACACATATGCAATGAGGGAAAACACTGCATTTAAGCCAATTCATAGATCAGTGTAACTGGGGTGGAAGTCACCTAAAGCAAATGAGCTTCCCTTGAGTAGGTGCTGTAATACTACATAAATGTCAGCTTTTCACTTCACTGAAATGCCATCACAGTGTGGGGGAATGTTAAGTTGTGGGTGTCGTTTGTACTAAACTGTGGGTTCATTCTTACCAATATAAAACATCCTGCAACTTACACTTAAACAACCATAATATTTGTTTATCTTATTATGTAGTTTGTCCGTAACATGTCTCATCAGCTGCTAATTTCTATTTCCATACCACATTGCAGCTTTTGACAGATTGCAGCTATTAATTCAGGGAATACAACTAATGAGAGCCACTGATAGGATCACAGGCTCATTCACTGCCTCGCTTTGTGTCTCTCTCTTTCTCATCAACTGACTTGTAAACACTCAGTGACAATGTGAGTAGAACTAATAAGCTCTGTCACTGTAAAGAGAAAGCGCTTAAAAATGTGAAATGTTATCAGATCACAAGACAAGATTGTAATTAAATACCCTCATCTGTATTCTGATGACAAATGGGGTGTTTTGTAATATCTGCCAAAACATGACAAGTGAAAATACAGTATCAAATCAAAGAAGTAAAGATGCAGCTTCATTGCTCTTTGGCGTTGATTGTATTGTCTCTGATCTCAACTGGAGGGATGAACGCCATTCTTTAGAAACATATTTCCTTATTTTATATCCTCATATTCATCTCGTGAAATCGGGATCTGTGGCATGATGTGGGCTCAAAATCTCCCGCACATTTTCATACTCATCGAATGGTTGAGTCACTGTCAGGATTTCCTTTAATTTGGCAGATTTCTGTTTTATGCTGCTCAAAGGATAATGCTGTTTGTGGTTTTTTTTTTTCCTTATGACCAATTCCATGAAATCTATAACCAACATTATTATATCTGCCTCTGAACTCCATATTTCATCTTTATGATCACCTACAACAATGCAGACTCAGTGTTATCCATCTCTGCTCACCTTGTAATGACGTAGGGAGTGAAACACACCACGAATGTGCCAATGAATGTACTGATCTTCTTGGTGGCCCTCTGCCTCCTCCGTTTCTGCTCATCCAAGCATTTCTGGCGTACACTGCCAAAGCACACAGGTAGACCTACCATTATCTACTCAGGAGGCATAATCAGACACAATGATGGAGAGTTTCACAGAGAAAACATGTGGTGTGGAAGTGAAGAAAGCAGTGGACTGTGCACTGTTATCTCTAAGGGCTACATTAGAGAAATTCCAATGCACACAGATAGCAAATATGCAAATGAGACATAAGTGAAAGTTTGAGCAAGAGTGGGTGATGATAAAAAAAAAAAAAAAAAATCTTATCCAGAAGATGCTACACAGTGTTGTAAAGGAGTGGTTTGCTTTAACCCATAAAGACCCAAACAGCCACCGACAACCAAAACATCTACTGATCTAAAACGTTTAATACATTCTCAATCAGTGATCCTCTCAATACATGTAAGTAATTGGTGTAAAATGCAGTTTCACGGTCATCATATATCCCCATTTGGATGTTCAGAGGCTCTGTAGTGAAGGTGGAAACACTGTCATCTTCTACAACATTGATTCACCAGTAAAACTCATACAGTTTGATAAATGACACTTAGTTTATGTTCAGTTAATGATGTAATTTGCTGAAAAAGTCACTTTTTCTTCAGTTTTCTCTGTTTTTGATACAATAACCATCAACTTTGATCTGAGCTTTTATGAACATCCACATGATTATTAAACTAAATATAGGAAAATACCTAATGTTCACTGAAAAAATGCAAAATGCTGAGGAAAATGTCACAATAAATGGCAATTAATAAATAAAATAGAGGAAAATATATAGAGAGATTTTGGAACTGGCATTAAAGTAGCACTGGGTCTTTATGGGTTAAAATGATTGTACTGGTTATTATAAAATATCACTTTATATCAGTTTGCATATCTTTTACCTGGGGTGAATATCCACGAGTAGCACCAGTGTCTGCATAGTGATCACGTCGATGCGTTTACAGTGAAACCTTGCAACTTTCAGCACTTTCAGATACGTTACACACAAAACAATCAGAGTGAGGAGGTAAGTGAGAGAGTGCAAAGCCACTGTGAAGATGACAAACTGCGTCCCGGCTCCCTTCCCTCGGACATTGCAGAGAGTGCACGACGCGTAAAGGTGGTGGTAACCGATCCAGGAGCGGCAGGTGGCCACCGTGGAAAAGCACAGTGAGTGAATCCACGTGTAGCCCAGAGCTATCAGTGCATCCCGGTGGCGTATTTTTGAGTGGTAGCTGAGCGGGAACACCACCGCCACCCATCTGTCGATGCTCAGAGCTGCCATGCTCAGCATTGAGTTTGTTGTGAGAAAAGTATCGAGGAAACCCACAATTTGACAGAAGGCGCTTCCTCCGGGGTGGCCCGTGGTGATGAGCCCGATCAGAGTTAGAGGCATATTGGACACACTCAGCAACAGGTTGCAAAACGTCAAGTTGAGAATGAAAAGACCCGGTACCTGTTTGCGGATCTCGGGGTTATAGAGAAAGCAGATCAGCACCACAACGTTGGACAGCAACGACACCACAGTTATCCCCAAAACCAACGCGGAGGCCACCGCGTCCGCCGCGTGCATGGTGGGGAGCTTCCACTCAAATATCCACACTTTTAATGAGTGCATCCACAGTCCTGGTGCCTGCTGTCATCGTGAGATGCATTTACAGCAGATGCAGACCAGGTCCAGTACAGTCTCATTCTCCAAACGGATCCAGTTGATGGAAAAGCTCCTCCAGATGCGTCCACGACTCAGGTTGTAGGAAATGTATACAGAGATTATTCTAAGGAATTTCGGAGCTCAGATAGTGGAAACTGTGTCAGACCAAACCAGTGGTGGACGCCGCAGTAGTTTCCAAGCACCCTTCCCCTGCCGGTGGTCTCAGCCTCAGGTCTCTGGGCTGCGCAATTGCGCATTGAGCAGCTTTTGAAAAGGCACATCAAGCACAAAACTGCTGCAAGCTTTCGGGCTCCGCTGTTCCTTATATTGTTTCATTTGTGTCAGTCTTAGAAATACGCCAGTGCACCCTTGTTCAAAAATAGCTTTTTAGAGTAAAAATAGAAACAGACGCACGATTGCGTGGCCGATGGTAAGACTGATGTCATGAGCATCACGTTGAACACACTTTGGTCATGACATATTCAGTACAAATAATACATAGTGTGTGCTGAGTAGAACAGGTTTGTGATGTTGAACTCGAACAGACAACCTTGTTATTTAAAATAAACGTTTAACATATTATTAGGAGTCTTTTTCCACACACAAAAAAAACCAAAAAAAATAAATTAATTAAAAATAAATAAATAAATAAATAAATAAATATAATCACATCTGGGTCATTTTAACTAAAAATTAAATTTATTATTATTATTTTTTTCTCCAGTAAACAGCCTCACACTAACCCAGATTTAAGTGTATAAAACAATGGACGTTAGTTACTCGATTGTCTCCATCCACAGTAGTCTGTGAGTGTGTGTACAGCCCCCAGCTTTCCTAACTGTGTTTGCAGTGGCCCATGACCTAAAACATGCTGATGCTAGTGCGTGGCCCTTGTGCACGTGCGTTTAAGTGGCAATGGCCATAATGACCAGTGGTGTTGTTATTTCTACAGGATTACACAGGGGTGAAAGGTTAGTGGGGGTCATGGGGTGCTATATTGTAGTTTGCATGGAAATTTTGCTGGGATTGTGATTTAGTGCAAATTAACCATCCATTATAACCCTGGATTTAACTACACAACCTTGTCTCAAGTGTATTACATGATGTGTGTATTATAGACTTGCAACGCATCAAGGAGCACTCATGTTTTAGAATTGCTCAGAGGAACATTCTCTGATTGGACGACCAAGAGAAATGTTTAGAAGAAAACAGTCTCCCACTCTTGTAGTAGTTGGTTCAGATAATAACACTGGTATTCAAATAATCCACCTAGATTGTTAAGCACTTACCAGAACACTATATTTTAATTTAATATAGAGAAGAGTGCATTTACAAGCACAAAGATGCAATTTCGACCATCATTCAACAAGAAACGGTTTAAATTTTTTGTATGGATTATATTTTACTATGTTGCAGTTGACAGTACTTTACATATCTAGTGCTCCTGTCAGTCAGAATAACCTCATTTTAAGTAGCTGTTTGAGGTAGCATTGGACTTAATATAGATTCCAATGCGTGTGTCCTTCTGTACACTGTGTTTTCATGATCAAGAGTACATTTGTCTGTCCATGATTGGAACAAAGTAACAGAAGGACCCTTTTCATTTCATAGCAGTGAAGTGCAGTGGCAGGAAAAAGTATACTAACCCTTTGAAAGTTTTTTTTTTCTACAGACAAACACAATGTTCTTAACCAAATATAACACAAACAGTTATAATATGTCATGCCTTTAGTGAACACACTGGAAAAACTAAATGAACCCTTGTAGAATAGAATAGAACAGAATAGCCACTTTACTGTCATTCAAAAACATACAGTACACCAACTAGTTTACACTTAGAATGAAGGTGCATTAATTCACCATCAGACTCACACAGTAAAAATATGATATAAAGGATGAAATGTAAAAATAAAGTTTAAACATATGTGCATGCACAGGAGAAATCAATATACAGAAAAAAAAATACCGATACCGAGTACTTAATAATACAATTACAGTTATTAGTTACTTTTGCAAATGTGCTTTATTGCCATTGTCACTAGTCTGACTAACAAAGTGCTGCTATTGACATTTAATGCATTGGAATGAGCGTTTCTTAATCAATCCACCAGAGGGCGCCACTTTTAATTAACCATCCTTGCCAAATACCACAAAGAAGAGTAAGGGGTTTTTTTGAGAGGAAGAAGAATGTCAATAATAACAAACATAGAGGAGGTAGTACTAATGTGGATACTAATTTTGATATTTATGAGGGTAGTTGTCATAAATATGTCAGTAATTTTTCACTAACTCACACAGTCGCTCAGCACAATAAATGTGCTCGAGACAGATTCTGCCAGATTACAATGCGCATGCGTAAATGAGATCCGGAACATGACTACCGTTTACGAAAGGGCCAACCGCGTCGGCAACACCGGAAACGCCCACAAACGCCACATCCGGTTAGAGCTGAGGGGGAAAACAAGCCGGTCTCTGCTATTAGCCATAACGCTAAAGAGTTGCTTTGTGCCCCTTTGCACCGCAAAAAATAAATAAATAGAGAAATAAATAATCACCAATTAAAGTTTTGCATTTTACTACATAATAAAACGGAACCACAAAGGAGGACAAAATGGCTTCAAGCTTTCAGAAGAAAGGAGTTTGGCAGATTATGGGACCCAACAACGAAACGTGTATGTCTGCAGTCAGCACTTCATGTAGGTAAGTTTAATGTAATGTGAACCATTTCCAAACAATTGTAGACTATGTCAGGGATATCAGGAATATTAGATTAATTGTTTAAACGCTAGTAAATTTTGTTCTACATTTGTAATTTGTGTAGATTTCCTCATAACATTTACAAAAGTACATATTCAGTAAGTAGAAGTACAGCAGATACTTGTGTACAAAAGTCTGGTAAAAGTAGAAGTACTGATTAAAGTTCTTTACTGAGTACGGTATATGTAAAAAAAAAAAGAAAAAAAAAAAAGTGCTGGTTCTGAAATGTACTCCAAGCATAAAATCAAATCTAGCCCTCTGAAGGACATTTCTTTTGCCTGTTTCTGTGCAAAGCTAAAAGAACCTCACATCATATTGGGCCGACAACAACATTAATTAACATTAATTAGTCTATTTAATGTCAGGTACTGAAATTATGTTAAGTTTAATTCATCCTATCTATAGCAAAAGTGATATAGTCCCTTACCAAGTGACTTGATTAAGCAGCAGAAGATGTCTGGAAATGACACTTCAGGCCACTGAGTTGGATCATTTGCCCTGTCTTTCAAAACATATGGACTACCACTGCATGATCTTGGAAAAAAACTGACATTGCAATTTTTTTTAACCCTACAATGCATATTGCGATATGAAAAAAAAAAAAAAAACAAAACTCAGGAGGATATAATGGCTGTGTGGTGCCGATGTTAATGGTCAAACAAATTAGTTGTGTTTCCTCTCATTGTGGCAACAGGTGCAAGGCATTATTGACACAGAACACGTGTTTCAATATCATCCTTCTTGTAGCTGAAATAATTCCAGATAACTGACGTTGCTTTTCTTTATTGCACTAAGTCTGTATTTTTGGTGATTTCTTTCTTTTTCGTTGCTCATTTTTCAGTGTTGTTCCCAGCGACTCACTCCATGTGCAGGGGTGTCGTCTGCTTCGGTAAACTGATTAAGAATGATTGTGATTGGTGGATCACTGCGCGCAGTGTGTGTCAGGTACCCTTGAAATTAGATGAGAACACATTGAGTTTATTTGCCTCCTACATCACAGGACCTGCAATGTGACTACTGCATACACGTATATCGCGATGACGATGCTCAAACGATATGTTGCACAGCTGTAGTATGGGCAACAATCCAACCCCAGTGTATTTAATTTTTTAATATATTGGTCCTTGTCAGAAGGCAATAATGACTCAAAGTATGTCATGACAACTTGTTAGTGTTAGCAAAACAAGTATAAATTCTGCATTTTTACATTATAGTGGACGGGGGGAAGGATTGTTTTCCCCCTTGCGTTTCCCCACCTCCAGCTGTGACATCGTTGCTGACTGTATCTGTCCACTACCTCCACGGTTCCCGATGGTACTGCTTCTCCATCTGGGTATGCACAGAGCCTTATATATAAGTAGGGATGTCCCGATACAACTTTTTCACTTCCGATACGATACCAATATTGCAGCCTTGAGTGTTGGCCGATACCGATATTGATCCGATCCGATATCAGCATGAATCATACATACTTTTGCTAATTATTTTGTAGTGTGGAATGTTAGAAAAGGCTTGATCAAGTGATGTTACTCAGACAGAGAACAATAGTCAGCAACAGTAGGAATGAGAAAAACTGACCCATTTATTATTAACCAATTGGTTACATAAATTTTAACCTTCAACATAATATCTACAGTATT
>JAPQRP010000009.1:20999452-21016701 GCA_037367295.1 Apogon hyalosoma | reverse complement strand
TATCTATCTATCTATCTATCTATCTATCTATCTATCTATCTATCTATCTATCTATCTACCTATCTATCTATCTACCTATCTATAGATATAGATGTATAGATACTTTTTTTTTTTTTTTTTTTTAGAAATATGTGCTTCTCAGCGCAGAACCTTTACAAACATGTGCTGGGTTTGATGCCTTTGAATTAATCTACACAAGTGTATGAAGTTGGTCAAATTTGCTCAAATGCAACATACATTAATGCAACAGTAATTTTAGTATTAAAACATCATAGGTGATACTAAAACACTGACAGGTACCATTTCATCGCACTATAACTATGTTTATTTTTCATACTTAGTATATGTACATCATACATCAGTTAACTTTTAAATGCAGAACTTTTACCAGGGGTATTAGTAGTTTCACTTAAAGTTAGCAAATAGTTTCTTCCACTGTTATGAGGCGAGCTTGCGCCAAATCTTAAACAGCCTCATATTGTCAGTATCTACCAAATAAACGCCATATTTTGTAACAAAATGAACATGGCTGACAGTGAGTTGAGTGTCTGGTTTCTCATAGGACAACTTAAAGGTGAGCTATCAGCTTCTCTGCCTCCTCTCCTATACCGATTTAAATTCCATATGACTAAAGACCTAGACCCGAGGTCTTTCCTCGGCCCTGCTAAGCTGTTTTGGGAGGGATTTGATCATGCAAAGATGAGATTGAGTTAGAATGGGTCACTGCAGGATCTGCTTTAGCCACAGTCTGTTGGAAAGGAGTCAAGTGGAGGGCAAGCACCTGGGCGAGCTGACCTTTACTTGGACAGAGGAAATGGAGAGGGATCAGGTGGGAAGAGCTGCTGAGATCCAGTCAGGCAAGATTCTGTTTCAAAATCCTAGACATTTTAGGGATGAGTAAGTGATGCATTTACTGCAGAATGAAATCCAGCCATCAGCTTTGGAAGAGCATCATCTTTAATCACTCATCTCTTTCATCAACCTCTTCAGCTGTGTATCATACACTCATGCTTCTTCATGCTCACTCAAGTTTCCCAAATTGGTAATCTTGAAAAAGTGTAAGACCTCACTCTTTCCTGGGGATGTATGTACAAAATCTTGTCTGTGCCAAGACATCCGCATGAACATCACTGCACTCAGCAGCACTGGGGATGTGAAAGGAGCATTGTGTGCTGTTTCACGCTCCATGGCCAATTGACTTCTTTTCCCATTAATCAAATGCACTGTTTACCTAATCTTTCATAGCATTTCAAAACCATTAAAACCAAGAGGATTATCCTAGTATTTCTGACGGTGTTACTTTACCTCAGCCACAGGTGCCCTGATAACACACTCCCTCTCTCTCCTTCCTCTCTGTCTTCCTCTCTTCCTCTTTCTCTCTAGGGATTACTTTCTGCATGATCTAAATTCTTAAAAGTGCAACCTCGCCATCTCACCAATGCACAATTCCACCCCCCCAAACTCTGAATAAATAAAGTATTATTGTCCGATTAAAGCAGATTAAGTAGATGGAAATGGAGTCAAACTGAAATTGGGTTTAATGCGGCACTTATCTGAATTCTTGACTGCGTTTATAGTGTACACTTTTGTGTCTTTGAGCAGGAAGTCGGTGTGGGTTAGAGGGGCTACATTTCGGAGAGTATCTTACTGTAGAGCTAAAGGAGGAAATTGTGAATTGAATTGCACTTAAAACCCCTCTTTGTAAAACTAGACGAAGCACAAAGCCAGAACAGTTGGACAGGGTTTGCAGTTTTGCTGTATAGGTTTTAGCTTATGCTCAGCTTCTGTTCTGACATGAATATGTGCGCTTTCACCCACTTTAATCATTGCATGAACGACAAATAGCATCAACAAAAAATGCACATATTAGAGCTGATATTTAGAGACATCCAAGCTATCAATCAAAGGCAATGTGAACTTGTCCTTAGAGTTTGTTAATGCGAAATATATATTAGTACATAATGCATATCATTTTGGCCTTTCACGTTAAAAATGTTGAAGTTTGTCTTTGCTGAAGATACTGTTGTCTCAAAAGGAGCAATTAAGGTGTGTGTTTGTGCTGGTACACAACATTCATTTGTGCTTGTGAGTCAGTCATGGTGATTGAATGGCTGCTGACGATGGTAAGGGTTAATCTGTATTTAGAAGGTCCATCTGGATGCCTTAGAGGCCATCTTATTAAAGGAAATGAGCTGTTGTGAGGCCTTTTTCAACAGACAGTTACAGAGCTTTGCATGCATTCCTTCATGTCTTCTGCAGAACGGATAGGAGCAGCGCTACCCACAGTGGGTCGTGACAGAACAAAACTAGACAAAAAGGCCCTTGTGCTGGTACACATGTTAGGGAGGACATGCCGGTGTGTCAATCCAATGCAATTTTGAAAGTTTATCTCTAAACAGTATGTGACCACCGTAGAGGGCTGAAGTACCAAGCTATTTGGATCAAGATAGCCGAAGAATCTAGAACCGTAATGCTTTAAAAGATTGCCCGACCCCTCTAGTTACAGGGCGGAGGTTGAAAAAATGGAGACCTGTTGAAATAGACTAATAATGTCTTATACGGGTCATTTTTTGGCTTGCCAAGGAGTTGACTGTACGTTTAGATGAAAGGGTTTAATTGGAAATGATAACCTGCTGACAGAGGGGATCTGTCAGCCTACAAGCCCTGGCAGTCTGTCTGCCAGTACTGCAACAATATCCACAGGGAGATTGGCAGATAGAAGCTGCTGTCAACGCCCTCAAGCTCAGAGTTGCTCCAACATAAGCCCTGCACTTGTGTTTGCTTCAGTGAGGGTACGAGGCTCAAAGTGCAAGGAGGCCTGCAACAGCTAAACATGTGCGTACAACATGCAAGAGGAGTGTGCGACCTCACAAACAAAAGCTGATCATTTTGGTAAAAGGATGAAGAGACAAGAGAAGAGGAGCATGAAAGAAAGTTGGACTCAAATGCTTTTAGACCATTAGAGCAGTTCGACAAGATCCGGGACATCAAAGCCACTTAAATATTTGTCATTCTTGAGCCCACAAAATGCAGGATGATATGACAGATGCACAATAGACCCACAGTTTCCTCTTGGCCCCTGCAGTAGTGTTGACATGAGTAGAAATTAAGTTATCACCCCTTTTTAAAGTCCAGACGGCTGTCAGACAAGGACCAGTGGCACAGGGGGCAGAGCCGAGGGTTCCACCAGCAGCCAGTGACTTTATATGAAAAGATGTCTTACATCTGAGTGGGCCTGTCCTGCTCATGTGCCACACTGATGCCCCTGCATATTACAGCACTTACTACATGTGTATCCAGAATGTTAACTCACTGATGTTTCAAATCAGGCACATTTTTCCCACTTTTAACAATGTAAAGTGTCTGAATGTGAATTTATGTATAAACACCAAATTAAAAATTGCAATTTAAGACAAGAGTTTGCATTTTGGTCAAACCTTTCTTGGTTCCTGTTCACTATTCCGCTTTCAACAAAAAATTATTTTGACACTCAAAATGCACCTTGGTTACCATTTTAACCCTTAAAATCTAGAACTACATTTGTGACAACTTCCAAATGAATTTTTCTCCACATTTAACCTTTCCTAAGTAATTTATCACCATTTATTATAAAATTATGCTTTGTATTCTGCAGTTTTCATCAGGCATTTTTCAAAATTGTATTTACTGATCATGTAAATGTTTACAAAAGCCCAGAGTAAATTATAAGGTTATTATATCAAATCATATAAAAACTAAAACAGTGACTTTTTCTGCTAAATATATCATTAACTGAACATAAAAGGAACATCTACACTGATTGCTATTTGTAAAACTACAGGGGTTTTACCAGTAAATCAGAAAAAATGGTGTTTTCACATTCTGATGCTGCTGAAAAGCTGGTAAACTGCATTTTAACTGAATTATTTAAATACACTGATGAAATTAATGGTTCAAAAGTTATAAAACATTTTAGATCTGTAGATGTTTTGTTTGTTTTGCAGGTGGCAGTTTCAGGTTTTCAGCGACTAAATGATTCAAAAAATAAAAATCTCAGTTTAAGTTTAGAAATGATGCTGTTGAAGTGGAAATTCAAGACATTTCAAATCAAATTTATAATCAGTATGACAAATAAAAACTGAATTCAAGTTGTTTAAATTCTTGACAGACTGTCTTAATCTCATACCATACAAATAAAAACTGAAATGTGTATACTGAAGTATGCCATAAAAGAAAAGCACAAAGATATTTTGATTAAAAACTGTTTCACCATTGAATTTCACATATTAAGTCTCACATGTAATTTTTCAAGCCTATCGAGTCAGTGTCCCACCCTAATGCTTCCCCACAGAAACAAAAGTCCAAGTTTCCAGCTTTAAAGGGGAGTCGCGCAGCATCAGAGAGCCACCATTTAATTACGACACACAGGAAATTATCCCTAGAATGGGCCCAGCGCTGATAACAAGTCCAAGCCCCCTGGATGACAGCTCTGGAAACCTGAGAAAACTTATCACCAAAGTGGGGGGTGGGGGTCCACTACTGGGCGCCTGACAATCTGATTGGACTGTCATCCCCAAGTCATAATTAATATATTTATCAAATTAATAACTGAAAAGAAAATCTTAGCGTCATTGTAAAAAGAGTCCGGCCCAGGCCCCAGAGGTGAACAGTGGCCAAATTCATGCGGTGGCCAGTTTCCCCCTGTGACTAATAAGGCTGCTGTCAGTATCATGGGGAGGAGGGAGGGGGCAAAGTGAGCTGCCTCTTTTGGGAGCCATGACAGATAAATTGCCTCCTCCTGCACAGAATGAAACAGAATTTAGGAGCAGAAAAGAAATATGTTACAGTGTGCTGACAACAACAACCAGTCTTTGCAAATGAATATGCCTCATTGTATAGAAAGTCAAATACATTGAGTTCGAAATTGATGTTTTCAGACATTAGAAGACTGGGTATTGATATTGATCATTTATTTTAACTAAGGATTCAATTCACTATTCATTAAAACAAATACCTCTCTGTGCTGTTTACTGTAGTTACAGTTGATAAGTGTTATTGGCAGCTGATGTGCCCTTGAGCAAGGCATTTAACCCCTGTGTGTGCATGACATGGCAGCCCACTGCTCTTAACTTGCAGTCTGTGGTGTGTTCCTGGATGTTAAAAAGAAGAGGTGGTATGTCTACATGTAAAATATACACTTACAAATAAAACTTCTTCTACTCCAGTTTAGTTTCTACTGCTCACATTAAAAGTACATGTACAAGTAATAAAATAAAACATTTCAAGACTCATTGCACCTGTTCCTCTGAAAAAAAAAAAAAAAGTATGATATTCATCACATGGGCTATTTGCCATTTAGCAAAAATGACTGATGTGAGATTTGTTTGTTTACCTGATTTCAACATCTTATTACAGTTAGATATTAACCCATAAAGACCCAAACATCCATCGCTGACCAAAAGCATCTACTGATCTAAACGGCTGATTCACTAATCCTATCAATCCATGTAAATAACTGGTGTAAAATGCGGTTTGTCATCTTTTCATGGTCATCAGATATGACCCATTCGGATGTTCAGAGGCTCCGTAGTGAACGTGGAAACACCGTCATCTCCTACAACATTGATTCACCAGTAAAACCCATGGAGTTTGATCAATAACAGTGATGGAAATGCTGATGTTGATTTATGTTCAGTTAATGGTAGATTGTACTGAAAAAGTCACTTTTTCTGCAGTTTTCTCTGTTTTTGATAGAATAATCGTCAACTTTAATGTGAGGTTTTATTAACATTTTCATGGTCAGTAAATTGAATACAGGAAAATACCTGATTTATACTGATAAAATGCAAAATACAGAGCATAATATTATATTAAATGGTGATAAATCACTTAAGAAAGGTTAGATATAGAGAAAATTTCATTTGGGAACTGACACAAAAGTAACACTTGGTCTTTATGGGTTAAGTTTACATTTAGCTTGTAATTCCCTAAAGATCACATTTTAGAATCATCACAAGACACATTTGCTGCTCATGCACATTATCACTTTGGTTGTATTTCTGTAACTTCACTGTATAAACACTTGAAAATAACAGCTTTCATTTCCAGCACAATTACAGTCAGTATAATAACCGTATTTACCGCCTTGACCTGAATCTGTGAAAAACCTTGCGATAATGATGTATTAAGATCAGTGCAACATAAATAAAACTGAATTGAAATGACCTATGTGAGCGCTTGTTTCTCTGAAAAATTCACCCAAAGTAGAATCCCCATGGAGTTGTAATGCTGACCCCAGACCACTGCCATATCCTCTCTTGTGCAGGTGGAAGGCCACAGTGGGGATACTTTTATCGGGCATTCCAAGGGTACAAAACAGGAAGGAGGGGAAGCCAAATTGTAAAGGTAACACAATCAGCCGCTAAAGTAGTCACAGGAGTATCAGTTTCTTTAAGCTGCACTGAGCGCCGCACAAGATTAAGATGTGGATTACTGAACATTTACCTCATGTCACACAGAGGGAGACATGCGGTTTGTACCATAAAGTGATACAGCACCATTGACTTCTTTCGGTTCGGTCACGTGATGTAAAATTCTAAGCGTAATTTGGTATCTTATTAATATGCTGTTGCCTTGGACACTGGTAGTAAACACAGGCTTGTAATGATGTGAGACTCAAATCACAAAGAATAACTGAGCAAACCAAGGATATAGGTAAAAATATACATGTTATTTTACTACAGTGAATGAATTAAATACCTAATAATCAGATGAATAACTGCTGAAATCATAGAAATCTCCATTTCCCCAACAGACTGGAATCCAATCCTGAGGCGCAGACTTCACCTTTGACTCTTGTACTTGACCCCATACCTTTAGAATGAGTTTGTGGAAGTCAGACATGCTCAGACTCTGTTATGCATCCCTGCTTGACCAATCTCAGGTAGATCAGACTGGAGGGAATAGAAGAGCTGCGTCAATAAGAGATGAGTAAACGGAAGAAACATACGGAAGAATTATTTAAATAACTGACAAAGGACACACCTTTGATACACAGCGTGACACATTCAGATAGATTAAACTCTAATCACAACTGCAGATTAATGATTGGCATGTAAGTACAACCTCGACCAGATCACCTTTTGTTCTATGTCCTTTGGGGGCTCAACCCACTCCTCATCCTGCATCCATTGCCACGGTGTATAAATGAGTGGGCAGCACAGGTGCATGTTGGCGCACAGTTACACAGACCCCCCCCAACACATACTCATGTCCTGTGTGCATTGTGTTGCATTTCTTTAGGTCCATGTTCCATAGGGGCAACAGTATGTGTGTTTCCAGCTTTCAAAAAGGCCTTTGAGATCCCCTGCTACCCACCCACCCTAGTCCTTGTTGCAAAGAACGCTACTGCTTTCTACTAACCCTGAGGAAAATGCGGGTGAGGATATAGAGGGAGTGAAGCAGTGAGGGTGAGGAGGGGTTGGGCTACCCTCGACACACACCCCCCGCTCACCATCCCACCCTACAGACTTTCTTTCAGATTCTTGGTGTAGAGAGAAGCTGGCCGGCTGTCTCAAAGCGTTTCGCCTCTGTGAGCACGCACAAGATGTCCATTCATCCGGCGTGGCCCTACAACTTCACCACTCCCTCCTCGCCTCCCTCCCTCTTCTCCCTTCAACTCCAGCTGAGGCAATTCAACTCGGGCCAGAAGCAGGGACCTTTAATCTAACAGAATGTAGCAGGCACCTGAACTACTTAACCGCTGTGCTTGTTCAAGGGGGTGGGCACAGAGGCTAAGGTAACTGGTGTGTAACAAAAAGCCCCGAACTTTATCCTTGGCCAGGATGAGTACATTTCCTTTCTGTTGTTCCCAACAAAGGCCAGCAGGCACAAATGGTCTGCTATCTGTGTCACCGGGAAGTGGAGAGCAATTTGTTTCTATTAAACAGGACTGTCCTCATCTTCCCCAAACTGACCCCCTCCCTCCCCTCCAATATTGATTCAGATGTGGCTTTTGTGCTGCAGGTAAAATGCTGCCAGTCAGTGGGTTTCATTTGAGCTCACCTTGACCAGGTGGAGACCTTGAAGTCCTTACCAGGGGCCCCTTGAAAAGAGCAAAAAGGCTCAACTTGTTTTTCAGGTTAATGTGAGAATTTATGAGGGGTGCACGGGGCTCTTAGTAAAACGAAAAGTTGATACTAAACTAAAGGTTTGGAGAGAACAATAATTTTACCGCAGCTTTCAGAGGAAGGTTGTACAGCTGTTGATTTCCCTTACAGTCCCAGTGACACACAGCCATTCAACCCAATTCCAAATTGTGCACATGCATGCACATACACACAACTGTACAGTAAAAAACCTCCCTATGTTCCCTATACATCATATCAGTGGCAGTTTGACCTCTGTGATTTATCTGAATTCCTGTAGAGGGCAGAAATACAACTGTGGACCATTGTATTTCACCCACTTTGTATCCAATACCACTCAAGCTCATTCTCCCACACTGACAGTGGCAAGATGGCTGCTTTCATAAGAGGGTGTTTCTCTTCTTTATTTAAACCCCAGTCTGAGCACATTCATTTAATCCTCTCTATGAAGCCTTTTGAGTATGAACATATATCAGTCATGACCCCACAAATCAGGGCAAAGGAAACCATGCTATTACTTTAGTGAAGTGCAAATGTACAGTATATGGAGCTTATGAAATAAAGTACTATGGATATGACTGGATACTATTAGGAAACCATATATCAGGGTTAGCTTTTAATATATGGGTTATTGTTTACATTGTTTAAAGGTACACTATGGAAGGATATGCCTAAAGAAACAACATCATCAGCATAAAATCTTCCTGCAATATAGATATTATTGTGCAGTATTTTTTTTTTTAATTTTAAGTGTGTACCATGTACTAATTCCTAAGATTTGAGTGGTTTTGTGACTGGCTTTTTGTGACTAGGCTGTTTTCTATTGGCAAGGCAGATACTCACTTGACTTATTTAGCTTAGTCTTCAGGCATTGGCTACAGCACTGTCTTGCTGTGTACATACAATATATCAAATGAACATGTTCTTCTGAGGTCAAGTTTCCTGCTGATTATACATAACTTAAATCTGTGGGTCTTACTGGTGGCTTAGTAGGTACAGGATGGTCCGAGCCCTCCTTTCCTTTCCTTTCCTTTCCTTTCCTTTCCTTTCCTTTCCTTTCCTTTCCTTTCCTTTCCTTTCCTTTCCTTTCCTGCAGTTAATTAGGAGTTGGACACATATGGTTCAATTCATTTAGCTAATGAGCACCTCTAAATGGTTAAGGGGAGACACTATCCCTCTTCTTTTCCTCTTCATCAGTCTTTCCACTTCTTTACATTTTTCTCCCTCATCCCTTTCTTTTCTTCCCCTCTCCCTCTCTGTTGTATTGACGTCGTGGGACCCCATCTGGGCCCTTTGGAGGCGTGAAATGCACAGTAATTATTAGTAATCATCACACACCATCAGAAACGGATCCTAGTGCTGTAATTACATGATAAATGTCTGCCTAACACATGCCCTCTATTTAGCAGCCCCCTGGAGACCGGGGATAATAGACAGCTAACAGGGATCCGCAGAATGGGCCTTTCAGCGCTGGCCGGGGCTCATTGTCTACGCGCCAATACACCCTCACCCCCCGTTTGGCAACAACGCAGACCCCGATCAATCCCCTGCACTGCCCCCCCACCAGCTTGCTGACCCCCTCCCCATACACACACACACCACTCGTCACTGCTAAGTAGACGGCAACGTCAATCACTGGCATTACACTGCAGTGCTAATGGCTGCCAAACAATTTCACAGGAGAGAGAAGAGTTTTGTTCAGCTATTTATCAGGTAGTGCTGACTTGGTTTAATGCTGTTGCCTCTGACCCTTGAACAAAATGTGATAATTAGCTTTATTATCATCGGCATTTCTTTTTGTTGCATTTTTTTGTCAGACTGCAGCTAACATAAAGCTATTTTAATATTGTTCCTCTGTCACCAACCTAAGTGTTTTTACTCTACACACACAGAGCCAGAGTGGTGATGTGCTCTGTTTTTTTTTTTCAGCAATTTGTTTATTATTTTTGTCATATTTCTGAAACATAAGTGGAGTTGTTGTGGGGCTTTTTTGCCTCTATTGGAGCTACTGCATAGTATTAGATCCCAGGTCACTATAGTATTGTGTGGGATTTTGTGTTATGGATCAGCCACTGGGGACCCCAAAAGGGCTGATTTTTGGATGTACACTCACTAGTTACAGATTGTTAAATACTAATGATAGATACTGGTTAGTAACAGAATACATTATTGACATACAGCAGTGCTTTCTTAAAATGTTCTCACTTGTGACTAATCTAGACATTAGTCACTTGTTAGTACATATGTAATGCATCCAGATTTAGTGAAAAAACTGTATTTTGTGTTAAAAACAGTTCTGTCAGATTTTGTTTAGCTCATCTGGGACCTGAATGCCTCTTCATATTCCTCTTGACTACCTCTACACATGCAAAGTCAGCAGAAGGTTGTGTGTCACATTAAAAGCAGCTAACAGTACTTGACAGTGACAGTTAGGAGAATAAAAGTGTTGATGTCAACTCAGGCCTCTGAACCTAAATGAGACACTATCTTCATGCAGAGTTAAATGCAAATAAGGCCTAGGTGAGTAAATAGACATGGCCAGAGTTTTTTGTGTCAGTTTTCATCGAGTGCCTGTGTACTTGTGTAACAACAGTGATGAAAGGCATCGTAGTTTGAATCTATATAAGGGATGATCAGATATGCATGCAAAGAAGGATGCTCTTATCTAAATGCATAGAGTGAAATGAGGAATCATATTTGTGAACAACAAGAGGAATTTGCCTGAGATTTGCCTAGCAGGCTCTAAACAACGGTCGATTCTGGTCGTATTTTATGTATTAGTCAGGCAAGGCCACAAGGTTGTTGGCTGTTAAGCAAATTTTATATATACTGTATTACACTTTGCTGGGAATTAACAGTAGTCATTTTAGGTTTTAGCATATTTGCTGTTTATTTTATGTTCCTGCTAATCCATGAATGTTAGTTGTAACTGATTTACTGGCAGAAGGCTGTCAGTTGATACCACAGGAAGCCAGTTCAACTGTTTACTTCAAGAGACAGTTGAGAAGGTCTGTTACAGGAAAGTAGCTGAATTTGTCAGAACAAAGGCAGTCTGAGTACAAAACAGCTGCTACCGCAACTTATCAAGCCCAGAGTTTGCAGCACACCATCATCTCCTATCTACACAGATTGTGACAATACTTCATTTTACCTCCAGATGGCAATAATTTTCCTTTTTTTTTTTTTTTGAGAGGAGGTTTTCAGAGATCAAAAACAAATAGCTGAAATGCAATGTTCTGTGTTTTATTAAGTAAATTAACATTTTACCCAGCAGCAGAAAATTGAATCTCTCTAATCAATGCCTTTTTACTGGTTTACTATATCGCTGCAGTGTTTTATCATCACGTCATTAACACACACATACAAGCCTCCACTACAACGGGTCAACCTCAGCACAAAAAAAGCAGCAAGGACTGAATGAAAAGCAGTGAAATCTCAAACACAGCAAGGCTGACAATAACAGACATATCAACTATCCCCTAATTGATACAGCTAGGCGGTCAGTCAGTCACTTAATGAATTGCTAATAGCCCTCAGCAATGCTATGAGTGACAGGGGCCAAGCATTCCTCCCGATGGAGGCTGCTGGGGGACTGCAGTGCATGGGGATGCTTCTCATTAATGGAGACGGGATGCCTGGCGATTGTTCAGTCTTGTGTAGAGAGGCCTCTTCCACACGGAGGCCACACTTCTCCCTCAGCTCGCCCCCTTTTAGTATCAGACAGCCGAGCATCACAGAGTCACAGATAATGAAGACTTGATCAAAGAGACGCAGCATTCCTACAGGCCTGGCCGAGCAACCAGAAGGATGAGGGAAAGGAGGAGCAGAAAGAAAGAAAGAAAGAAGCAAAGGCGATGGGAAGAGCTCACATACTACTCCACTCTGAATAGTAATGCTGCAATTAGAGAGTTTACAAAGCATACTGTTATGGAAAGAGAAAATGAACAGATCTGGACACCTGACAACGAAGCATGAAATGTGCACGTCCAAATTTGTTTGAAAAGTATGTAGGTAAAATTGGATTGGGTAGGTGAAAACATGGTAAATGTGAGCACAGACTACATATAGATAAGTTTGAATATACACTCAGTTGCAGTTTAATGTTCTGTCTACCTTCTGATAAAAGTGGAGACCTGGGAGTGGGGCAGAAAAATGTCAGTGTTCCTCAGTATATAGCAGCGCAACACATCAAAAATGACTGTGACCTAAGCAGTCTTTACCTTATGGAAATGAAATGCAGTCGTGTGCCGCATAAAAAAACTTGTTTAATTTACTCATGCAACGAATTAAATGTTGTGTGACTAATTTCCTTTCAATCTAAACTGTCTTGAAATCACCTAAATATATGTCATTATGTTAACAAACCTGTACATTTGGTTGGAGGAACAATAAGATACATCATGACAGAATCTAACAACAAATGCCATTATATAAAATGCGGCTAGATTAAGAGCTACATATGCTGCTCATTAATTTTCTGTGTACTTACCACAAGCATGGGTTATTTGTCTTAATGCATATAACTGCTAGCCCTTCAGCTGACCCATAATTTGCTACTAATAACTGCTGTGGGCGGAGTGATTATAGCTTTTCATTAGTGCCGGCAGCTTTTACTAGTGCTATCCCAACTAAAGGGCTCTTGCTGTAATTGTTAGCCATTATAAATATAGTATGTTGAAAGTATGGGAGGAGGAGGGGGGGGCACTGATGCCTCTTTGTTAACTGCTGATGATCGAGCAATTAAACTTTGGCAACTTAATTACCTCTCCAAAACAACACGGCTCTATCAGGCATTAAGACTGACATTATGGTAAACATTGTTGTCAGAGAGGGACGGTCTTGAACTGGATGATGTATGAGTCTATGTTTACTGCCAGCTGTTCGTGGAGGTAAATAAAGCATATGCACTCAGGTAAAATCTAACACAGTAATGACAAAATGCTTTTATTCTTTAATTAGGTAAAATACTCACCTGCACTGGTTTGTTTATTACTATCAATATTACATTTTAAATTAGAGTGAGAGTATTGGTATTTTGTATTAGTATTAGCACTGTTATTATAATATTTATTCATACCTAACCACCAGCCTATTAATTAACTGCCTGCTTATTGTGAGTTATTGTATAATACTTAGAATAAAAACAGCCCCCTCAGCTAGTTCTCCACATAAGAAGGCTAACAGATGTTGTATAGAGCAAAACAAAAAACACCAGAATAAAAACCAACATTCATTCGTCAGCCCAAGTAGGAATCACACGATGCACGCTCCTCATTAAGTGGCATTAAAACTGTGAAGGTCTATAATTATCGAATAAATCCTTCCCCACATGAATGAATTCATCTGCATGCCATAATTCTTCCTCACACAGAGCAGCTCTGGCGGTGAATGAGTCTTTTGTGTGCCACTGTGGGAAGGCTTTTGTGAAATTACACTACTGCATAATGATGCTAATCATAAATTAGCATTTCAAGATGGAGCTGTGTGTTTGTTTGTGTGTGCGTATGTGTGTGAGATGAGGAAAATTTAAGCAATCTCATTTTATTTTTCATTACCAGTTTACTCAGTTTCATAATATGAGACGGCGATAATTACAATCACTTCTTTTTCCAATTTTCTAAAGCATGGGTTCTTAGAGTTACTATTTATACCAAAGACAATACACATATTTTATAAAGCGGTTGCAAATAGGATAAATCAACTGGAGTTTAACTTTTTGTTTCAAGTCTGGGTAATTATTGAGTGTGCTTTTCAGACTTTAAGAAAAGTTTAACTCACGATCAACCTGCTTTAACGTCGCTTTGCCTCCCTCTTTTTCTTCCCTTTTCTTCCTCTTTTTCAAAGTACATCTCCGCCTTTGCCTTTCTCTCAAAGCAAATAGAGGCACAAGCATGCATACAGCAACATGGGCAAAATCAACATAAAACACAGGCATTGTGGATGCTAATAGAAGGCACATGATGCTGATATTAGATTCAAGTTTCCATTCTGTCTGAGAGTAGCAGGTGTGTGTTTCATTACCCACCAAAGAAAACACGACTCCAGTATGGGCTTCTTAATGTAGGGGCTTGACCCATTAATGAAAGCAGACAAAGAGACCAATCTAGAGGCAGCGCCCACTCTATGTCCACTTAGCATCAAGCTGGAACCTTTGCCAATTAAGACCTTTTTGTTTGATATGACAATTAACAAGGATGCGGTTGGTCATTATTCCCAATATGGTTTCACTCTGCCTCCAACTTGGTAGCAACTTAGCTACATTTGTCATCAACTGTAAAAATAGGAAACAAATAGATAAAGTTACAGTGATGTGTGCTGTCTTTCAGGATATTTTTTAAGTTAATGTATTTATTGTAATTTCCAATATCAGAAGCTTCTTTTTTTTTTTTTTCCTCCTCTGTAAGGTGGAAATACCTGTTTATTCATCAGATAGACTGACTTTTGGTTAAACTGAAGATCATGTTAAAAAAATTGACACAGTTAAACTACCAAAGAGTAATGATACTTCATAGATAATTAGCTTTTGCTTCACATCATAATATAATGCTGCTTATATGTTAATGTGATGCTATTCTGAAAATCACACTTTGTTGATAGTATGCTATCCTACCTGAGAAGAGCATTGAATGCAGGGCCTTATGTGTACTTTTATTTATGGTTTTACTACTTTTGTTTTAGTGTAAGATCTGAATGTGTATGGCACCACAGTTTTTGTTTGGATGGATGTTTGGCATTTGTCATAAATGTTGGTTCAAACAAGAGTGCATTCATATCCTCCTGATATTTGCTCTTATATTCATGAACACTGTTTTCAATTACTTGGACAATGACAGTGGATCATGTATGTGTCAGAGTTACTCAGAAATGATTTGCATTAAAAGGTCTTTGTGACGTTGAATGAGGAGCACATGTAAATGATAACTGCTTTAGGGTCTGCCCCAACCATGGAAACCCACAGCGGTCTAGTCTTCACATCTAAATATCGATAACATTTTCCTAACCACAGCTTTTCTCTGGAAGGCATTTGTTTCAAAGCACATTGTTACTTTTACAGTAAGTCATTTGCAGACCTTTGTTGTTGTCCAATGTCTATTCCAGATCATTGTAACCATAGTGCTTTGCATCTTTCGTATCTCTGTCCAACAAATGGAGCATATGTATGCAAAGTATGTGGCTTCTCAAAGATCACACAAGCATAGAGGGACATGTTTCAGTTTCCTAAACATCAGCTCTTCCTATGTGATGGTCTCTAATCTGATTCTTGAACAGAGGTTATTGGCAGATGAAGGCTTTGCTGTGCTTTAGCTATAAATGCTGTTCTTTCGTAAAGCATTTTCACCACAGGAGAAGCACGGGCTGCTCATTTTGGAGGGTTTACACTTACTGTAGATGTCTAATACAAACTGCATAATCTACAGTAAAGCACACTTACTGTACAGCAGAGCCTTCAGCACTATATATCAAGAGAGAGGCAAAGGCATGGCTGCAAAAGTGTATTCCATCACACTTAAATAAAGTTACAAAAAAGTACAAACTGCAGCAGTTGTGGTTATTTCATTTGTGTAAAACTTGAAATGAAGCTTGAATGAAAGATCTCACAGCTGTGGCAGTGACTGTGCACTAGGGGGTGCCCCGTCTCTTCACCAATGAGGAGCCGTGGTCTGGTATGTTTCTGAGGGAAAATCTGGATGACAGTGCTCTGCATGTGAGCAGAGTGGTGCGGCATTATGACTGACAGAAAATCAAGTCAACATTGCTGATGGACTATGATTTTTTTCACTTTTTGCTTTTATATTTTCAGAAGTAAACAAATGCAACTAAAAGTGTTTCTACTTTAAAGTGACGCTACATTAAACATCCCTAAAAACGATTTAATATTGTAGGGATATCATTTTTACTACCACTACATGAGAGTATTTATGGATATTAACACACTATAAGAAATGTGTTAATTAATCTATACGTTTTTATATACAAATACTATGCATACATAGACAGCTCACAGGTCTCACATTTTCTCTCAGTAGCTCATAATAATATAATCTGAGGAGGGAAATTGGGGCTCATTGATTAAAAGGGATTCAGGTGATGAAGGCTCCGCTCAGTGCTGTGGGCCTATAGTTTCAGTCCAGCCCAAGGCAGCAGCTGGAAGCGTAATTACATGGGCTGATTTATACATCATTAAGGCCTCCATATAAGTCACTCCTTTTGAAAAGAGCAGTTAAGCTACTTATACTTTTCACAAAACAGCAGCAATTCTGTATAAAATGAATGTATGTCGTTCCACTGAAAGCATATGGTATATTTCTCACCTATTAATAATTCAAGTTGAATGAGCAAAAATTAGTTGGCTCGGTTACCGCCGCATTTGTCCCACATTAATTTCACCGACATTTTGTAAATGGGGCTATTACGCTAAAAACAAAGCAGAGTGAATGACCACGGTTTGCCGTACTTAGGAAAAGAGAGGGCCTCATTCGTACACCTGTCATTTTCAAACAAGGCACCATTATGGTTTGCAGAGAAGGGATGTCACACCTTTCATTGCAGCTTTGTCGGTTCTGTGAAAAAGCAGTAGCCTTGAAATGGTTACCTGTGTTTAAAAAAAAAAAAAAAAAAAAACTGTAAATCTGAAAATCCAGACATTTGCTTTTCAGTTTAGTTTCACAAATGACTGCTCTGTATTTGAAATGAAAGAGGCAAATAATTAACATTTTCCAAACCTTGTATGTTCTTTCTTCCTCAAGTTTGTTTCTTAAACACAATATACACATTGAGTTTCTCTTAAACTCATAACTAAGGTTTAATTGAAATCAAATGAAGCCCTCATTATTTGGGCAGTGGCTCAGGACACAAATGAACAGGTGTTCTTTTAGTCATATCAGAGCATATACATTTTAACAACCCTTGACACCTTATATACACATGTACTTTGAGATACGCACACACACATACACATTCACCGTCAACACAGAAGGAGCAGCTCAATGGGGCTGAGCACATTGTTGCTTTAACCTTCTGCGCCAGTTATCCCTCTCAGAGCTCCAAGCCTTGGCAGCTAACTCTATTGGCTTTTTGTCATGGAGCCTTGGCTCATACAGTGGCTGGAGGTGGATGGGGGGT
>JAPQRP010000009.1:20978503-20995588 GCA_037367295.1 Apogon hyalosoma | reverse complement strand
TTTTTTTTTTTTTTTTTTTTTTTTTTTAATGTTCTGTATGTACCTGCATGTAATGTTGTGATATGGTAAATGGTAAAACAGTTTTATTTCCACATGCAAGGAGGATGTAACATGCTGAGAGTGAAACCTGAGTGACAAGGATAAAAAGTTTGTCTCATATTTCGGTTCATTCAAAGAGTACTTTACTAAACGTCCAATAATACAGTAAAAAAGCATCCAGAAAGAGTGGGTTCGCCTTTACAGGCAATAACACAGCTTTATTCAAGGACCAGGAAGAATGATGAAGCTACACAATGTCACTCCTGTCTCTCAACCGACAGTCGGAACTGTCAGTAATCAAATACTATTTGCATATTTATATGCAGTATTAGCTGAATATCAACAACATCTACATGCAAGTCTCAAGCAATGGAGCAAATGACAGTTCATTCTGTATAATTTGCAGGATATCACTGGATTATGTGGCTATTACACCTGCTGTGTGTTTGGGTAGAGGCCATGACGTTCAAACACAAGGGCAACAAGGAAATAAAACTGGTATGATTTGGAAATGAAGTTAGTGAGGGGTGTCTGAGCTGCTGATATGAACAGTGAACTGAAAAGCAGATGTCAATGTCAATAAGCAAACTGAAGGAACAGAGTCTTGTTTTGTTCTACATTTCAGACATAGGAGATGTAACCGCTGAAAAGGAAAATTAAATGGCATCTGACAGGAATGAGTGTGCAGGTGCATAATGTTCCACATATATCAATGAATTTCATGCTTGAACTTTATTAAATCACTTTGTAACACATACTAAATAGAATAAATGCTTTCCCTGAAACATTTGCCAATATGTCACTAAATCTCATGTTATGACAAAACCTGTTAGATGAAAATGCTTGTCAAATTTTTAATGATGAATAAATATTAAGAGCACTTTGGACACATTCTGTTTTAGTATTTTTGTGTCCAACTGGACATTTGTGGCTTATTTTGAACAACATGAGGTACAAAGAAGGGATGAACCTTTAAACCTAGCCTCTAAGACAGCACAGCAGGGTCATATTCAGCTACAGCCCACCTAAGGACACTTTTTATTGGAGGAAATTAAACCAAATCTACCTGGGGCTTCTTCCTAGAAGATACTTGACATTGTGAATCCTGCTAAAGAAAGACACACAGACACCTGTGATTAGATGCTCTAGAAAATACTTCACCATAACAGTATCACTGATTCATAAATAACAGATGAATAGAGTGACTGGAAGAAGAGGATAAAAATGAATAACATGATTAGAGATCCTCACTGTGAGGGTAAAATGTTACTTCACTTTCATTGCCTTTATATATACTCCTACATTGACATAAAATAGGAAAAAAAAAAGTGGAACACAGATCTTTATAGGATTTTTTTTTTTTTTTTTTTTTTTTTTTTTTTTACTTATATAGCACAAGACTAAGAGAAAACTATTCTTTGGAGTGGGGGCTGGGCTGGGACACATCATATTTCACCGTCAGTCTGACTTGCCCCAACAATGTGACAGCAGGTGACAAATAACCTGGCTCATGATTGAAATCTGACAAAATAACACTGTGTTTTATAATAGCGTCCCCAAGCAGAAATATGGCAGCCGCAAACTAAACAGTGCTTCATCACCTCCATGCCAGTCCCAGCGGTTCTCCATTAAGGGCCAGATCATTGTGTTTTGCCTCCCCCCATCCCTGCTGACCGCCGAAGTGACAGCCCCGGCTTGCTGCCTTGACATTGAAAAATATTTGTACTGACAAGGCCACAAATCACATGCCGACAAGTTTTAAAACTCAATATTCACTCAATGTGCATCTGCTATATTCTTGTTAAAAGTGTAATATGGTAGTCTCTCCCCTCTGCGTTCTTTTATTATTACGGTATTGACAGCGACTATAATAAAGTTGTGCTGTTTTGATGCCAGGCGGGGAAGCACTGGAGATGGAGAGATTGAAAGAAAGGGTGTATGGGGGTGAGAGACGAAGAGAATAGCCGAGATGGCTGAACGCTCACGTAGCGCTGTAACAAAAGTGCTCCATTTTCATGACAGAACTTCATCTGACGTGTAGTCTGATGGGCTACCTGTGGGTTTCTCAAAAAGTCCAAAGCCTGTCTCATATCCACTATCTTATGTAGTGCCTAATTTAATGTCTCGCCTAATATTCACATCTTTAACCTTTTTTTTTAACACTGTCTTTTATTCTGCGTATTATAGCTCATTGGAGTGTAATGAGTTTACCCTTTGCATGCTCTAGACCCCTGTATTAGTGCCATCAAACCAGTGGTCGCTCTAATATCCCCTTAGTTTGAAGCTTTGTCGACCATGTAGGCCCTAATGTGTGCCCAGTGTGCACGAGTAAGTGTGCTTTAGGCTCATTGTTAACATAAGGCCAAATCTGTAATATAGCACGGACAATTAAGTGCACAATTTTTGTATAAATGCAAAATCCCTCACTGTGAATTATTTAATTCCCTCTCTACAGTTCATTTAATAGAGCCCTTTTGGCGGGCGGTTTGAGTCACAGAAAACTAATTTGATTCTGCTCCTTGATTTAATTAGATTTTATGATGTATGGTATTGCTAATTCGGTGGCTCACCATGCGTTGTCGGTGCCTGTCCCTTGCACTGGTGGTGAGCTGTCAGAGCCCCATTTTTAACAGTATTGAAAAATTCAAGCTTTATTATTGCCCCCTCACTCATTTTCTCCTATCAGGGGGAAAGTAATGAGCTTTTAGTCTCTCCTCTTCTGTCCTCTCTCTTATAATCCTCTCCCTCTCTCGCATGCTTTCCCTTTTTTCTTTATTCTATCTTGCTAGCTTTTTCGTTTCTACTCCCCTTTTTATATACCTATATATCTTTCCTATCTTTAAAAACAATAAGCGAGAAGAAAGAGAGATTCCAGGGAAAGAAGTGTAAGAACATGGTGGCAGAGAGTAGAAATGATGGCACCAATGAGCTCGGTTGAAGAGAGGGAACAGAGAATGAAATGAACAAATAAGATAGCAGGACAGGGGAAGCATGGTTGGGTTAAAAAGTGGAGGGAAAGAACAAATGTGTCAGAGAGAAGTGGAATGTGAACATAGTGGTGATGGTGGATATGAGAGATAAGTAGCAGTTGAAGAGTAAAAAAAGAAGAGTGGGAGAAAAAAGGGAGTCATGGAGGAAAATGAGGGAGATCAAGGAAGCAAAAGGGAGTAAAAGAGAGTGTGTGGAGCGGGGACGATGGAGATTGTGCCATACGCTTACAGCGCTGCAGGCTTGCTGCTCTGGCATTAGCTCACTGATTCATGAGTTAAGTTTCCCCAACTGCCCACGGCTATTAGCTTTCAGTTCCTTCGGCTGTCATTTAGACTCCAAAGAGTCTTTTGGTTAATGCACTGTTTTAATGAGAGTGCACCACTCGCTAATATATTTGACTGTATGAAAGGTCACAACAGGAAGCTAAACAGATTGAGGGAGAGGGAGCTCAGTGGCGGCAGCGCTGTCAAGATGCAAGACAGGTTTTTCAAGCAGAACGGATTGGAGTGGGGGGCGTCAGGGGTGGGTGGCGCGAAAAGTGTTAACTGGTGAGGCTGCCTGCTATAGTCTCACTGTTCCACGCCTGGTACCCCCTTTTACCCAGCATCCAACTCTGCATAATAGGCCTCGGAACTGATGGGTTACGCTCCCTGTGATAGTTACACCCCATCCATCACTAGCATTAACCAGAGAGAGAAAGAAAAGTTGGAGAAAAAGATGGAAAGAGACAGGCAATGGAAGGGGCAGACACCGAGAGGAGGCACATGTTTCATTACCCATATAATCACCAGTCTGATTGCCACACAAGCAATGTAAGAGTGTCTTACAGCAGCCACAGAAAATTTATAGCAGTCTGACTATGAGATTCCTAGTAACCCGTTAAATATCTCTGAATTGCTGAGGCGATTTGGGAGCAAAGGAACAAGAATCGTTGCAAAGATATTGAACAAGGCCCCATAAAAGTTTGAAGATGAAAATATTTCTGAGCATTGCTGTGTGCAAGTTTTTCTTTTTTTTATTTCTTTCTTTCATTCTGTGTCAACTCAAATCTCAATATACTTTAGCTTCTATTTCCACGTCTCAAGTATTCCCAACACTGTAGCTCTGACAAGAGGGAGCAACAGCATTATCAAATATTTTGACAACTCCGCATAAACAGGCGTGGCCTCCGCCCTCCTCTGTTCTCGCTCTTTGTCAACATGCAGCCACTGTTCTGTCACAGGACACCCGTAAGGGAGCAGAGCCGTGTCTAGGTTTGGGCCCCAAACCCGATAATCTAACAGTAATCCATTCAAAACTAATCAAACATTTACAAAGGTGCCATGACGAGGAGGGAGCTCTATTCATCAGCGTCCTCCATCACCAACATGCAGGCCAACCTCGTTACGCTTGCGGCGTCTCAATCTACCTATGCAAATGAGACAGCAGCACATGGGGTGAGTGGGGGGGACTGAAAACCAGACTTGTGTACAGAAATTATAAACAAATATTCATGAATTATGAGTGGAGGGTGGAGTAGCATGTGTTGGGAAGTGCCTAGCAGTGAGACTCCATACAAACTCCTCTTCTGTCGGGCAATTATTCACTAAGCAGGATGTGACAGTGTTGTCAAGGTGAATTAGCAGCATATGTCAAGCTTTTGTTATAAATCCTGGCCTACTGTAACCCTTATTTTCCCCCTCTATACAACGTATGTACACAGTTGATGATATATCAACACTGCTCAGCGATTAATAATTCAGCGAGGGTGTTTCCACAGGGGGAGTTGTGGTGAGATGTGGGACAGGCCTCACAGTTAGGGTTGAGGGGTTTTGGGGGGTGAAAAGTGGTCTCCTTCCCCTGTAATCCTCTCCCGCTTCCTGTAGGCCTGGGACCCTTTTCCCCATTACCCAAACCATTTGTTTATCGTGCAGTAATTACAAACCTTCAACCCTAAAGGCAAACAGGCGGAGAGGCGATGTAATGATGGAGACATTTATTACAATATATCATAACAGCCCTAGAATCAAACAATGAATTTATGTCACAGGATATCAATATCAGCAAACAGCCAAACAACTAGGTGGTTATTACTTTACAGTGAGTTAGGGTTGTTGGAAATAGGAATATGCACTTGTTAAGGTGGACTATTATTGATTTGTAATGAACCACAGTCCCCTTAAAAGCAGAGCATTAGTAGGATAATATGTTGCATTTTATTTAGCAATTTCATGCATGTTTGCTTCACAAGGTTAAAAACCACAAGCTGTTCTGAAACAAAAAAGAAAAATTTTCTCATTTTCAGCACTCCAGAAGCCATTTAATGCTCCCTGTGTAAGAGTGGCAATCCCTATTACCGCTGGATAAAGTGTACCCTTTTTTATTTGAAATGAAAATGTCAGTAATTTCTTTTGAGATTGATGACTCCTTACATGCGGGCCCAATAAATGAAAAATTGATGAGGCTCAGTTCTCTCTTTTAATATTTAAGGCAATATTAAAGTCTCTCTTACATCTCATGGAAATAGTTTTATTTAAAAGGAATAAGACCATTGGGCATTGTTTACTGAACACCTCATGCATGTTTTATAAACCCGGTGGCTCTTGGAGGAATTCAAAGGCCCTTGAAATCGTTACTGTTTTGCAGTAAGTATAAAACGACTTAAGAGGAAGTCGAATGGCATTGGCATTGTTGTGTAGCTGCTCCCTTGTTGTTGGATGCAGGCTGCTTTGATGAGGGTGCCAGTGGTGGATGGCGGTGCCAGAAAAGGAGGAGGGAAGTTGCACGTACAATAAATGGCTGAGATTTTATTTCTTCTATTGGGTCGTAATGTGTGCTCGGTGAGGAAATTGATGTTTAACGTGGCTGAGCGGACGAGCGGGATGAATTGCCATTTAAAACAAAGACCCATGGGTTGGAAGCAAGGGAGGAGAAAAGCAGGAGAAGAGAGGGAGTTAAAAGTAGGACGAGGAGAGGAAGCTATTTGAATTGTTCTGATAGTTTAAAATAAGCCAGAGGCAAGGAGAGTCCCATGCAAAGGTAGAAAATGATACCCAGGTATTACCGGCTAAATTGTCTTGGTTCAAATAGTTCTTGAAATGGGGAGTGTAGGTATGAAGAAACACAATAGATCAAATTGACCAAAGGAGCTCAAAGCTCACAACAAAGCCTTTCATATATAGTACATAGAAACCTAAATAATGCTGAATAAAGCTTTGGCCTCCAGATAAATTACTGACCCCAAAATATTTTCAAGGGAGGTGGTGGGAACTTCAAGGAAACAAAGCACTGGCAGGATCTTTGTTGTCATATTTATGCTGACGCCGTATTCATCTGATAGGATTTTTTTCACCCACTGAAACAAGTGATAGCAAAGTTGGCGCATAGCGCGTTGCTGAATAATTAATTTTTCTTAAACTAAAACTGGCTGTTCACAAAGAGATACAAACTAATATGTGCAACATGCTAGCACATTTACACACACAGACACACACTCAGAGAATGGCCTATAGAGGAAAACCTCCTATACCAGCAGGACACAATCAGCAACTCCAAGTTGAGGAGCCCATTACATTGTAGTGGTGGTTAACAGGGACATTCGAACTGAGAACCAAGATACTCCAGCTCCCATTTAGACAAATTAAATCAAGTCCCATAATGCTTTATGTATCTGTTGCCTGGGTTACACATCCTTGCACACCAGGCCCCTTGATGGAGGGCGGAATGAAGCCTTTTATATCAGATGCTTCGACAACAGGGGGTGGCTACTACCTGCCAACTATTATCAAAGGCACTGGTTTCATAGCCCTGCCATATTTTTTGATTGATCTAAATTACACGTCAGTGAGTGCTGCAGTAACATGATCTATAAAGAGATAGCGACTACTTGTACATTATTAAACTCCCCGAGCGGCTGCTCTGCTTTTGGATTGCTGTAATTATCCGTGCTGGAGGCACAACAAGTGGCCCAAACACAGCTGTTAGCCTGCCTGCGCACCCGAACGCTGGTTGGCATTAATTGTTTCTGAACAGAAGCTACATTTGGCAGAGGTTAACATTAAGAGGAGGGGTGCAAACATGCCTTTATGTATGTATTTGGATCTAAAAATGCATACATTTTCTACTTTTTATGCTATTTTAAATGACTAGCTGATAATTCTCACACTGCACAAGAGAATGTTGAACATTTGTTAAAGAGATTTGCTACATTTTCTCCCCAAGGTGAAATCCTAAACACAATTTGCTACAGGCAGCACAGGATATGCAGTTCAACTGATATTCCTTTTTACATCTTTTCTCCAATATCTCATGAAGAGAGATTAATCAGCTATTGGAGCTTTATATCTTTTAAAAGCAGGAATTCCAGTAAATCCTGGTGCCTTTAACAGTAACTGCCTGTGGCCTTCTGACATCCCATATATCCCATCCCAGAAAGAGGAGAGAGAGGACAAGAGGGGGAGCAAGGAAGAGAGAAGGGCATTCTGGGAGACCTGAGGGACCTCTGTGGGACTCTGGTGAGGGTCATGTGACTCACAGTGTCCGACACAGTGGCACCAGCCAGGGTTTGTGGCCAAGTGCTGGTGTTGTGGTAACGGAGATGGTAAACAGGACATATCGGTTATACCGCAGCACATTTCTTTTCCTCAGCAAAGACCTAACTCTCTGTAGCATATGTGCATGCTGCAGATTGTTCTGTTACTACGGCTAAATGTGACAAAAGTTGAACACAGTGTATATATAGATCAGGGGTATTTCTATTTATGTCATGGAAATCACAATCATTACAGAATAAGATTGTTTTACAGCAGTTTAATGTAAAGGCAGAACATGCGTGTTAACAGATTAGATGTACATCTATCACAGCATGTTTTCTTGGTGTACATCATTACACACCCCCAATGTCTTTTGCTTACAAGCTTTATTTCATATGTTTCACCTTTTACGAGGACTGCAAGGGAGTAAAACAGCAGATGCAGACATTGAATTCGAATTCATACAAGGCAGACATAATATCAGGCAATATAGAGGCAGACAGAGAGGCTATTGAAATGCAAATAGACTGCTGGGGCCGCGGCAGCAGGGAAAAGAAATTGGCCAGGATGACAATGCAAGTAAACCACTCCAGTTTGTCAAGAAGGCCACGCTTTGTCACAAAACTGGGAATGGATTTCAGCACAAGTGCTGCTACAGCACTAAAAAGAATAATATTCAAAAATAGGAGGAAAAGAGAAATAAAAGAGTTGCTCACTGCACAACTCTCATGTTAAGATTGAGAAATGTGTGTAAAGTTGGTGTTTTCCAGTTTATTGCTGTGTGTTTTCCAAGGGACCCTCTTATGTGAGTCGGCTTATAGTGGACGTGAATGTGAGCGATGCCGGGACAGATTGAGAGTGAGGGGGATACCGCGTGCATGCATGTGCTTGCTGGTGCTAGTGTGCATGTTTCATTCTCCTCATGAGTGGCCTTTCAGCGTATGGTGTGTTTTGTTAGTCAGGTTGGCACGCTCCATCAGGAGGAGGGACACAGAACTGGGAGGCCTCACCGGACCCTCAGCCATAATAAATTACCTACAAGTGCTGCAGAACAATAACACAAAAAAGTGTGAGCCATCCATTTCGCCACCATTTACAAGAAATCAATATCAATACTTAATGCAATGCGGATGAAAAATGAGCAGAGATACAGGGGCATAATACAAGCTCAAATGAAAGACCTTGGAGTGCTGCTTCCCAAGGGTTTGGGGGGGATGAGGAGGGAGGAAAGGTGTGAAAAAAAAAATTGAACTATAAGAAAGATTGCATTATGCCTTTTGTTTTTGTCCCTCATCTATTTTTGTAGTTTAAGTTTCATAATAATCTCTTTTCTCAGCTCGGTTGTTTAATTGTTAATCAATGTGCAATTTTGGCTCGCCAACAGCTTAGGACAGAACATGCACAAACATCTATTTAAAATAGTCTACCTTGTAGAAGTAAATAAGAATTATTAAAAGCAGGATTTTGCACTTTTTTACACATAGTGTAGCAGTGCCAAAGGTATAATTGTTTAACAGCTGCCAGTGAATGCTCAGACATACCCCAATATCTCTTTACCATGTCACAAATGAATCATCTGTTAAAGATAAACATGATCTATATTTGTCCTCAGGGTATGCTGCATGATGTCATCTTGGCTTTAACATCCATTTCATTGTGGTGATGTATTGCAGATCTTTGTGCGCTGTGTAGAGAACTCTTCAGGCATTTTGACTGAGAAGTAACGAGGACACCGAGGTAAGACTGGAGTCGAACAAGGATTCGTTTTAAAAATAAATGAAAACCCATGTGTAGAAATGTGGTATTTTCAGTGACACTCAGACCAAGAGATACATATACATGAGTGTTTGAATGAAGCAAATGTGTCAGTATAGTTGAAATTCATCTGACCCTGAGTGATGCATGTTACATTATGTGTGTTATTATGTATGCACAGAGGTTGAATTGTGTCTGTGGGGTTGTCACATGACTTTTTACTGCCAGGTGCATCAACGTCCTCAATCGGCCTCGTCATCTCCAGTTAAAAGCCTTTTAAATGGTGCTTTGTGTTGGAGTTCTTCATGTCTTGTGGTTTGGTGAAGTTTAAACTTCTCTGTTTCCCTGGGGGCTAGCTAGCAGTTTAGTCGACGTTTATATCCTATTGTCATTGTCCAGACTCCCCCACACCCTTACCCTTTTAATCCCTGATGGCATATATACTATTCAGTAAATTAACCATAGTGAAAGATAGTCTTACCTAAACTCTAGAAAGTCATTTTTGGTATTGTACGTTTTCATGTATGAATAGTGGGTTTTGCAGGTTGACCAAAAAAAAAAGAAGGATAAAATCATGACTGACTTGGTAAAATCTGAGGAACTTGTTTAAATGAAATGTGTCATCTGCTCTTTTCATCCTGAGTGTGGTCGTCTCAGCCCTGGCATGTCACCAGTAGATGGCACTGCAGCCAAATTGTGAGGCTATATCCACTGATTTCACCTGCCAGCTCCTGCTGCCAAAGAAAAAAGTGCAAATGTATTTGTTTCACCCAGGCTCTGAGGGCTTTTTCAGCCCTTGTATTCAGAGAGCAGATGCAGTGTGTGTGACACAGAGAGAGAATATCAATAACCAATATGCTCACAGGCCAGTGGCCGACAGTTCCAAGTCATCTAAGCACACAGCAGCGGCGATTCCTCTTTTAATGTCTGTCCCTATTCAGATTACACCTCTTGTTGCCCTGAAAACACAAATGATCATGGCCCTGGTGATAAGCAACCAAAAACTGAGGATTTTTGTTGTCTCTCTCCCCTTGTACTCCAGTTACTCAGGTTACAGGCCATCAAAAGCACCGTGTATAATCTTTACTATTACGTCTGCCTACGTCTGACTTATCAAAAGGCGAATAACATCAATTAGTCTTTGGAGGATAGAGTATTTTTGTATTGTTAAAGGTCTGGTGTCGAGTTCTGAAGGGAGCCATTGTCCTTTCGTGAGCTTGAGTCCTTTAGAGTACATAAGTGTTTATTGAACTCAATAGAAAGTGCCGGGACAAAGGGACCTGATATTCCTTACTCACTTGCTACATAGTTTGTATCATAATTTCAGTGTAAACTGTTGCAATTGGTGCTGTGTGAAGAATTTTGGCAGTGATTCAATGTGGCTCTTTGAACCTTAGAAGGCCCCGTTGTATTGTTGGTTAGTCACACCTCGGTCCTTCTTAAGACCTGTATTATCTAAACAATGGTGCTGACTTTGAGGATATTTGGGATTCCGTGTGTAGAATTAGGAGGTTATATACTGGGGTTGTGATAGGATTGACAGTGTGGGGTAAGAGCTGAAAAGACTGTGGTTTGACGTGACATGTGGAGACTGTTGTCCATTGTTGTGATGTGGAGCTGCAGGCTAATAACAAGAGAGGGAGTGCGTCAGTTTTTTGACATTTTTTAAGGGAAAAAAATCTTGATATTATGTCTGAAATGCTGATAATATGAGCATTTCTATCTCTGGTACCACTTTGAATTAATTCAAAGTAGTTGACAAGAATAGCATGTAAATAAGGGCCATGTTGAAATTCACCTTAAAACACTCAAAATTCCCAGTGATAAGAATTGTGAATCAAATTCTCACACGCTCACTGCCTCTCCCAGACAAATAAGTAAGCGATATTGCAGAGTAGAGTGTGACAAAGTTCACTCTCTTGTCCCCCAGCAGCCTCGGGGTAGATGAGCTCATGGCTGTGCAGTGTGGAATCAAAGAACAGTGTTGGGTTGAACCGAGGGTTGGACCTGGGTGTCATGGTGTCAGTGCTAACATCAGTAAACTACACACACACTACGCACTCACCATTGTTATTTTAATGGCTGTATCTCTATCAGGGATCGGGTAAAATGTACCTCTCTGCACACAGGTCACCAACACTCTACGAGAAAATGGAAAAAAAACACATTTCATTATTTTATTTTTATTTTCAGCAGCACAGTAGAATTAAGTAGTGTGGTGTAAAGGACAGGATTAGTGTTCAGTTGAACTCAAGCACATGAAAATCTTTTCATATTTTCAGTTTAACTTAATTAAATCACTACTGTAAATATGTAAACAGGGACATATAATGGAAATACTTTCAGTTGGTAGATTAGGTAATATTACTATACTGTAGAACAGTTAGATCATCTAAAATTCACTACAGTATACAATTTTCAGCCAAAAAAATGCAGCACATGTGCCTTTCTGCAAATCCTGGACACATTTACAGACACATAACATGTGTATATTAGCTTTAGTGTTTGTGTTTTAACAGCCATGAAACCTTTAAATGTTGTCCATCAAACACAATTTAAGGTTTTGGGTTAAATTTTGGAACTGACAATAATGACAAATGAAGACACAGACATTGATTTAATGATGACAAAGTGTGTGAAAATGTGATTAAAATTAGATTAGAATTTTATATCATGTCATAAATTTTCCTAGCACTAAACAGTGACTTAAAGCTAAAAACTGATGTGAGTTGAAATGCAAACTCCAGTGTCAATGTTTTGACAATTACACCAAAAAACGTAAAAAATTATGGATTCTTTGATTATAAATTCATTGAGATTATCATAAATGTATAGCATTTCTTATGGCATGTGTTGCATTTTTATCTCAATAAAGGATCATGCTTCTTGATATCTACAATTATATCATTAAAAAACACATCCCTATGCAGAGCAATAAGTTGTACTGGGTTTTGGGTACAAGCACTCAAGGGGACTGATTTCTTGCTTTTTGGTTTTTCTCTGGTATTTTCATGTTATGATAACTTATCATTTAAGACAGCGATGCTCAAAATCCATTTGCTTGTCTTGCAGTTAGGGTTTAAGTGTTGAGGTTCAGTCTGTTTGCTCGTTCTGAAGTAGTTTGTGAAGCACATTACAACTTAATTGCAAAAATGTCACAGCATGTTGTGGGATATTAATTTCACCGCTGCCAAAATGTGGCTCATCAAACCAGAGATGTAATGAATTAAAAAGTAAAAGCCCTACATCATCCACATCCTCCATTTTCCTGTACCTCTCTGCCTTACTCATCCTCATCTGTTATCTTTTTCTATTCCGTCTTCCCTTCCCTCTCGCCTTCATCACCCCCTCCTCCCTCTGCCTCTCTGGCAATGATTTTTCAGATCATTTCCATTAACACCGGCATGCTGAGCTCTAATTACTCACTCACTCGGCATTCTGGGCTGCCCGCCGCTCGTTTGGGTAAGCAATGTGGCCCGTTAGTAAGATGCTTGTTAACTGAATGCACTTAATTATATAAGAAGATAATTACATGTAAATGTTGCATCTAAAAGCAGCCATCCAGCCCCACTTGCAGGTTTAATAGGCACATGTTTAGGATCCCTGTTTTGTTTATTTTAGAGTGAGGCGATTAATTGCCTGCTCTGATGAATCTGCTGGATTTGGTTGCAGCTATGGCATAGGCCCAAACTCACAAGGTTTATGAATGCATGTTTTTTTCCCAGGTTTATTTATAATATATACCAAAGTAAGCCACCATTTTAACCAACATATGTGGTTTTTATATTATGTAAGGTAGGCAACACATTCCCCATGAATGATCGACACTTATATGTAATTTTGCACCTTCATCATACTGAATATTATAATTTATTTTGCACCTTACAGTTTATTTATGCAGGTTTAAAAAATTAACTGTATCTTCTTCTAAACTTCTAAAATCAAAAGTAACATATCTATTCACATTTTTAACCCCCAGAAGCAGCTGTAATTACTACTTAATTAAGAGTATTACTCCGTTAAATAACAGTGACAGGAAGCAGTATTTTCTACCCATATCAGGTATGTATACAAATCAAAAAAGTAAAATAAGGTCAAACACAATAAATGATTTCCAATCATTCATAAAAAAGCCAGTAATCTACAAATATATATGTTATTGACAAATGTGCTAATGCTAATGTGAATTATTGTTCTCACATAAGATGACCAACTCAAATTAAAGGAATATAATTTACATAGTAGCCCTAAAAAACAAAGTGAATCAAAATTTTTAAGCAAATAACTCAAATCTGCTGAAAAAAGCTATGTCTTCACACTTTTCCAAACCCCCCTTATCGTGAAAAAAAAAATCTATGAGGCAATGATTTATTTATCAATATTCTATTGTCCAGGGCAAATGATGCAGCTCTAAGCTGAATTTCATTCAAGCTCCTGTCACATGAAAGATTATTTAGTGTGTTTTAAGAAGGTGGAGTGCAGAGTAGAGATAGGGGTCAGAGTTGGAGGGCTCCCCAGGGAGGTCCTGGGGGTCTGGGGGACATCAGTCGTCCATTATGAGCTAATCAGGAGGGGAGTGTGTGGCTGTGTGAGCAGAGAAAGACCACTGCAAGGGGGAGGAAAAGATGGAAAGAAAGAGCCGCCACGTGTTGTGTGTGCATAATGTGTGCATGTGTGTGCGTGTGCGTGTGCGTGTGTGTGTGTGTGTGTGTGTGCGCGCGCTCTGGTGGTGGCAGATGCGTGTGCTGAAGCAAATAGAGGCCTTACATGCATCTCTTAATATCTTCAAGCAGCAGAAGGCATGATCCCCCAGGATGTTATCCATGTAGGCTCTCCTCGTCTTCACCATGCGACAGACACCTCTTGCCTCCAGATGTTTGCTGTTCGATACAGGCCCCAATACTGATACCCGGACATATTCTCACAGGGCTCTTTGCACAGCCCAGGGGACCTGCTGTGTTAAGAACATGATATAGTATTTACAAAAAAATATTTGTAAATGGAGGCCATTCGGCTGTCCATAATGGGCCTGTCCATGCTACTGTTTCCCACCCTGCCATGATTGGAAGGAGGGCTGGAAATGCAAACCAGGAGGGATAAATGTCAGGAGATGTATGCCCCAGACGCCTGGCCAGGACGGCTTCTGTCTCATCCAGTCAGCCAACACGTCGTCTGCTCCGCGATTTTAAATCACTCAACTAGAGACAAGCTAACAGCTCCTTCACTTTCCACCACAGAAATCAAATCCCCCAGAACTTTGATGACTGAAAGTGCATCGAAAACATTAAGTCATATTTCATTTCATGCAGCTTGTAAGGCCAACACCGCAGCGGATGTGAGGCTGTGAAATTTCCAGTAAAAAATATGGCACTGTTTTTTTTTTTTTTTTTCTTTTTCCTCCTTTTTTTTTTTTTTTTTTTAACAAGCACTTTCAGATAATAAATTGATGTTTCGATTAGATGGGCTTTATTCGTGGCCACTCAGGAAACAAATACACCACAAGAAACAAAATATTGCAAGGGAAAACTCAACTGAAAACCTTCATTGATTTTCTTTTTTTCATACAATGAGGGAAAAAAGCCCATTGCCTTTGATGCTGAAAGTCTAGTGCACTAAAAGCACTAATAGAGCTACATATGATAAAGTGATATGCCCTGTTTGTGTTACTATTACAGACGAAAGTTAAAAACGTCATAGCTGGTAAACCCGGAAGTTCAGTCAATATTTTTTTTTTCTAGGATTCAGTGTTGCTGAGTGAATCTAAAAAGTGTTAAGCTCTGTTTAAAAATGCAATAATCAGGAACACATTGCTGACCTTTACACTAGTAATCCTTCTGTGGTGACGGGGAAATGATTTTTAAGATTACTTGAAAAGATAACACTCTTTATTCCTGAGAACACTTAATTATACTGCTTGTTTGCAGTGTTCATTTGGAGGATACATGGATTGGTAGCCTGTAAGTAGAGGCTGCTCAGGGAGGATTGGGTGTATCTGAGACACCTGATCCATCCCCAGGCGCACTTTTACAGCCTCTGAAATGAGATGCATCTTTGATTTGCTTGCCCTGTAAACAGACAGAGACATGAAGGGTCTCTGGTCTCAACCTCACTCTGAGCTGCCAAGGATTCACTGATACAGAACGGACACATTCGCCCTCCTGACTCTTTGACACATTTTGTGTTTTTTATGCCACATTCTGTTGTGGTTGTTGTAACTAAAAACTTTGTTTGCTTATAACTTTGTATGAAACATATTCAGAACAGACAGGTGAGGATAGGAACATCTTATCTGACAACATCTTATTCTAATAGTTTTTCTGTCACGATGACAAACCTGTTTCTTCCACATGGACTCCGAGACAGCACAGATTTGTGTTTGGGCTCTGTCATCCTGTCTGGCTCCCCCTTTGCATGACAGACCAGTGGGGATGTTTGACTAAAGGGAGCCTTATATTCACTGCAAAGATAAAAAGATAAACCTGCTATGGGAAAACATTTAGCCTCAGATGAGCTGAGGATGTTGTAATCTAGAAAAGTTACAGATTTGTTATCTGAGACTAGGATCTTAAAACTTCCGTTACATTTGACGCCTTGAACAAACCTAACAGGTTCTGCAGTCAGATGTCAAACACAATACAGCTTTTATACTGTGTGCTCTGCAATTATTGCACATTGTTACCGCACCACAGATTAATTACTCAGTATTTAGAAGGATATGCATTGATTAGTCCATATGTGGAGGTGGGATGAAATTATATGTGGTTCACAATCCATATAGCGCTCACATCATATAAATGTAATGTAAGCCTGGCTACAGAATAGTAAATAGTGACGCATAAGTGGAGTTTAAAGAGATGAATATTACAGTTAATTAATAATAAAAAAGCAGGCTAACTGCACCTAATTAAAATTAATTAAAATAATTAATATTAATTAAAGAATTAACTATATTTAAAGACTCCTATTACTTATTATGGATAGAGACCAGCTATTCTTTAAATAATATATTATAATAGCTATACACACTGCAGGAAGAATAAAAGATAACTTTGCACAGCATGTTTAAAAATCCTCAAAAGTATTGATGCGCTGGATTTCCTAATTCAGTCCTAAAAAGGCAATAACCCATGTTGTTTTAATGATTTTTATTGGTTGTTATTTTGATTTTACATGCACAAATAAGGTTTTAGCTTAATGGCCAACATATAATAGTATCATATGTATGCGTATAATGACACCAGTGATATAATATTATTGTTCTCTTGTCAAATTTCTACTTTTAACAAGTCTCTATTATTCACAGCTGTTAGTTTGAATGACACAGTATCAGATTCTAGTTTTAATTATTTACTGAAGAGTGCTGTTTTATGAACGTTCATTCCAACTAAGTCCTTTAGTGCAATGCTCTTATAGTGTTTATAGCTGCAAAGCTGTCCTTTTCACTGTGTGTGTGTGTGTGTGAATTGTTATGGATGTGTGTGAGATTGTGTACAAAGCAGTCTAAACCAACTGCTTATCACATTAATGCCAAGCCACTGTTGTTTATCCAGACAGATGAATCATGACTTAATTGGCTATAATGATCTCAGTTGTTTTTAATAAACTATTCCTGGCAAAGTAAATGAGGCGAGTGGTGCAGACCGGAGTCATTGGAGATGAACAATTCTGTTGATGTTTTAATTTAACAGCTACATAATTTTTCCACATGTAGAGTTTAAGCTGTACTCACTGAATTTACTTCTCAATCTGAGCTGTTTTAAGTTTGCACCACCACATGCAGCAAGGTTTT
>JAPQRP010000009.1:20963849-20978405 GCA_037367295.1 Apogon hyalosoma | reverse complement strand
AAATGAAGAGAGAAATGTTAACTTCCCCCTTGGTTTTAGTCTGCTGTGACCTTTCCTGTTGTCCCTGCTGTGGGCTGAGAGTCAGAGGAGCACTGATGAGTCAGGAAGGAGGATGGAGGGATGGTGAGTGTTGCTCCTCCTCCAGACAGTCTGCCTCCACTCTGTGAACATGAAGCGGTGCGGTCGGCTAATGTGGCCGGAGAGAGAGCAGCACAGCTAAGATGTCATGTCTGTCTGTTGGCTAACAATTAAATGTGGCACCTCAAGCAGATCAATTTGACTTTGAGGCTTCAGGTTTTAACTCCTCACTCAACTCCCTTTTTTTTTTTTTTTTTTTTTTACCCACGATGCCCTGCTCTTTCCCTCTCCACCCTTTTTCATACTACTCCTCACATCCTCACATACTCTTATACTTCTTCTCATCTCTCTTGTGCATGTGTTATCTCTCGTAGCTCAAAAGTCTGAACTTAACGCAACAGAATCTGTAAAGAAACACAACTAAAACAGATCAGAAATCAACCAGAAAACGGCACACGCGCCAGACAGACTCCTACTCGGGGACGGAGACGAGGGAGGCTGCGGGGAAACACAACACCAGCACAAACCAGCACTTGAAATATCAACGCTCCAGCCTTCTAATTAAAGCCAAGACTAATGTGCTCTAATTGCTTCGCTAAAATGTACCAGTTCTCTTCTCTCTAGTGTAACTTGACTACACTTCTTCCCATATGGATTAATGGGGGCCGGAGCTGCAAACTAAAAAGCAGTTAATTTATCGGAAGATCTGTTAGGGAGGATAAAAAGGGGGGAAGAAGGCGGAAAGGGTGGGAGAAAGAAGAAAAAAAAAAAGAGAGAAAAGCAGCAGAAGGGAGGGTGAGGAAGGTGGCTTCATAGAAATAGAGGCACATTAACAGCCTCTTGTTGTTGAAGATGCATTTCATACCATCTCCAGAGGGCTGCTTGTTAATTTTACTTAGCAGTGACATTCTTCACAGTGGCTAGTACCCAAGCCAGGTTCCTCTCATGGAAGGAAAGAAGGACAGGCTTAAAGTACTTTTAATAGTTATGCTTTTAATTATATAGCAAAAGGAGGTACAGAGAACATAGTAACAAAAGCCTGGAGAAACAGTGAAAAGGGGCGACCATCATGAACTTGTTGATGGTGTCTTGAATCTATGATGCCTCATCTTGGATTTGAAGTGTTCCTGTTCCTTTGTGCAGCTTCTTTTGTTTATAAAAAGAAGTCTGCGGCCATTTTCTGTGTTGAGTGAGAGAAAATATACTCAATAAGGCTAAAATAAACATGTTTATGACTCTTTTCCCCAGGTGGAAAACCATTAAGGTTGCTGCGCCAATCTACTCTCTCTATCCTGCATCCTGATCTTTCTTTGTTGTCGCTTTACTCTTCATAATAGCTTTTTATCAAATCTTTCTATTAATCCATTAGAGGGTGATATTCGTTTGGGGTAATTTCTGTGCATATTTCAGGCATAGTAAGCATGAGCAAGAAGCTTCTGCACTGCAATTAAACTAATGTGCCTTCAATTTTGATGTGATACCCATTACAGTGCTAGACTATACCCAGACACATGTACTGAGAAATGCGCTTTTAATACTGGCCTTGTTAACATGAGAGTTGACTGAATAAGAAAAAAAAAAAAAAAAAAAAAGATGGCTGCAGACAGTTTGCATTCATTACATTTGCTTATGCTGAGACAAACAAGTAGAAATTATAAGAGCAATATTTGGATTTGGGGTGTAACTTGCTTACAGTTTGTTAGGTCACGGTGTTTTTCAGGTCAGATATTACAATTTGACAAGATAAAGAATTATCTTTGGCGAAAGATTAAAAATAAATGTTTTTGTTAATTACTACAGTAACTTTGAGATTTCTTTTTTATACCTTTAAAACATATTTTTACATGTTGTTTTGTTTCTACAAACGTAGTACAACCAGTGTATTGACACAGTGCAACAGCATGAACAAATCCAACAGAAACAGAAAGTCACATCACACTTATTTGTGTGCACCTATGTAATATGACCACATCCTGATTTGCATAAACAAAGTGAAGATGAAAAATGATAAGATTTCCATGAAACAAACACTGCACAACATGAAGATGAAACTGAATAAACATTTACATTTCTCTAACAGCTCTGTGTAAAAACCATGCAGTGTTTAAAATGAAAGTTAACTGAAAACGGTTTTGAAAATGAACCAAATTAAACAGACCGAAAACCGCTAAATAATATTTTAAGCTGCAATGATCCTGAATCTGTATGTGGGAAAATAAATAGAATAAAAATGTACATAATAACCTTCTCTTACAAACTCATAGAAAGTTTATTTCACTACATGATTTGAAATAATTGTAATTCTTTCTCTGTCAGTAAATGTAGTTTCATTTTGGAGGATTCGATTCATTATTTCATTCATTTATGTTAGTGATTAATGATAATATTTACTAAATCTCAGTTGGCAGCTACTTACTAATGCTTTTTAATGCAATTATTTATGAATTTGTAAATTTAGCGCCTTCTTATTTAGGCTGCTATTAACCAACCTACCTCCTCACAACACTTTGATTATATTAGTTAAGTCTACTTTATCCCCAATATATTACCTAGAAAGGCGAATCCAATTTTGACAACAAATGCAATTAATGATACAGTTTAACAAATGCACTCACTATTGCAGTCAAGAGAACCTACAGAAGATACCTGGATTATGTTTTTATTTTAACTTCTTATAAAAAAAAAAAAGGATAATGCAGTGTTAAGTTTGGGTACGCAGTCGCTGTGTGAACTATCACAAGCTGTGCTTCTAATCAATTGACAGTTTGACTCCATCCTTCTGCCTGACCAAACCTTTTATCTTTAATTGTATCCACATTGAACTTCCTATCAGACCAATTTTGCCTTTAGCAATAGCTCAATGTGGCTAATTGGTTTGAGCATTTTTTTTAATTGTAAGGTATTGATTACGCGAGGTCAACTGTGTTTCACAAACAAGAGATTCTGCTTTGCTTGTGTTTGGAAACTTGTTTAGCCTTCAACCATTCAGACTTATGGAGAGGGAGTAAGTAGCTCTGCTCATTTGTCTGCAGACCAGCCAGGTCATTATATGCAGCCACACAACATGTATAACACACAAACACACACATACACACACGCACACACACAAACACAAATGCTATCCCTAACACTAAGCGTGCTTAGAGCAATCATCTGGGGTTTTTAATTAAACAGTCCAGTACAATGTACAGCCTGGTCAGGAAAAGCTGCACTTCTAACTTCCAGGTCTGTGGAAGTTATAGGGAGACCAATAGCAAATAAAGGGAGAATCAATAGGGCTTCATTAAAAGCAGCAGGCAGTCTTTTGCCTGGACATGGCTTAATTACAGTTTCACTGGCGTTTGCTTTAATTGGGGGAAATAAAGGGAGTGAAGTGGAGTGAATGGAAGATATTTGCATATCTATCACAGAGAGAAGCCAGAAGGCCGAGTCCAACCTGCGGCTGTACACGTCACCTTTAACATTAATGGCCACACACACAAAAGCATAGACCCATTCACTACACTTTCACAGGGAGCTTGTGTACTGATGTCCAAGTGTGTTTGTTCTACATCCTCCTTAATCTGGAGCGTTCACAGCAAATATCTAGAGAATGTTAATACCCCTGTCAGAAACAACATAAAGAGTTCACTTTCTTTCCATGTATTAAGTATGACGATTTGAATAAAGAAAGAGTTTTTTTGTGGGTTTTTTTTGTCTTCTTTAACACAAAATGTCAGAATGTGACCTATACAAACAGCATGGCTCTGGGCATAGCAGAGGTTTTCTGTTCCACACTTTGTCCAGATTCAACCTATTAGATGTAAACACACTCATGATGGCAAAAGCATGAATCCTAATGACACAATGACTCCCTGATGTTTATTGTAGACAGCAACTCAGACTGTCTTTATTTATGGTGTATTTGTGGATTATTTATCATGTGAAATCCCAGTACAAAATGCAGTAATTTGGAGTCTGATTTACTAAAGGTGTTAGATCAGAGCAAAGATCAGGGCTTGACTTAATATTAATAAAGACATTTAAGTCATTTATATTTATATATATCTTTTTATCTTTGTAGGCTCTTTCATATTAAACTTACTAACAGAACTCACCTGCTGTCTGTGATTATGGCTAACCATAAAAAGCTTTGAGATACTTTCATCACAATCAGCTGATCCTGTAAACAGTGTTGAATTTGCTTATGGCAAAAAATAAAGAACATAATTTGCCTGTCAAGAGTTTAGATTTATGTTTGCCATTTGGAAACAAGTGTAACTATTGACAACATTTTAATTATATCATATTTTTTTTACATTTAATGTTGCTTACATGATGTTTAAAGCACAATGTATTTGTAATAAATAAAACAACAACTGATTTGATTAATTTCAATGCATAAATGCTTGTTATCTCTAATTTTTCAAGTAGTTTATTTTTAAAAATGTGTCCCTGTGGACCAAATAGGCCGAATATCAGCAGTAGCATCTTGGTATTATGATTCAGTTGAGAGCACTGTCCCCTTAAGATCCCTTCCTCTGTTAATGTTATGGAACAAACAAAAATCTTTAATCTTATAAAAAAAAAAAAAAAAAAAAAACAAGGTGAGGAAAAGTGGCAGGACTTTTATGACTTGTTGTTTGATGTAACAAAATATGCTACTTACACTGGTAAAAGCATGATTTTATCAAAATGCTCAGTGAAGTGAATTCATCGGGGTCTCATCTGTGGGTGAATGTGATCCCTCTTTATCGAGGCTCTGTCTTTGACAATGACTGATAACCAGCCAGGATCAAACCATCCTCAGCTGTGCTTTGTGACAGGTGAGCGGAGACAGTTTGAGTCCTATCCTCTCTCTTAGCACTTAATAACAATTTGAAAAAGGGTTGGGGGTTAATAACACAATCATTACCTGGACAGGGATGGAGACAGCTGTAAGCATGTATGCAGATGGACGCTCGTCATTAGTCCTCGTCAAACAAGCTGAATAGGTGTGATCTAAGAGAGCACTTCACATTTTAGTCATGAATAACAGCTGAGGTTGGTTGTGCATTCAGCTTGTTTTGAGACTCAACCCAGCTTGATCATATGAAAGGGGATGCTATTTCTGTTCTAATCAGTGCAAAGTCAAAAATCTGTCTCAGTGGCATTTTTGGAAATTCAGATACAATGGTTTAGAACATACTGTACATGTTGTGTTTCCCCATGTAACGACAGACATGACCGACTAAGCACACTGTGAGGTCCTTCATTATTGAATAGATTGATTTGTAATTTGTGGTGTTCCCATCTGTCCTGGTTACATAAAATTATGGCTAAACCAGTTAGTAAACACTTTGCCCCATTGTCTGTTGTTTTGATAATCACCCATAATAGCATCCAGCATCAGTATGGTCTTTAAACCTGATTTAGGAGTTAATGGAATAAGAGGGAGAGGCAGTCAGTATATGCACTGGGCCTAATGTCATTAGAAATGTTTGCGGAGGCTAAATTAAATCAGTCGTAAATTGTGCTCTCAAGTAAGCCAGAAAAGCCCTGCCTCGTTGAGGAGAGGAGGGGGCGGCGGGTATTCATATTTTAACCTTGCGTAGAAAATGCACTTAAACAGATTAAAATAAAATAGGGACCGTGTGGATGGATGGGAATGGTAATTGCTGGTGCTTTAATGGTTTCCTGTTAGCCAAGTCGGGCTGAAGGCAGAGCTATTTTAAAGTTGGAGCGGTGATTGAGGTCATAACTTTGCAAATCTGGTGATTAAGCCAACGGGTGCATGTCACCAAACAGCACGTTACACATCTAATGGGGCTTTTGCTGAAAACAGATGTTTGTGGAGGGGTTTTTCAGGGCTCTACATGGTAAGTCATGCTGCCGAGCAGGTGTGGGTTGGAGAGGCTGGCTTTTGACACAAAACAATGCAGTAGGATGTGGACTGTGTGAGCGATATAGTCTGCCAAATTGTAGAAACAGAAAAAAAACATGTGTGTGTGTTAGTGCATGCAAAGCCCACCCAAGGCTGCCTCATTTAGTTTCCTAGAAGTTGTCAGTGCAGGCATACGGTTTGTCTGGGTGCATCAGGTAGCTTATCACACAATGCGACCCAGACGATAATGATAGCCGTAAATACTCTGGGGATTCCCAAACGTGGATTAAATTAAGATGGTGTCTTTACCAAAATCTGACAAAAGCTTGGAAAAAGACCACAGAAGTATAATGCAGTTACACATCATACATCACGATCATGATAAAGCAGGTAAACAGCATTTCTGGTCACTGCCATATAATGCAGCTCCCTTTTCTGTAACATCACTCAACTTACTCATTTGTATCATGATACACTAATTTTTTTCCTTTAATACCATCCCCCGCATACCTGAAATATCACAGTACAAAAAGAATGAATGTGTTTCCTCTGCTGAACCCTGCACTCCTCAGACCTTGTTAGTGAGGCTTTACCTTTTTACCCAGGGTTCACTTGTGTAACTCGGCACTGTTGGCTTCAGGTAAAACTGTGGCCCCATGCATGCTCATGTTCAGCTATTGTGTAAATTAACAAGGAAAAGGCTGTGCGGATTGAATGGCAAACATGCAGGTGATGACACATCCCGGCACACACAAAGTATGTGTCATTACTCAATGCCAGTTAAGATGTCAGTCGAACAACTGCCCGTATATTGCTCTCCAATTTTTGCAGCTTTCTTCCTTACTTACTTCCTTTCTTTCTTACCTTGTTTCTCTCTTTCTTTGACTCTTTCACACCATTCTTCAACCCTAAGTACAGTGGGAATTAAATCACTAAAGATCAGATAGTAAATCGGTGATCAAAGATGAATTGTTTGGGTGTGGATGATGAAAATAAGGTGGAAAAATGACCTAAAGTAGAAACTCTATGCACATGGTTTTAGTTTCAAGTCCTGACCTCTTATCGCCATATCTCTAGAGACCATTGTATTGTCCATTAGTAGTCCACAATTGAAACTAAATTCAGAAGAGAAGAAAGTGACACCACAACCGAAAATCCCCTTAAATTATGAGGAATCTTTTTGTTACTCCAGTCTGCCTGACTTGCTGCCTGACCTTTTTTTTTTTTTTTTTTTGATAAATTAAACATAAAGATGTTTTTTTATGACCAAAACCTGTGGAAATTTGACCATTCACATCATCTGTTGGATGCTCATTTGTAGCTCTGTAAATTGAAACCAGGACTAAGTTGTCAGTGCGCCAAAGGTTGATGTCACTAAGTAACACGGGGTGACAGAGAAAGAGAGAACAAGTGTTGAAAAAAGCAGGACAGCGGCGTGTGTGGATTCACCCATGTTGTTCCCTTTGTGTTTCATGCTGTAGGGCACATAGCTCACTGGGTCACAAGTGTGAGCTAAATCTCTTTTGTCCCGTGTCTGCACCCCGAGGGTACCGATCTCCTAGGAGGGAGAGATATCCGAATATACTTTTTTCTTAACATTTTTCACTTTTACTGTACGTGCCTGTGGTTGGAGTCATCTTTGTAAGTATTTATTGTTGAATATCAACAGGACTTTGGAGTTTGCTGAGGACAGAGAAACAATTAAAACAGTAAAATCATTTTCTTCTTTGATTTTCTCTTAAAAAAAAATAAAAAATCCAGAATTGTTTAAAAGTAGCCATGGCACAATACACTAAAATGAGAATAAACTAATTACATTGATAAAAGCCCCCCCCCAAAAAAAAAAAATCAAATGCTAAAATCTAAAATGTGTAAAGCTCATTAATTGACACTGAGATGATCCACTATGACATAAGAAATAAAAGTAAATTCAATGAACAAAAACAGATGAAATCTGTTTATGCTGCAGTCATTGTTTGGTGATGAGGAAGCAATGTGACTCCTAAAAATGCTGATACCATTAGTTAACAATCACCACAAAATGTGTTTTCTTCCTTCATGTTTTAAACATTGATTCACTCATAAAAAATATCTCTCATGTGATTCACTCTGGACAAACATCTTATTCAATAACAACAGCTATGATTGAAGGTATGGGGAAATCCGCAGGTAAGAATAGTAAACCATCTAGATCATGTCCCCTGGAACCAACCCAGATGATGTTTAGGCGCACAGTCAACAACTCCTGTCCTTACTTATCTTAAGAATGTAAACCTTTATAAGCAAGCGCTTCATCAGTAATTCTATTGTGAGTTGGCCGGTTGTCTCAAAGTGACTGAATAATCTAATGTAATGCAAAACCAGCTTTGTCTGCAACACTGAATACTTGCGTTAAAGCAGGCGTCTCGACTGTTGGCCTGCTCTGTTCGGAATTCGTTGGCAGACAGGATGGCTAGACCACACCAAAACCTGCCAGTTACATTCTTTGCGTGATTCAGAGGTATCTTTTTCCCCCACTGGGACAGACTTGAGAGGTCTGATCAAAAGACCCGTCATCGTGAGGAGCTGAGTTTGGATGTGAGGTGGAGAAGGGAGGAACAGCGAACTGTTGGTTGTTGTGTTGTTGTGTGTTATTATTTCCATTTGTTGGGGAAAAGAGAGATGAATGGGGGGATAAATGGATGATGGGTGGGTGGTGGGGAGGAGGAAATTCCCTTGTCTGGATGGAATTGGATGGCGAGCTCAGGGATGGATAGAGGGAGGGATGGGGGGCACCTGATGTAGAGGGTGCTGTCAGGGCCGAGACAGCGGGGTCTTTGTCTTCTCAATAATCACTTACAGTACCGCGTCTTTCCATTCCTTCCTTCTCCGCCACCATTCTGCCTTTACTTTTCCAATTCTCTCTGTAACTTTGGCTCAAAGGTCAAGGTCCCCGGTAAATCTTTGGCCCCTTGATAAATAAAGAAAACAAAGAGAATAGAGTGGTCCTCTATCTATCATCTATAATCTGTGAGGGAAGATGTTAGTCAAAGGGCAGAACAGTGACAAGACCAACATATTTTTGTAAAGCTTTTAGTTTATACTAAAATCACCAACTGGGATATTGTAGTATTACTATAGATTTGGCTGTTTTATATTAATGAAACAAAGATAAAAAAAAAAAATGCAATAAATGGTATAAATGCATGACATAAATCTTTATCAACACCGTTATATACGTAATAACTTATCCTTCAAAGGTAAAGATATTATATCCACTATCAGGTCACTTAATCCAGGTGATTTCATAGCTGCAAGACTTTGTTACCTTATCCTGCACTTACCATCCCAGACATGCTCTGTCCCACCAGACAAAACAGAACTAACCCTGTTCATTCACACTTGCCAACCACATGACCAAAGGATCAAAGTGATCTGATAAACATTGGCCTCGCTTCTTTAATGTACTGTAGAAATGTTAAACACAAATATAGGCCTGGTGCTTGTGTGTTTGTTACAGGCAGATTAAAGCTTTGGAACATATAGACCACGCAATGAAGAGGTGAAAAGGTACAAAATAATTTTCTACGTCCTCTGTACATCTGATATTTGTGGAATGAGACTTCATCCTCCTCAGATGAGCTGGTCGGAAGGCTGCTGTAGTTAAAATAATCAGTTTCACATTACCATACAACCCAAAGAAGCAGAGACATAATTCATAACCCACAAGAGCCATGGAGATGACAGGTGCTTGTATAGAGATTTGTATTTGATTGGGAAATTCTTTGGGGTTTTGTTTGCTGAATAACAGGAGGTGTATTCTCTCAAGTGGTTTCTTCCTCTCTGTAATGATTGTTACTTGTTATGTGATCTTGTAAAATCATTTATATTTATGCTAGGTAGAGGTTTATAATGTAGTCTTTGCTGTCTCAATTATTCCTGAATTCTTCGTTTTTTCATTGTTTATTGTATCCTACTGCTGCTTTTTCACAAAAAGGCATTTTTGATATAATACGATGTTTAATCTCTTGTGCTTTCTTCCATTTTTCCTTTATGGAAACAGCTAGATGTTGCTTCCATGCAGGACCGATGCCTCTTTCTTAAATTCACCTGACCCAATCAATTTAACTCAAGCTACACAGAGCCAATCATAAATCATGAAAGAAATAGCTGGAAAAGTGACAACAGCGACAGTAAATAAATGTTTGTTGTTTCTTTCCCTTCCTTGTTTCCCACCCTCGTTCTTTCTCTACTCTTTGTAATGGATGGGGTATTGTTGGTGCTGCCCTCTGGGCAGGGAGAGTTGTTTACTTGGGTGTTCAGTCCCCCATCCACCAAAGGTCTCTGTAGGGGATGTTCCTGTTGCGGCCTCACTCCTAACCTCCCTATAGCTCCAAAAGTTAATAGCATAGAGAAAATGTGATTTATATTAGCCTTGCCACCACCACCAACAGACTGACTTCTTTGTGCTTTTGGCCTGCTCAACCAGACCTGTTCATCAATAAAGTTCACATTAAAAATTCACTCCAAACTCATAGCAGATGGTGATTTAATTTCTGGAAAGGTTTTCTAAATAAATAGTCAGCCATGTTTTCAAAGTAACCGTAGGCAACACAGCTAAATTTCATTGTTCCAGGTGTAAACTTTTGCAAGAGGGGATCTAAACACGTGGTTCTTAACATAGGCTCTGACATAAATGCCAGACTGTACAAATGCAGTTTAGCTGTTATTCTAATATGATAATCAATGAAAGGAAATCACTACCCTTTGAACATCAATATCATACATAAGCTGCTGTTTATGAGGAATTATACATAGATCACTTTATATAAAGTTGTTGCAAGCAAAGCCTGCCACTCCATTCAAATTTAGGCTGTATCTGAAGATACATCCTTAACTCATTCATTACCTCCTACATAATGTACAAATTGCTTCACGGAGTAGTGAGTAAATCTGTGTCATTTACTCATCATAGGTTTGCATCATAACCATGGATATACAGTAAAAAGGGTTTCCAGACTATTCTTCCCAACAGATAGCTGCTCACTATTATTTAAGTTTTTTTTTTTCTGTATGACTATTGACATTCCAATCTATCAACAGCAGGTTGATGTTGTGCACGATTACACAATCATGATTACCAAAAGCTCTAACCAGCACTAACATCTCTACCAGCGCTAATGCCTCCATGGACTGCATAAAGTAAACAGATCGCTGTTTGCACAGGCCTGTATTATGGGGACATCAAGTTTTCCTCTACAAACAAAACTCACCGTTGGTTATTTTGATAGGTGGTCAAAATAATATTGTCTTATAATCCTCACATAGGTTACTGTGTTTGTCAAAAGATTATATTTCACTTATGAACACTAGTGCTGTTAGTTTAACTCTGTTTTTAGAAGGAAAACAGCCACAGAAAAACCACAAATCACCTCTGTTTCCTGTACAGTTTGCAGTCAATAGCTGCACTAAAGATCGGTTTGGAATTGTTTAAACAAGGTCAGAACTGTCAGAAACCATGTTTACACAAAGATCCTGGAAAAAAGGCAAGAGGGTGATTCCCCCTTTTTTCCACCATTGACTGATTTCCACAGCCAAGCCAATGGAGTAACAGATGTGAGACAGGCTGGACTTTTACATGGTGGACCTGTGTTCCGGAATCAAAGGGGCGGTGACGCAGCGCAGCACATAGTGTGACATATAACTTGCACATATAACTTATAACCTCAGAAATACCCCACAGATAGTGGTGTTGCTAACCTCTCCAGAGTCAGCCCGTCTTTCTCTGTTCCACAATTGTAAGCATGGATAGAGTCTTCCACCCAAAGTGACAACAGCTCGCAGATCTCGGCGTCTCCTCAGTTTGTTTACTGTACACGGCCCACACTCATTTTTAAATCTCCCAGGGTCGCACAAGCAATACATCATCAAAACGTCACACCTTAGTTGTGGAATGAGAGGTGTTCCTTTTACATAGCATTCAAGAATCATGATTCCACCTTTATCATGGCTCTGTTAGTACCTCCAGAGGCATTACAGAGCCGCAATTAAGGTGGGACCAAATGATCCCATTTCATTTACACAGATGTCGTTCCGGAATAAAGGTGAAATATTCCCATAACAGACATGCTGTGTAAAAGGGGCTAGAGTTTTATCTGAACTGTGGATCAACAAATGTCGATCTTAACATAGTAACTTCTTACACTCAAAAGCTTCGCTCACGAATCAAATTCCATTCTTTTAATTATATCCCTGAATGCAGATTCGGGGATATTATGTTTCTGGTCCAACCGCCGCCGCCGGCCCCGCCAGCTCCACTGCCAGCAGATATCCTTCGTGTTAATGCAATAACTTGAAAAATATTGGGTTTAGAAATTCCAAATTTTCGTTATCAATCAATACCATGGAAAGGAAGAATGGATTCAATTTTGGACGATTTACCATTTCTAGATTGCCCACAAGGGACCACTCAAAAGTTTAAAATCACTAAACACTCTTTTGTTCATATCTCTGAAACTATTTGCCTGATTGACTTCAAATCAAGTGCAAATTAAAGGTCATGACCTAGGGATGCCTCACGTCATGACATCATAGCTGTCTGGTTAAGAATTCTGCCACCAGGTGGAGCTTCATGACTGAAAAGTCACCATTTTAGCCATATCTTTGGAACCATTTGTCTGATTCATCTCAAACTAAGTGTAAATGAAAGGTAATGATCTCAGCATGTGTTGTGTCATGATGCTATGCCTGTACAGTTCCAAATTTTGCCACTAGGTGGAGCTTCATGACTAAAAAAATCATCGTTTGTGCCATCCTTCCTGTTAACGTGATAACTTGAAAGATATTCGGTTTAGAAATTCCATATTTTCCATATCAGTGAATATCATGGAGAGGAAGAATTGATTTGATTTTGGACAATTTACCATTTCTAGATTGCCCACAAGGGGCCGTTCAAAAGTTTAAAAATCACTAAACACTCTTTTGTTCATATCTCTGAAACTATTTGTCTGATTGACTTCAAATCAAGTGTAAATGAAAGGTCATGCCCTGGGGATGCCTCATGTCATGACATCATAGCTGTCTGGTTAAGGATTGGGGGCATTCGGGGACATACCCCTAGCTGTCGCTTCCGACGGCTAGTTTTGTCTAGTTCTGAGCTGTGTCCAGTGGTGAAAACAACAGCAGTGTGCTTGTAGCCTTTATCACGTTGTCTCTCTAAAAGTTGTTTTTACCAGGTTAGCATCCCACTTAATTACTTTCTAATGCTTTGATATTAGTTGCCATTAGTTTTCAACCTCATAGATTGGCAGAATCTATGGTCACTACTCCCTCTAGTGGCTGCATAAATAACCTACAGGGCTGTATGCTTACTTTTTTAGGTGGTAGTGCTGGTGCTAGCAAGTTAAAAATTTTGTAGCACAAAGAAAAATTTTGTAGCATACACAGTTGAATAGTTAGTTAACATGTTTATTGGCTAAATTAATTTGATACTGATCAGAAATTCTAACAATGTTGAACAACAATTAAACTGATTCTTTAACCTTTATTTTTCCTCCACCTGAACACAACAGGATGAATTTAAACATTTTTAAATATGAGAAATCAACAGTACTAGATTTTCAGTGCGCATCAGTGAATAGTCTGTGCTGGTCTGAATTAGATATGGCACATTGTCAAGAAACAATTCTAATCAGCCCCATAATTCAAAATAGATTTTACTCAACAAAAATGTATAAAGTTCCATTTGACCAAATGTAGTAGTAGTAGTAGTAGTAGTAACACAAACAGTATGCTTCACTGTGCTTGAAAACTTTGGGGCTCATACTGTTCGGAGGTTTGAGAATGAGGGCAAATGACAGAGAGACGCACATCGCTCGCAAATTCAATTAAATATATTTTAGACATACCAGTGCAACTCTTTCACACTTGCACTCGTGGATATATATTTCTCTTCGCACAGAATGATTTTTAGTAGCAAATGCAAAGGAAATTGTCACACTGTACAGCCCTGCCTTAGCCCTTGTGTTTGAATCGATTCACTTTACAGTATATACAGCATCTACAGTCCAATACATTGTTGTCTTAACATACCTTCAGAACTCTTTACTCTAAACACCTTAATAATAATCTTTAATCATTTTAGTATCTTAAAGTAGACATGCTACCTATAGCTCCTTTAAGCCAAAAAGTATGTTACGTTACTCCATACTTGCTCTCAAACTGTACAGTGCAGTGTTTTGGTCACATATGTGGTTTAAAACATTTAAAACCTTCATGTTATAGCAAAAGCTGAATATAATTGCAAACCTTTTACCAGTGGCGGGTTGTGCATTTCACACCTAGGCCTTCAGTAGTGCTCCGTCTGAATCAATCCACCCCTCAATAACTATTTTATGACTATAAAAACCCTCTTATGCAGATAAAGCATCATCAAACATCATCAAACACATAAAGCATCCATAATAACCTCATAAAGTTGCAATATTATTTAGGAAAATAGCAACATTTTACTCACCAAAAATTCCGATTATTTGTACACAAAATCCATCCTCCTTTCTTTCCTCAAAAAGAGTTCAATTACTCTGTCGTACAGATGCGTACCGCTCGTAGTTAGTGGACTGAAAGTGATGGACAAATCCTTTTCCTGGTTGTCACAG
>JAPQRP010000009.1:20933129-20961811 GCA_037367295.1 Apogon hyalosoma | reverse complement strand
ACACACACACACACGGACAGGTAAATGTACAAAGAGAGTAAATCCAAGCCTTGTACATTTATACCATTGTACATAAGCACACACTGCATGCACACTGATATACAACATATATAAACATATACAAACCTAAATGCACAAACACAAAAAACGCTATGAATCCTAACACAGGTATGCACATGCACTCACACATATGAACACCCACCCCCATTAACTAAAAAGGTCCACAGAATTTATTGTATGTTGCAGATGAAAGAAAAAGTGAAAATAATTTAATAATTGACCACCTCTAAAATGAAGAAAATAGAACCATGACAAAAAGGTGTATTGTGATCTACTTTAATCCTCAGCACACTGTAGAAAAATAAGAGACACCATTAAATGTACCTTTGAAATAAATGGGCCCAATTACCTAGATGGCTGGGGCTCACTAATGAAGCTTTTGTCAAGCCAGACAAACATGGTGGATGGATATTTAAAAGGGGGTGGAGGTGCAGATACAGGAAAAAAAATCATTCAAAACGATCTTTTACATCAAAGTTAAATTCATATAAATGTTAGTGGTAGTAGAGTTGTGTAGCAGGGTCCAGAGAAAACACAGAAACCAAAATTTGCCTATTTACAAAGATAAAGACTGAATGATAGCAGTGATAACCACATAAGAGCGGTGAGCAAAAAAAATGACCCGCACAATTAAAAAAACCATAATAAATGTAGACAATATGAACATTAGCAGCAATCATTACCACAAGGGTTGCTCAGTTACATTAGCTGTTATGTGTTCAGGAAATAAGTCATGTTAAATGGGTTTAGGAGAGTTGTTTTGATAATGGCGTTTTGTCGAATCTCTCCTTTTTAATTACTGGGTCAGAGGGTAGCAGCTCAAACTCCCTCTCTTTCATCCCTCTTCACAACAGTGAGTGCTGCCGACCCTTCCCACAGCAATGCGGAAAGCTCTGTATCTCCAGTATGAAACACAGACTCAATTACTTTAGCAGAAGCTCTTTTTCTAACAGCAATTTATACAAAGAAATGCCATGACCGCAGTAAAATAGTTAGAATTTCATGCTGCTTGTTTCTCCGGTCACAACAGGCATTTATTTCAATACGATGACATCTTTGTAGGCTATAAGAAAGAGCATCGATGCAGTGTGTGGTCTGATGACCTCTGGATGCATATGACCTTGTTCTTTCCTTGCAAAAATCCCTCTTCTTTTCCGGTTTGATCGATCCAGAGCAGGACTGGACCTTACTCGAAGTGAGGTAGGCATGTTCTTGGACACAACAGCTTGTCAAAGGCTAAAGGTTAAGGCCATGAGTGTCTGTTGAGGCCCAGACAGAGGTCAGGAGGTCTCAGTCAGGGTCAGGGCCTCAGGTGACCCCAAGTCTGAGCTCATAGTTGCATATTTCATTCATGTCTCAGTGTCACTGCATGTTCCCTACTTTGGTGCAAGACGACAAAGTTACTGGCACTGTATGTGAATATGCCATTTTAGAAAAAGATGCAATATGAGCGTATGTTATATATATGAAGCTGGTATTGGAGTGTGTGTTGTGCAGGATGGTGTTCATACACAGGAAAAATTACTGAGCATTTTTTCTAGACTCAAAAGTATTTTCCTCAAAAAGAGTAAATTTGGCTCTATATTGAGTTTGGAGAGCTCTGCCCAAAGAGTAACTTTTACTCTTTTTAGATAAAGACCAAATGTTATCTGAGTAGAGTAAAAAAAATGTTTCAATTTGAGTAAATTTCCTGTGTATGTTGATGTAATTTGTTGATTAGCTTACATACTAAGCTAATCGTACCTAGATTCACTCTGTTGCATTATTTTTATTATAGCAGCAAGGATGAACGTCACTCACTGAGCTCTATGTAGGAACAGTCTACTGTAGGGGAAGGTGCTCGTTTCTTTAGGGATAGTGTTCGTTCACATATTGCAAATAAAAAAATCCATCTGTCTTCACTTTTATTGCATATTGTATGTTTAGATAACCTCATTAGCTTGAGAAATCATTTAAGGAGAGGTTAACAGGTTAAGAGGAGACATGCAAGCTGAATGCGTCATCTGCAAAGCAGTCCTCTCAGCCTCAGTTGTTACGTTAAACATAACAGAGTGTAATGTGTACTGCCACCCTACTGTACTATTCATTCCTTCATTACTATTTTATATATGTGTATGATTAACACTCATTGCATGGCTCAGCTCCCACTCTCTCTGATGGAGGCCTCCACTAAAGACAGCTCAAGCTTGAGAGATTTTTTTTTTCAGTCATTTAAATTTTTACGCTTCCATTTACCCGCCTTTTAATTTAGCGTATAATGATGCCATTAGAACAGAATCCATCTGGAAGTTCTGTTGGGAGCAGTTAATGTTCCGTGGCTTTTTGCTGCTAATGCCATCACGCCTGCATTGGCAACAGATGCTCTGAAAGCAACAGATACATTCTCTCCCAATATCATTACAATGATGCCCATGTCCAGGATAAATGTTGCTGCTTATTTTGGACCGCGATGTGAGTCCCGGGACTGTAAAGCACAAAGGGTTTACAGCAGACTTTATCCCAAATTTTCATACTATTTATTCACGACAAATATAAAAGTGTGTTTTATTCACAAGTGAAAGTCAGTAACTGTTTGAGAACTGAAGCAGTGAGGAATAAATAAGACACGTATTTCCTGTTTTGAATCACTAGTGTTCAGATTTAATAGGGTCGTAACCATGTCGTTGGCCATTTTAGTGACCTTTCTCCCACCCACCAACAAACACTCTTGGACAGTTAATTTTCTATGATATGAAAGCATGAGAAAAGGGGTAAAATATTTTTCATTTTGCAGTTTAGGTGATTAAGTACAGTGGATAATTAATTGGAATAACAAACAATTTCCTCTATGCAAGATTACTTATTAGCTGTGCTCCCCACGCTGCCATGGCCTTTTTATCCTCTCTGCTTTAATTATGTAAATGCTAACTTTCTCTCCCAGAAATTATTGTGATTAATTTTCTCTTGTTTTGAATTACAATTGCACTGGCTGCTAGCACTTTAAAGCATTCATTAATTCCCAATTAGATTGGTGGGCTCATTTGCTCCAGTGCTGCTCGGTTCTGTAGCACTTTGTGTTTAATGTGCTAATTGGGCGAGATTAAAAACAACTAACCTCTTATGAGAGGAGAAAAGTTATTCAACAGTTACATTAGCATAATTTATCCCAGGATGCTTAATTAGACATTATCACAATAGTCATGACAACTGACTAACAACTGTTGTCAACAGTTAGATACTAATACTGAAGTAAGTTCATGGTTCAGTCATAATGGATGTGGTGTTCATTTTGTGAACATCTTGCTAATGTGTTGTCTGTGCTTATCTCCAATCATCCAACATGTCTAAGACAGTATGGTGTTTTTTTGATATCTGCATTTTATGTCTCCTCAGTGCTTTGTTACAACCACTCGAGCAGCATTAACAGCTCACTACTCCATTTACCCAAGACTTGGATTGTCTCTAACTCATTTACCACCATCAGAGGATCGACGCTTCAGGCAAACATGAGTGGGGTTGGATATAAGGGAAAAAGAATGCTTTCATGTCCCGATGTGATCTCTTCAAATGGGACCTGGAACCTGGGAGTGAAATATTGTTTAGCTGTTTGTACCGCACAAGCTTTTTCATCATAAGATGAGAGAAGCGGGTGTATAAGCCCAGGAACTGGTCTTGAGAGGTTTGGTAAAGAACCGAGGTTGTCCAGATCAAAGAAATATAAACCTTGATCATTATATGAATCACAGCTACAGCTAGTCTTATGTAGTCTGAACCCTTTTCAGATTAAAGAGGCATTTTGCTCGTAATACACTCCTTCTTTCCGTCAGGATTAAATAATGTCATCCTCAGTGTATGAGGTTTTTAGTTAAGTGTGTATTTGGTTACAATCCTAGCCTGTTTCTTTTGCATATTTCCTGTTTTATTCCTGGAACATGGTTTTCGAGTTGCAGGGGGTTGTTCATAGACGTTGCATGACTGTTTCCTTGAAGCACACCACATTTTACATTTACATTTTTTTCTGTTGTGAATCCGATGAACCAGTTTGTTTGATACTGTTGTGCAGGTGTGTGTTTCAGTGAGACAGAAAATAATAATTTCTGAAAAAAGAGAGACACAAATTAACTAAAGTGTAAGTAATAAACATGATGGATTTTTCTTCATAACTGATTATGGGTTACATATGGTTTAATTTAAGTATTTTATTAAGAACTTGTAATTTAAGCTCTTTCTTGTTTGTTTTTTCACAACAAGATCAGAATAACAGATGATCTCCACCCTATGGATATTGTAATTGCCTACTGCATAAGAACAATTCCTTTAACTTTACATTTTGTGTTTGTGTTTTTACGCATTCATTCTTACAAGATCCAAAAAGAACTCTTGGATGTTGTCACAAGGGTGGATAAGTGAGTATTATGACATCTGTTGTGAATAAGACTGAAGAGGCTTCTATCATCTCAGCTCCTGTGTTGCTTTAACCTCTTTCATGTCTCAAGTGTTCGGACACTGGCAAAATCTATTAGTGCCCTTTTAGAATTACAATGCTGTGAATATCCCCCTATCTAGTGTTTTGTTCAGGTAATTCATCGAGCACTTCGAACAATACTGAAGCATCAAGATGAAAACCATTGTCCCTTGTGTACAAATGGACACTTGCTTATTTCATTGCACACTTTTCATCTATATGGAAATGAAATGATGTGCTCTCAAGCCTTGTTTGTTTGTTTGTGTTGTCCAACAGGCACAATGAAAGGAAAATAAAAATTGCCTCTGTGCTGGGAACTTTTGTAAGGGCAGCTCTTGTGGGATTATTTCAGGGCAAAAAGGAAAGGAGGTCTGGATGAAAGCAACGTCCAATGTCACAGTCAGTCTAAATTCTCATTTTGGCGAACAGTACACAGTGCTTTGAGGGTATGATTGCACCATTTGTGCTCATATGTACATGCTACCTTAAGGATGTGCAATGAAACACTCCATCATATGGTTGGAGTTCTGGTTTCAGGGTTTAGAAACTAAAAGAAAGTTAAAATAAACCAATCAACACACTGAGCAAATCATGTTTTATGAATTATTTAATGTTTTGAAGAGGTTTGTTCAATCTTCTAATGTCTTATGTGAAAGAGTTTCAATTCAACTGTGGTGAGGAGGCACACAAGTCTATACCAAGGCTTTGATTTGATCTAAAATAACATGGTTTTATTTACCTACAGGTGCATATTGTTCCTGATGGAGATTGAAAAGCTTCTCCCAACTTTTCAGCTGCATCTCCTCCACATCTACATATCTTCCATTTCCTGCCTAAAACAGTGGACAAAGGGACCCTTGTGCGCTAGATGTGCCCAGTGCCATTGGGAAGTTAAGGCGGGGAGAATTAGGAAGGGGCAGGAACAGGGCTCCAAACTACAAGGCAACAAGGGAAAACCAATCCCTCCTGGAATTATCCTGATACTGGAGACACAGAGCACACCAGACAGCGGATCAATGGGTCTCTCCAGGGAGGAGAAGGAAGGAGGAGGGGTCCGAAGCAAGATATTACCCAAGAAAAGTGTGCCACGCTGTGTCCAAATTACCCACAAAGTTGTGGAGGATCCTGTTACCTGTTCAGATGTTTTAGTTTGAATGTTCACTTGCCTGTTTTGGCTGTATGCCCACCGTACACCTATCTACTATCTGGCTGTGGAACTAGAATTACAGAAAATAATGACATGAAATAGTCGGACAAGCTTTGTTCTGCAGAGGTCTGTCACCCAGTGCAGAGCAAAAGTAAAGGTGACACTGAGAAAACTCTTTTAGACTTTTTTTTACAGCAGTATTAATCACAAATAGCTAGATATATTTTGCTAAATGTACAGATATTCACAGCTAAAATTCAAGTAAAAGCTCTAGATTCACAGGTAAGTGCCTACCGGATGATAGAGGCCATATGAAATAGTTATTTAAGTAAAATAAGAGAAAGAGCTGAGGAAGTGATGACTTGATGATAAAATGAATCTCAGTCATCTTGTGACTGAGCCTGCAGACTTTGGTATAAGTAAAACAATGTCAAAACCAGATGTAGCAGAGCAGTGAATAATATGTGAAAAGAAAATGCATAACAAGATTAAACTTGTTCTTATCACTATTTAACAGTGTCACCAGTTTAGTATAGTGGGCAGTAAGTCCAGATTTTGGATAAGTATTAATCACTGACTATTTTGTTTTTATAAAAATATAAAATAGCCTGTTTTCATTTCTGAAAAAAAAAAAAAAAAGGTATTCCTACTAAGCTGTTTACATGACTAATGATAATGAGTATGCCACTCAGAGCCACTGGTTAAACTCAACTGCATTCCTTCCACTTCAACAAAATGCAGCTTTCCATTTAAACAGTAGCATATAGTGCTTAATGTTTGAGAATGTTTTGAGTCTTCTCCTATGCTAATCCCCTTTCTTTGTATTTCTAAAAAAAAATATTCAGGGTCAATGCTAAAAAAAATGTACGAGGAGCACGGGGCCAAGAGATAAGAACCATATGACCAACAACCAACCACCAGCAGTTTATTCATCAATCAGCCCCATCTGACCAGCAGCTCTGTAGACTCCAGCTCTGATCAGCTACCATCACCCAGCAATTCAGGTACACAACACGCACACAATATTTCTAAACTACTTGTGTTGAAGGGTGCAAATCTATTTTTGCTTTTGTTATTTATACAGTATTACTGAATCACGATTGGTTTTCATCAACAGGAGTAATAATTATTTTTCTGGAAAAAAAATGTTTAATTTGATGAGATTTGTTCTACTGGAGTAGATTTGGCACTTTCAGATAGTTGTGTTCGTGGTTGTGTGTGTTTTGGCTGTTGTACATACTGTGAAATGGCTTGATGTGGTCCTTTTGATGATTGAACATCCTTTTCTGAAGTTTTATGATTATCGTTGTTATTGGTATAAGTTATAACAATAAAAGGTAGATTGTTTTTATTGTTTGTTTTTTCAGGGGGGTGGGGCACCTTAAAGCAACTGTGCTTAGGGCATCCAAATGGTTAGCAGCGGCCCTGATGCCCCTGTTATTCTCACTCATATGCAGCAGTACATACTCAGATTAATCTAAAATAACAGCTTGACATACATGTGTCATTAAGCTTCTTTGTGTCAATACAGGATTTTTTTATTCACTGGTGGCTTGTTCTGTCTGAAACGGTCTCCCTATTTCATTCTTTACTGAAGGCATTGACATTGCAGCATCTCCAGAAACTTGTTGGTTGACAAGTTTTTCCACAATGTATAAGAGTGAGTGCATTTCTTCTTCTCGTTGTTATAAAAGTTGACACAGTGAGGTTGTAAGCAGAAATGGCAAGTGTTTCACCTACAAGCGATCAAATAGTAAAGTACTCTGATCAACCCAAAAAGGGATAAAGATTTCAACAATGACATTAGTCACTTTTCCATTGGCCCTCAAATTGCACGAATATAACTTGTGCATAAAAATTTACCTAATGGAAAAATGACAATTTTGCCCAAACTCTTGCTTTTCACTAACAATTTTTTTGCGCTGGCAAGAGGTGGTTTTTCAGGTGTAATGCAATTGGTATATCATGCAAAACTGGAATGGAAAGACCTTTTTCTGCAAGTAGAGTCACCTGAATTTAAAAAAAAAAAAAAAAAAAAAAAAGATTTTTATGGATTTTAAAAAAAGCAAAAAAAAGCGTGGTGCAGTATGTGTGGACACACCAGGAAACCGAAACATTTTTTAATTTAGTACGGGATTGAGTGGTAATACATAATAATAAATATATTTGTAAATCAACATGATATTTACATTTGTCGCCATGTTTATGGAATGACTTCTCGTGTCATCTCGCAATAATAAATAAACAAATCATTGTATTTGTGATTTAATGGAAAAACTGACATTACGCACTTCTGTTTTTTTTTTTTTTTACATTTAGTAAATATCGGTAAAGTTTTGCGCATATGTTCGATGGAAAAGTGACTACTGATTGTGTTCTTTGGGTAATGGAGTACTTTAAACAGATGTAAGATTGGATGTGTTCTTTTCTTGTGACACACTGATTGGACGTTTTCTGGTCAGTCACATAGTGTACTCAAAAAGACAACTTCACAGCTTAAAAAAAAATACTGATTCTTCTCAAGACTAAAAAAGTTTTCTGTGATCGTTTTTTCCTCATTTTCCTCTCCAGAGACTACCTGTTAACCCTTCGGTACAGCCACATTCAATAAGACCCAGGCACTGTTGTTTTCCTTTATCCACCAGGACGCATTGCACTTTCTTTTGCCTGTTGTCTGCCTTTATGAAAGCATTAGGTATCCTCTTTGAGCCAACTCGCATTGGAAATGAAAGAGCGGAACACTCTTGGTCGTCCTCCCAGTCCCTCCCAGTCCCCCACCACCATCCCACCCCTACAATGCACTCCTGTCTAGTGCCATGTTTCGAGCGAATGTCATCATCTAACAGAATGAGTGGAGCATACCGCGTCACATATTGATCCACTCCCTTTTGTGAGGCCTTCCAAGCTTGTGATAATTAGCATCGTCCATTAGCGACTTTGCAGAGCGAACGTGCCCATTAAGAGTCAAAGCCTCTGTTCTTTTCTGAGAACATTCATTTGGCCCAGACTTTCTTATTTAAAGAGCATAATAAGGGAATGGTAAAAATATGTTGTGAACAGATGAAAAGTAGAAAATATAAAGTGGGTGTTTAAATGCATTAAAAGGCATCTAGATTTAATTAACACCCTGGATAGCTGGCAGCTTTGTTCATGTGTTGTAAATGATCATCTTAGCAAAGAGAAGAGCTATAATTTTGAGTATCTATATTTTTAAAAGGTGCTTTGAGATAACATTGCAGAGCCCTTTCTCTTTTCGTAGCTGAAATGCATAACTTCTTTTTGCCACTTTGATGTCAAATGTAATCTATAGGAGACTAATGTATACGGCGCATTTTACTCATTATCACAGTGTATATACTGTAATTTGCCTTCAGAGAACATTATGTACAAAGAAAACCATGCAGCTTCCTAAAACAAACAGAAGATTTTAGTCTCCCTGAAGCCCTAAGCTAAGCAATAGCAACTAAAACAGGAGGTAGGGAAGTTTGCTGATGACAATACTTATACAGGAGTGAAAAGCACTGACAAACAAAATATGTTGACACTTGATAGAATTTATGTTCCTTTTGATGGTCCATACCTGAGTATTGATTGCAACACAAGAGGTTCACATCAGAATGTTTACTTTCTCTGTTTACTGTTTGCATTCCTCTGGCAGACAAAGATATTATTTCTCTTTTGAGGACCATAGAAAAGTGGCCACCCTGCGCTCAGTGTTCGACCCCAGCACCCAGTCTAGCACTACTGATATAATGAGAGACTGTGGAGAGAAACCAGCGGTGCCAGTAGAGGCTCTTGTTGAGGCATCAAAACAGCGACTTCCTCTCTCGCCCCTTTGGATGGAGTTCGGGGATGCATGTGTGTCACGTTGACCTCTCTGACCATCAGCAGGCTAAGAGGGGAAATGAGCGAACAGCATGAGAAGGAGGGAGCACCAAAGTAAAGTGCTCACCCTGAGCCATTATGATTAACCATCAGCAGTTTTTGTGTAATCATCGGCTATGTGCACACAGCAGAATCCCATATGGAAAGAGCTGGAGAGAAAAATCAATCACATTATATTACTGTGGACATGCTTTATTGACCTCTGTTGGTGTTCACACATTTCATACTTGATTTGTATCTACTGGCGGGCGTTTAGAACAATGTGGGCAATTTGGGCAATGAGGAAAAACAGGGCAGCATTTTCAAGCCTGAAGCCCATGCTTATGGATTGAGTGCTACTTTATGAAAAAGAGCAACCTATTTAGATGCACTTCCTGCATATATTTTATGAAATACCCAGAAGCAAATGATGGAGCTGTGCCCCCATTCAGGCCTATCAGAGAATATTTGTAGTTGGGACTGACTTGGCGTATAGATGCGGGCAGACTCGCAGCACATTGTGAGTGAAATCTCCGGTAGCTCAGGCAGACAACAGTAAATAAGAGTCGGATGTCTCATTATCTGAACACCAAGCCGTGACAGCTGCATTCATCCAAAATGCATTGTATCTAAAGGTTAAAAGTAGTTATGAGAAAAGTAATGTATTATTAAAATACCTTGCGGAGTGAAGTACCTTCTGATATATTTTCCTTGGTAATGAAAGCAGGATTCGGTGGAAATGTAGTAATTTGGAGACCCATTTCTTCAAGCCTTTATTCTCCCTCTCCCTCTTCAACAATTTATCTGGGGAGAGTGAAGAGCCCACAGATAGCGAACAGACAGTAAACATTTTGTTATAGTCAGAACCATGTCTTATTACTGGTTTTTCATTAAAAAAGAAAGCCTTTCCAAGCATTCAAAGCATTTCGGTGGATGAAGATGCTTCACAATTTTCTCCCTCTCACCCTCTTTCTCTCCTCACTATACCTGAATCCTTTCTCTTTTTGATGCTGTTAAGGGAGTAATTGAGTGCAGAAAATGGCTTGGCTTATTTGGACTGAGCCTGATCCAGAAATGATTAAAGCTAAAGGGGTTTGAGGTATTCAAAGGAGAGAATGACAAAAAGAATATGGTTAATGCTTTTTTCTTTTTCCATTTTGCGAGGACAGAAGGAGACGGGAGGGGTGGTCAGGCTGAGCACCGAGCAGCCAGACAGGTTGGTGTTTGAGGGGATTCGGGGAAGAAGAAGAGGAGGAGGAGGAGGGGGGGGTGGCACATAGAATAGCCCCTACTCATACCCCTATTAAAAGCATCAGGATTGTCAGAGACGGTAAAAAGACAGGAAATCACTGCAAGAAATGAAGCTTCTTTTACCAATTACTGAATACCGAGTGCACACCTTGGAGCTCTTTGTCCTCTGTAGCACCAGTTCCTTGTCTCTATACTCCTTTCTCTCTTTTTTTTCTCTTTTCTTTCTTTCTTCCCGCCTCTCTCTTTCTCGCCGGCTTACAGCCTTTGAGTCAGATGCATTAGCACCAAGGCCTGGAGAAGAGGCAGCGTTTTCAAAGCCCAGTTGGACTCACTTCTAGCCTGTCGTTGTGGCTCCTTTTCAGGCTTTTATTCGCAGACAGTAGGGGCAGGTCTGAAAGAGACGCCCTCAACCTTTCCGCTCAAACATTTATCTCTCCCTTTTTCCCTTTGCTTCAGCAGAGATGATTAGCAAAGCGAGCCATTTACTGATCCACCGCTGCCTTCATGTACCATGTTAAAAAATAAAAGAGAGCACATTCAGCTTGTCTGATTAACACACACCTACACACTTGTGCGCATTCGAACATGTACTCTGAAACACTCAGTGTCGGGAACTTGTTATATGTAAGGGTGATATGTTAATAAATGACAGGATAAATGTAATTATAGTCACAGTTACTTAGAAGAAAATATGAAATCAAATAAGTAAAGTCAGTAATCAAAATTTGGATGATTCCAGGAGGGTTACATTCAAATATATTCATCCAAAGCTTACATTTAGAATATAACAACCAGCCAAACTGAGGTGGGTGGTTGTATCGTTGAACAGGAAGGTTTTTCAGTGCTTTCAATGTTTTCTCTCTGTAAAGGACTAACACTGCAATGTTGAAACTAAAATATATATGCAGCTTTGTCCCACAGTTTAAAATGTTACAAAAGTCATCAAAGTGTCAGATATAATGATAAAGTATAGAATTACGTGAAAAGGATAACTATCTCGAGCTAAATACTATGAAAACTCCTTAACAACGTGAGAAACACAAACACAAAATATACATCACTCAAATTGTGCTGGAAAAAGTTTCATCTTATCAATAATGGATATGAGTGACCGCCTTCAGTGGAGGCTGTGTCAGGCCATTGAGTCTGAATAGATGGGCCCTGCTGTGCCCTCTCACCCCTATTGTGACTCTTGGGACCCATAAACACCTCACACACTGCTTCTCCATCCCTCCTATTGACCAAGTCAGTTAATTACTTCTCAGTTAAAACAATACCAGATACCTAATGTAGTCAGTAGACTGCATTTAATGCCCGTGGTTGTATGTGTTTGTAGGATGTGTAACAGCACAGCAGCACTCCAGTGAGTCCATGGGAGCCATCTTAACAGGGTTTCACATTATGGGTTTTGTGAGGATTGTTGCTGTGGATGCAGTTATGGTGATGGCCATCGGTAATGGTGTCGTTAAAGAAGATATAGCTGCCAAATTAGAGGTTCACAGAGCATATTTGCAGGGGCTATAGCTGCTTTCAGGATCCATAACGTTGTTAGTGAGTTTTCATAGTCTGTGCTGACGGATGCTGTCGGCTTGTTCTGGGTTTGCTCTTATCAAGACACATGAGGATATTATTATGTAAGATTACTCATTTTGCAGGGATTTAACTCGGGAGTCTGTTCCTCGGTGGCTGCTCCCTGCACCCCTGCTCCACACCAATCCCTTTATATTGTTCTTACCTCATCTGTCATCCACACAAGCAGACAGCAGGGGACACTTTTCAAATCACCCAGTGTTTTGCCATGAGCACTAATGTGATGCTAATAAGATTTCATTTATTTGAAAATGTATCACTCCATTTTAGTTCACTGCATGAGTACAGATATTTTTAATGGTTTGAGATTTTTTGGCTCGGTGTTAATGTCAACCATCAGAAAGATGCCAACGTTGACAACAAAGCGGTGTGTGTGCGTGAGGCGTGTGAGGCATCGCTGCTCTCTTGCAGCCATTTGCAGGGTTAATGTTGTAGAAAACAACATCCATCTCTCTAGTCCCCCCTCTCAAAACAGTTTCATTAGTCCTAGGGCTCTGACCCCTCTTCTTATAGCATTGTCAAATGTCACATGCATCATATTATGCGAGTGATACAATCAATAAAATTCCCAAATCCACACTGTTGCCAAGTTTTGTGGCCCAGTGTTGACAACGTGCATATTTAAAAACTAGGGACCAAATCGGCATCGTATTTGCCGCTCGGCCCTTTCCCATACATCCCCAGTTGGCTAATAAATAAGACAGACAGAAGGGACTGACTATCAATAATAATGATAGAGTGAGTTTAGTTTGGGACCTTATGATGAACGAAGCCAGTGTGCTTTTGTACAGCTTTGTTTGGTGCTGACATATCAGCCGTCTGACTGAGTGGGTCCCAGACAAACACTGTGATTCAGGGCTTTACATTAGTTAAACAAATATCCAACTGAATCAAGGCCACAGCGCTCTCTCACATTCTCCGTCTGTACTGTTTAGCATACTCTTCATATTTAAACCTTATTGAAATTAAATGATATATAGTCCTGCGTAGTTATTCCCTCTGCTTGAAAAATCTTGTCAATTTCTTATTCTAACGAGATAATTTAGCATATCAGTATATTATGTCTGTATATTCCTTGGTACAATACAACACAACACTAAATCAGCTAATGTAAAATTGGTATAAACATTACATTTGCATGACAGTAAATAGGTTGTTTGTTGGTGACATAAAAAAAAATGTTCCATTGCAGTATATATTGACAGTTTTTATTGTTCCTTTGCATTGTTGCAACAAATTCAAGAGACAACATCTGTCCTTAATGCAAGTGTCTTATGTATACACTTCTCAGATATTCCTCAAATTCATGTAATGATGGAAACATTTGACCTCTGACATTTGACTGCATGTGTTTAAATCAGGTACATCGAAAGCTACAATCCTTTGGACCTGTACTTAAATACACACTTAATGGATTTCTATACTATTATCATTACATTCAGAAGGGATCTGTGTAATCAATGTAGTATTGCTTACAGGAACTAAAAAAACAAAACAAAAGAAACAGTATTAACATGATCAAGATTCATGTCCTCTAAAATGCGACTGCAATTGTAATGTGAAGAAAATAAAGTATTTAGTCTTAAAAATAACAGCAGTTATCATGTCCTTGTCAAAAGTGATCATTGATCAGTTACATATTTCATAAACCAGAAATTGTGCAAAATAATAACAAATCAATCATTATCATTTTTTTTCTGTTTAAACCAAATGTTAGAGTTTTAGTTAATACAGCCACATGCTTATTTACTATAATACACTTTTGCCCATTAAGTTGCAATAAAATATTTTTTATCTCTTTTCATGAAATGATTGTGACAGTGTGAGTTATTCTTGACAGATAAAGTGTAACTGGGACTCAGTATGTAATCATTACACCTGTTCAAAGGTGATCACTGATGTGTGTAAATAGGAATAAAAAAGAGGAATGTCTCCAAAAACAAAATTCCACCTTTCTGGGCAATAGAGTGATAAATTATTTGTCTAATCATAGACATAGTCCACTATTAAAAAAAATAAATAAAAAAATAACAATGCAACAAATACAAAAAAAACAAAAAAGTGCAACAAAACATATAAACAATGAAAATTAACAGAAAAGTAAATATGTGCAACAGGAACATCTGTTGGTTTAGTATTGCCAGCTATTGTTATTTCCAGCCCGGACGCCGTCAAAATATTGATGTGTCTGTTCTTCTGTGAGTCAAATTTATTTTAGAAACAGACAAAACATTGTAGTGAAGGTCTCCTGCTCAAAAAAGTTGGAGTCTGGCACATTTATAAAGTGACCTGTGGGTAATCAGTAAGTAAAATATGCTTAAGCCTGAGCCAACAGAAATGGCCAAAAAAGCACTGATAAATTGCTGTGCTCATTGTGAATTCCATACTCAATTGTGGCGTTTTCCAGGGTAAATGGAATTGTGCATTAAAGTCTGAATATGCCTGACTTTGGGGGAGTGATACATTTTATTTTCCCTCTTTTTCCCACAGATGTGCCGGTGGAAGCCACAGTATTGCAGTGCTTTCAGTGAAAAGGCCATCTTTAGGACCTCTTGATCAATCTGTGACCTTTAAGTACATAGCCATCTCGTAAATAGGAGGGTGCGCTTACAGAGACTTCAAAAGCAAGGGACCCGATAATTTCAAAATGGAGCGGTGTGGAGTGGCGCTGGTGGGGAGTCCATAAAAGCCTGCCTTGTTCTCCACACACCTCCTCTTTGCTCCACAACAGCCAGTTAGGGTAATAGCTCAAGGGAGAAAGGGGGAGAGAGAGGAGGAGGAGGAGGGATGAATGGAGGGAGAGAAAAACAGGTAATTACTGGTAATCATTGGTCGAGGAAGAGCTGATGATCACTACAGTATAACAGATTGTACTGTTCCCTGTTGAAAAACACTGAGGAGACCGGATGTGGTGCTGTCGGCAGGTAACAACTAGGAAATTAGTCGGTAACCTTAAACCCCCCTCGCAATCATAGAGAAACTCTCGTTCTCTCTTCCTCTCCTTTTCTCTCTTTCTCTCTCATTGAGAGGAGTTACATGAATCTCAATATTCCACTCAATGACTACTGTATAAGTAGGGACTATGGGTCCTTTATTATATTACAATCTTTTTTATTTAGATTGGACATCAAGTAGAGGCAAGTAGCTGTGGTTCAACAAGGACGCAGGGTGATACAAACAGAAGTATTAGAGAGAGACAGAAGCACTTGAAGGTGTACCTCAGTCTTGATTTAAAGCTTAGATGTATTTGTGAAATATTTTCTGTCAAACACGTCCCTTCAGCTGACACAACTCAATCTCACAGATCTAAAACTCAAACTCAAACTGTGTCCACTTGCCGGTAAAAGCTGTGCAGTAAAAGCAGATTTTATTTTCATTTGTGTAATTCCCCTCTGGCTTGGCTGTCCAGTAACATTATCAATTTTCTGCTAAAACCATCAACATTAAACACACACATGCAATATTAATTAAGCAAAAGTGCCACCGGCCATTTGGTTGGATGTGATTCAACCTTTTTCCAGAAATTACTGCATATTGATCACAACCTTAATTATATTTTTTGTGTATGTGTGTTTTATTTTCTAGAAATAATCTGACCATTAATAAGATCATATCATTGCAGAGCAGACAAGACATACAACTGCTGAGAGAAAATAAAAGGTTTTGTTCAGTCAGTGAGTAAAAAAATCAGTGATTGAATCCACACTGGTCACAAGCACAGGGACCGAGTAATGCCCTTTTAATATGTACTTAATAATATTGATGTATTTAAGTCTCAGATCTCTCCAAAACAACTTCTGGAGACAAATTCATCAATGACAATATTGTATTTTCCTGTACTGTGGCACTGGGTATCACTTTTACTCCAATGATTTCTTACACTTTCTCTCCTGTTCACAGTGATGAGCTGTTGGAAGTGTAGACTTTAGCAGACTCAGTGTCATAGTCAGACTTATTGATTTTGACCAGTGTCTTCTTGAGCTCTGTGTGACTAGACAGTGGCCTTCTCACATCGGGAGTCTTTAGTGGATCAATCGGGAGCACTTGCACCACTTGTACCTGTTTGTAACTGATAAGAAAACACTTCAGACAACTGATAATGATTACCTGAGGACAAACAGTTAATCAGCATACTGGGGAAGAGCAAAAGTGGAAAGGGATTAGTCTAATTTACTGTGTCAATATGCAGAGTACAGACCTGCATAATTATTTTTGTTAACCCTTAAAGACCTAGATCTATTTTTTTCCAAAAGAGTTTATATATATATCCTTCTTTATTATAATATTATCCTCTGCATTTTCATTTTTCAGTGAAAATCAGGTATTTTTCTGTATTTTACAGTTCATGTAAATGTTCATAACACCACAGAGTAAATCCAAAAGTTATTATATCAAAACAGCAAAAACTGAGAAAAAAAAGTGATATTTTCAACAAAATATAAAGTGTCTACAACCACTTTCATTTATCGAGTTACATATTTTGTTGGTAAATCAGTGTTTCAGAAGATGGGGTTTTCACGTTCACTATGAAGCCTCAGAACGTCCAAATGGGTCATATCTGATTCTACAGAAAAGTCAAACTGCGTGTTATCTGAATTATTTATATGTCTTCATAGGATTAATGGTTCAGAACTTATTAAACATTTTAGATCAGAAGAAGGTTGTCTTTGGGTCTCTTTGGGTTAACTTGAACCAGTCTCTTAGTTAAACACAATTATTAATCCAATTGCATCACTGTTTATTGGCAGTAAAAGAAGCTAAATCCAGCGGCTGAACTTGTCATTGCAACATTTCTTTTTGTAACTGCGTGCGAAGGTGTGTGAAGTGGCTGTGTTGTGTTGTCACTTAAGACTCATGAGATCATAGGAGTTTGATCTACATCCTTTAATGGTGACATGGTGAGCCCATATCCTGCTCCTGCCCCAGTTGAAAAGACAGTGAGATCATTCAGTCTTGACCTAGATGCTAAAGAACCTACCGGAGATGGCCCTGCCACATACAAAAGTTATATTTAGAATGGCCGTACATGGATGTATTTGAATGGAGACAACCTTTTATTTGTTGTGATAAAAAAAAGGGAAGTTTGTAAAGGAAGCAGCCATAAAATATGGATGAAGTCAGTGTTTGGGGCAGATGCCTCTTGTGTTGACATGTGACAGCGCTAACTGCTGTCATGGGAAGCCGACACTTAAAACAGGTCAGATCAAAATGTGCCGCTGGGAGTTATGTCCTCCGTCAGTGCTGCCAAACAAAGCCGCACCATTGGAGGTGTAATGCTTACTCTCAGTTTGTTTTCAAAATTACAGTATCACTAGCACATTACCCACGCCCATGTGGTAGGGTTTTTTGAAGTGAAGCCTTAGCCAATGCATGGTTTTTGTCATGGCCATTCAAAAGGAATTACCAATAACACAGCTAATAATAAAAGGCTTGTAATGGATACATAGAGGGGGTTTGTCATCTCGCTACAGTTTAATCTGGCCTGCAGGTACTCCGGCAGTGGAGGACAGGTAACGTGAGACTCAAAGATTCGCTGCATTAGTTCTGCTTAGCTAACCGTGAATGCTAATTGCAGGAAGAACAAACTGCTACTCTCCCCTCCTTTTCCTCTCTCCTCCCCCTTTGGCTGTCAGTGGTGCACACCGAGAAGCAGACACAGTGTCATACAGCTTTGCTCAGAGCTGGAACAAAGAGGTTTGTTCTGAAAGACCCAGTCACCACAAGATTCAGTTTGTAAAAGTAAAACACTGTTGAGAACGAACCTGCAGATTAAGGTCACGAGTCACAACTGTAGGCCTTCTCAAGAAATATTTGACAGAGAAGTAACATAAGGGTATGGGTTTTGCCAATTTTGTTGTTTTTAATGTATTTCAGCAGCTCAGTGTTTTGATGTATTATTTGTATATTACTGCTCCCATGATGTTGTAGAAGTATAGCTCTACTGAAAGATAACTAAACGTATTGTATATAGTCATTTTTTAAGCGATATTCACATGGCCATCAGGATATAAATAAATACACCTCTTTTATGCTGAATTGTATATTACAGCAGCATCCTTTGGTTTGTAAAAACCCCAGATACCAAGAAAAACCATGACCATTGTAGATAGCATTATACCTTAGTAGAGGTCTTTCAGCCCTGAAGCTAAAGCATGGCTTACAATTTTAACAACACAGGTGACGAGTAAAATATGTCTTTTTTCCTTCTTTTAAGCCACTACCTTTTAAAACCATCATCCTTCCAGGTCTGCGTGGCACTGTCTTACTCTTTTGAGTAAAATGTAACACGTGGTTGCAATCAATAAATTCAATGTTACATATTTGACTGACACAGCTTATTACTGCTGGATTCTTACTTATTAATAGTGTCAGAGAGCACAATTATTAGAGTTCTTGGGGCTAAGATGTCAAATATATAGCTTTAGTTATGTGAAAAATAAAAATTTCAATTAGAGAATTCTGAAGAATTGAAACGTGCTTCATTCATAGGAACTCGTCCATGACATGTCATTGTGAAAAACACAACAATAAAAGAAAGAGGACTGAGGACAGGAGAGTTTAATCCTGTACTAATACTGATATCGATACTAATCTGTAGACAAGGTCAAAGACCTGGTTTCACACCAGAGGCTATGGCGACGTTGGTCAGCCTGAGCCGCCAAAGCTGTGATCCTTCTCTGAGGTTCTGACCTGGGCAAATAAGAGGCCAGTACCTCAGTGGCAACCACTATCGCCTATCAGTCTTCTATCCAGACATCTATAGGCTACCTGCAGGCCCTCAGGCTGGAGCTATCATATAGCCACTGTACCAGGCACTCCTGTCTTTACCTTGCAGTGGAGATTTATTGTAATTAGAAGATTCCTTTACAAAAGCTTGGGATCAGCGTTTCTTCAAGGATCTCTGTGCGGTCCCATGGGGGACACCCTTTGATCCTGACCTTCGAACCCTAAGGGTTAAGCCTTCCCTTTGCAAATGAGTTTGACAAGATGGACCACTTCCTAATTGGCCAATTGCTCAGCGCCCTTTCTGGGTCTTGCTGGTTTAACAAGTGTATGTTTTTCTTCTCACTCTCCAATGTCAGCTCACATCAGCACTGATGGCTCTGGAGTAAGTGTGTAAGTTGTAAGTGGTTGCAAGCAGTAAATATCAAAAGATAGAAATGCTTTTGTTTTGACTTTTGTTATTTCAGAACATAAAGACGTTTAAGGGCAAACAGTCTTACAACCATACAGTTCTGTTGGAGTTTTAAATGTACTTTACACCACCAGTTCGCTCCCAGTTTCTGTCTTTTGTCTGGTTTTCTGCCTTCTATCATGCTGAAGGCTACAGTAGCTCTTAAACCATCATAGACGCTGAAAGAGGGGACTGGTGGTGTCGAGTCCCAGCCTGCAGCATTTGGTTTGTAAGTTTCTGCCCCTCCCCACCTTCATCTTTTCCTCAATCAGATTAGTATGTCTAATATATTGAGAGGAAAGGTTGTTGTCACTAAGCCCTGCAGGCCTGGAACAAACAGGTGGCCAAATGCTGCTGAAATGGGTTCTCCATGGTCATCTGAAAAAAGAAATGGGTGTCATCCAGTGTTCTTAGGTTAGTTTGAATGTTAAAATGAACTTTTAGTAGTTTTCTTTTTAATGCTTTTGTTTTGATAATACATTTTAAAAATATAGTTAGTCAACACCGATATTGGCACAGATTTTAGTAATGCAAAAATTTAATCTAAAACTAAGATAAGTATGATCACACCAAAGTGTCTATTGGTTTACATCTCTTTTACAGTTAAATGATACATTTATCTGTGCATCTTTCCAATCGACCTGCAGACCATCACTCAGGTGGATTACCCAGTAACCTCTCCTGATGACCTCAAGAATGTTTATTCACCTGCAGACCATGGGAATATCCCCCTTAAAAAAAAAAAAAAAAAAAAACTCCTCCCCTGTCCACCGAGAACGTGCCACACCAGCCGCCTCACACCAAGACGGATTGTTTAGGAGGGCAGAATTAGCCAGGTCAGGGAATCCTCTGCCTCGGGCTTGGCTAATTACTTTCTAATGTGACGACGATTCTTTTGAAGAGCTGTTTTTTTTTCGCTGACCAAATCTCTTTAAAAGCATCTTGGGGGTGCAAATGGGGCCGAGAGGGAGTACGCTGTGGCAGGCCACACCAGGGCCAGAGGGGGAGCTCAGGTTACGCCCTGCCTGCCGTGATGCATTGTTGGTGGGACGCCTAGGCTCCACTGCTCCCCCTCCTCCTTCTCAACCACCACCGCCATCCTCCTCTTCTCAACACTGTCCCTCCAGCCAGCCAAGAGAGATGCTGCACATCCACGCAGAAACTCTGACACCAGTGCAGAGGATGCACTCTGCACATGAAACCTAACACTCAACTAATGGTTACAAATGTGTTTTCAAAGAAATCCCAGGTCTCCCATACAAACCATAAACTCACACTGCTAGAGGTGCATTTACTGTATGTACACATGCACTCAGTGTGCACACATACACACTGACAGATAAAATGGGGAACAACTGGTTTTACTGGACTGAATAAATATTGAGATATGAGAAATATGAAATATGAGATATGAAAACATGGGTTCATATTTAAAGTCCCAGTCTTACCATTTCATTTCTACCATTATTTATAGCAGTATCCACTGAATGTATTCGCAGGAAAATGCCTTCAGAAATTGCAGGTGGCTTGTGGCTTTGACTGACACTTCACACGGATTTCAGCGACCTCTTGCTTTCTTTCTCTCATTCCCTCAAAGACAATGTATTCCCTCCGAGGGGAGTGATCCCTAATTAGCTGTCAGGTGATAGTGTGCTGCTCCCTGCTGCTGCGCTGCAGGCTATGTAGTCAGCAGTCAGTCTCAGGCTAAAGTGACAGATCATCTCTCTATACACTTGCCCCCAGCAGCTGAAAGAGACCACTTGCTTTTTACAAAGAGACCCCTACTCCCCATATTAAAAAGAAGTCCCTATCACATCTCATAACAAACAGCTCAATGGCCCAACAAAGACAAGAGACTCACTTTAAAAGCTTTGTCTGCTCTTTCAAATAAAAACAGTGGTCACTGATATGTTTGTGTTCCACCAATATTTGTCTGATGGCTTGATTTGGATCTGAATTATTTAGTGCCCCTTTGTGTTTGTCACTTTGCTCTATGTAGTTGATTTTATTAGAGAAAAGATACTTCTTATATCATGTTCCAACATTCAGTGAATATGACAAAAACCTTTTGCAAAATCACAATCACATTTTGCCATATAAGTGCGAAAAATAACTATCCTTTCCTGCATTTCCCAATAAAGCCGTATCTTCTACCTTCACAGGATATAGCAGACAGGTCATTCCTGATATAAAAGATATGATTTCTTCCTGTCTGTCTGTTAGTTGCACTGCTGGTCTCCTCCAGACAGTTCCAGTATCCATCCAGGCAGCAGGGGGACCTTGTTTGAAGGTCATGTCAGCACCGGGAAGTAAACGTTAGACCTTTTTGTGGTCAGGGTAAATGTACAAGGCCGCCCTGCGGGAGCACTCCTTCCCTCTCTTTAATCGGCGTATAACAGGCCCTTGTAGAGCCAAACTGTCTGCGACACATCAGCACTTAGAAATAAAAACCCCTCAGCCAACCCTGTGACGGCTGCGGTTGGAGAACGGCAGCTGGATCATTTCAGAGGGACAACACAGACGGGTCTGCTGACTGAGGGGATACAGACACTGCAAGATGGAGTTGATGCATGAACTCCATTTATGCATTATTTTCCCCCTACACTTTATGAATATCACTTATATAATTATTATGTGGTATTTTTGTCCTCTAGTTGTTGTAATAACTGAACCTCATTCACATTATGTGACTGTTCATTTCCATGGAAAATATGAAAGCTTCTTTAAAAATTACAACCACTATAAGGATGTGCATCTTTTATATGTTTATATATGTTTAAGATTCGATAGATTGATATATTAACTAGTCCATCAATCCATTTTTTTTTTGTAAGATATTTGGGGTTGTGTCAAGACTGGGAGAGAGGATTGGTTAGTGGTTTTATTTTTATAATTCTCTCAGTGTAGAAACAGAAATCTGTGTATGTGTATGTTTTCTTTGGTTTAATTTGATAAACACAAACCAGTACAAGGACAGAATCATCAGTATCTTTACATACAATAAATAATGAAATGAAATAGTCTTAATGATATTAACATCACTGTGTTGTTTTAATTCACTGATAATGAGGTGGAATTACATTTTAAAACTGCATTACACATTGATTTAAATAGTGTATTCTTGAGTTTAATTATATTTAAGGAAACAGCATGTCTTACCTTGCTCTGAAGACATTTTTCTCTTTACTGTCTTTAATGCTGAAAAATGTAGTTTGCCAAGCATTTACTCCCTACAAAATAAACAATCTACAAAGTCAATGAGACAAAACAGAATATACAGACATCTCCCTGCCAGTGAAGCCAATCATTTGAAGAAGCCGAGAAAGCAAATTTAACAGTTCTAATGCTCCAGCCGAGAAACTTAATTTACCAATTTGCAGGAAGACAAGATGGCAGGAAACAAGCCAATTTGCCACGTGTGCAGTGCACAACAAACCCCAGCCTTGCTCCCCAGCCTCATGAGAGGTAATTATCCCTAAAAAAGAATGCCATGCTGTATTAAGATGTAGCCGCATCAAAACGAGGGAGACAGCCTCATTACAAGTAATTATGAGGGAATTAGAAACATCATTTAACTAAACGAGCAAATAATGTCCAGGATATTGAAGAAGCTGCCTGCACTTCTGCCGACCGCTGCAAGTCCCATTACAAAAATTGTAGGTCTTTAATAGAATAATGACATGCTTTATCTTCCCGGCCTCTCTCTGAGAGGGTCTTGGAGAAGAGGGAAGGGTTGAGGGAGAGAGGAGAGGATGTGAAAACAACTGTTGCAGAGCTCTCTCGCTCTCTCTCTTCAGTGTGGTCCGACTCTTGAGTGTGTAGCATAAGGCCTTCAAGATAATCCCCCTATTATCCTTACAAATACAAAATGGAGAGCAGAAAATTGTATGTCACATCCATTATTGTGTCAAAGGTAATGCTAATGGCCTTATCTGTAGAATAATAGCTGATTTCTCTGCACGATCTGTGGCGTACTGTATAATAGTTTGATGCACATTGGACAGAGAATGGCACTTCAACAGGCAGTTCAAGAAATGGTTGGTAATTTACCAATGAAGCATAATGCTTTTTCCATTAAAGTCCTAACACAGATTTTTGGCTAAATATTGTTCTTGAGGAGTTTAACTTGGCGGTGAAAAGGGTGCTCATACTTGGCCTTTAGTTATAATGGGTTATCTGAAATGTAGTTTTTATATCCAGAGTTACCATACCAATTCAATCAAGCTACAAATAACACAGGACATATTAGATCTATTTTATGACACTAAACAATAAGGATCAAACCTGGCAAATTTAATTGTATCTTGCTGTTTGTGCTCATTCTAGAACACCACAAGTCATTTCATAAAAATAAATAAACCAATCTTTTTACTATATTGTCTACTTATTGTACTTTCTCCATATGGTACCATTGCCATTCACCTCTGCCTGGTAACATATTCCTGTCCTGTTGAGAAGATGGGCAAGGAGGGGGGAGGGGGGGACAAACACAATTTCCCTTCAGCTCCTTCATTTCCAGTTGATATAAAACAGAATCATGAAAAATCACTTCTGGTCCAAGCTCTCCTTTTTAACCATTAACCCATAAATACAGAAGCTGGTTAAAGCCAGCGGATGACAGGGCCTGCCTCAAAAACCTTGTTACGTTCCCCTCAAATTCATTTAGGGAGCAAACAGGTCTTGAGAGTTGTCTGGCTTAATGCATTGCGATCGCTTTTAAAACTCTTGTCTTGAGGCAGACCCAGGGCTCTGCATCTGCTTGTGGTGTTATACTTCATAGCCTTCCACTTCAATATAAAGCCACACATACTCTCCGTAAATCAAATGGCTGTAAATATATTAGGAGATAGTTGAAAAGCTCTCATCCACATAAATGATTAAAGGACAGAATATGTAGAAAAAACACTTCTTCAAATAAGACATCCCTAATATTAGAGTAGAGCTGTATAAATTACAGAAAAGTTAAGTGATAGATAATATTGTTGCAGCCTGTTTAAACTTAACGGGCTCCTAAGTTCTGATCTACATCATTTAATCTCAAGATGTTAAAGAGGTGATATCCTGAGGTTTTAGTATAATTCATTATAATGTAAATATGCCCTAAAAAGTATCCTGAGAATCAATTTACCCAGTTCTCCCTCTCTTTGCCTCTCCCTCTCCACACCGTGTGTAGCCCACAGTTTCCATTACTCCCATCATAAATTACAGCGGCGAGTGAATTACACTTGCTTTTCACCATACCAGGCAGGTTTGATGAATCCTAAGGCACAACACATCATCTCAACAAATCTTCATCACCATGCCAGTCGCTGTCTCTTTGCAGTTTAAACCACTTCAAATCATTTTCATTGCCCCGCTATTAAAATTTGTAATTCACACCTGCCATTGCAGTGATACATAGTTACATCGAACCCCCTCCTCTACCTCCCTGCTCATCCTTCTCTTTCACTTTCTTCATCTTATTCTCTCCTTTGCTGCATCTCCCCACATCTCTCTATCTCTTTGTCTCTCCCTCTCTTTCAGTCTTGTAAATCAAACAACCTCAGGTGACAGGTCATGCAGATTTCCCACAAGGCAGCGAGGTGCAAACATCCATCCAAAAGAGCTGCATATTGCCGTCACACCTGATGACATAATGACCACTTGGAAACTAATAAACAGCTTCATTCAACCAAAGCTATTGCTCCTTTTCATAAGCGTTACCGGCCCCCATCCCTCTCTCTATCTCTCTTTCTCTTCCTCTCCTATCTGTCACAAATTCATCCTCCTGCACCTCACCTCTTTGCTGGTGCTGGAGTTACCCATAAATCACTGCTGTTGTCTAACGCTATCCATTTTCCCAGAAACACAGGGCGGCTGTTGCAGAAATTGGGTCAGGCATAATCTGCAGGGCAGCAGAGCCTAGCTAGTCATGATTCTGCTAGGTAATGTAGCCATTAGCACACAGTGAGATGGGTAGAGGGGATGGGTGGAGTTTAGAAGGTGTATGTGTATGTGGGGGTTGGGGGGGGCTCCCTTGTACATGATGTGACACCCAAGAAAAGCTGGCAAATGACATGGTTTTATCGCTCGCCATCAACCACAGGACATTTGTGTGTGTGTGTGTGCTTTGGAGTGAATGTGTGTGTGTGCAGTGCTGTTGAGGTCTGTATTTACACACCACATGCTGTCATTTGCATGTGCTGAGTTCAGAAGAAATTTCAGATTTGACTTTGATACGTCCAGCCTTTTCTAAAGCCAAACTGAAATGACAAGAGGCACTCCATATTGTGTCCAGAATTCAAGGTGTAACTGATACAGTAATTCATTACACAGATGGAGAAAAAGGAACTGCGTCGATAAAAGACGACGCGAGTCTTGAACTTTGACAATATGCCTCTTTATTAGGTTTCCTCTTACAAGGCCTGATGCTTGAGAGCCATAAGATGCAGACTTCAAATGACCAAAGATCCCACCCTGAGGCACGATTGGTTTGAGATGGTGTTTGTCTCTTCCCCACGTTTCCCTCCAAAGGATTTTTACCTGCATGTTCGCTACCTCTGAATTACCTTAAAGAATCAGCCTGATCAGGAAAATTACCCTCTAAAGCTCTGCAGCAACAGAAACTGATGTCTACAAACAGTCAGTTGTCTCAAAAGGAATCTTAAAAAAAAAAAAAAAATTGCACAGTTAGACACAACTCAGTTTTATAACCTGATTTTAAGCAAACACTAAAATGAAGTGGAGCTCACAGTATAAACACAGAAGAAAACCTGTGTTAAGGCTCACATTGCATTCATGCAAATGCTTTTTCCCTCAGTAAACACAAGATGCAGGTAAAATGCAACCAAAAACAAGCTCACATTGTATTACTGGAATGTGACTAAAAATGTCAAAATGTGTTTATCATGTTTAAAATGTGTGATCCAGTATTCACCATGAACAGTAATATTACACTAGTGCTGCTCACTGCTCATGTTTTTCAGCTTTTAATCACGGTTTTAGCACATGAACCATCTGTAATTATAGGTTAGCTTTACTGTACTTCATCAGAGATTTAGAGTAATAATTGAAGGTTACATACATTGGTCATACATCAGATTAATATGTTATTGTCAGGCTAAAATTTGTATATTGAGGTGAGGATAAGAGATATCATGCATATACCAAAGTGTCAGAACAAATAAGATTATACAGTTTGTATGTAACTGTTTCAATTCTGTTTGCAAATTCTGTCCCAAAAAAAGCTCAAATTCATAAATTTAGCCAGACAAAAAAAAAAAAAAAAGTACATCAAATAAATCCAAGCAAGCCAGATTTTCACTGAAATAGAAAATTTATTGAATGAGAAGGTTATTATTGAAGGTCTAAATTACAATAGAAACAATGATATTTTCCCATAAATGGAAGATTTGTGTTTTTCCTGTCAGCATTAGGTTCATGTCATGTGAAATAATATGGATGGTGCTTTGCAACATACTTGACAAACCACTTGTGGATAAAAACAGTGTAAAAACATCCAGACTTCCTCGTGAATACTTTTCTCTTGATTGAGATATGATGGCAAATTCAGATGTCAGTGAAAGGAGAGGGGAAAGAATAAAATAAAAGTACAAAATTATTATAATTAATTATACACATGGTGTATTTTATACATATTGGGAAGCTTGATTGCTTTCTTGTGAGACATACAGTTGCTGCATAATAAGAAATTCCTCAACAAATGAAGTGATACAATATACAGGGGTTATGTTGAGACATTTAGAAGAATGTGGTATTGTTTTGTAATGCGTTTTTACTTGGTTTGCAGTAGAGTCAATCAGTACTCGATCTTGTTATACAGGTTGTATAAAGGTAACGCTGGCAGGTTGCTCCCGGGGTAATACAGGGGCGTCGGAAAGGCAATAGACCGGGGAACTGGAACACGCAGTAAGGAGTTATCTCTGAAAACCAGCGGCATCCCTACAAGTGTCTGTGCGGAGGCATGGGCCATGTTCGCCGCCTCCAGTTCAGCTGAGAGCTGCCGTTTCCATTTGTTCCTCCTGTTCTGAAACCACGTCTTGACCTGAGTCTCCGTGAGCTGCAGGCTGGAGGCTAAGCAGGCCCGTTCCGAGCTGCTCAGGTACCGCTTCATGTCGAAGGTGGACTCCAGCTGGTACACCTGACTCCGGGAGAAAACCGTGCGCGTCTTCTTCTTGGCCGAGCCGCCCTGCTTGTCCGCAGCGTCCGTTTGTCTCTCCTCGGACAGAGGTGACATTTGATGGCACGGTCTCTCCTGTTCCTCCTTATAATCCTGCAGCAGAGGCGGAGGCAGGTGCGGCCGCCGAGGGAGCCCGTCGGTTCCAGACAGAAGTCCTTTTGCGGGACCTGGAGGGGGGGCAGGAGATTTGGATCAGGCATCACCAATAACATGTTAGTTTTAAAGAGGATGCTTAAAAAAAACAAACAAAAAAAAAAAAAAACAAGTCTGCACAGTTTTTCTGCATCAGAGAGTCAAGTGTGAACTCTGACTCAAACAAATCGACTGCTGAAAGCCGCTGACTTTTTAGATAAACAATTCAGTCTGAGTATGCTCGGCGTAGGCTACTGTAAGCTATTAATTAATTCCCCCCTCTATTTAACGCTCAATTGACGACGTGTAGTGCAGCCATTTTGGAAACATGTTTCATCAATTAGCCGGCTCAATTAAATCTGAAATGAGAGGAAAGACAGAGGTCTAATTATTCCACCGTCCACTCTTCCGCTGCTGCAGCGATGATAGCCTGCACCTAACAAACAAGTGGAAGTGGATGGGCTTGGATATGAATGTCACACACGCAAACACACACACACACTGAAATATGAGCTGAAGTCACAAAAACAACTTGAAAAATACCAGATCGTGTTGTTTTCTTTTTGATAGGCGGTTATTCTCTTTAAAAAATAAATAAATAAATAAAATAGCACAATGTAACTTGTAATATATTATGAGAAATTGTATATAGGCCTATCAATGAATATGTGATAAAAGATAATAAATAGGGTGCTGTTTTTTAAAACTTATTTTTTATTTTAATAATAATAGCTTAAATAATAATAATAATAATAATAATAAATAAATAAATAATGATGATGATAATAATAATAATAATAATAATAATAATAATAATAATAATAATAATAATAATAATAAT
>JAPQRP010000009.1:20906024-20921564 GCA_037367295.1 Apogon hyalosoma | reverse complement strand
GTTCTTCAATGTGATCACACCACAGTGTAACTAAATGTAGGTAGATACTCAAGTGGAAATATCTTGTTACTGTGTGTAATTACCGTCTTCCTCGCTCATCATCACAAGTACTCGAAGGTACTCCAAGGCACTTTCAGATGTGTTTCTCTCTGCCATCAAGTACAAATCCATGTGTTTGCAGACTTCAGTGCAAAAAAAAAAAAAATTATGAAGACAACAAATTCCTGAGAAAATGTTGCTTATGGATGTTCTAAGAAGACAGCATTGAGTGTTTGCAGAACCCAGATAAGTATAGGTTGGTTATATTTGTGCAGTTTAAGTATTATATTAGTGTAAAAACATATGTCTTGCAAAAAAAAAAAAAAAAAAAGGACACTGGGGAGAATTTTTCAAAAAATCTATAAGAATTGGCTTGGTCACATTTTTAGAGACAAAGAAGAACTTTTCCAGTAGAAAATGTATATATTGAATACTAATGATATTACTATACCGCAAGTGTGAGAAATATTTAATAATACATTTGCATTTCATTTGTGGTGTGAGGGCTATATCTTTTCTGTATTATTTTTATTGTTGTTGTTATTTTGTGTGTCATTTTAACCTTAAATTGACTTTGAAAAATACTAGTCAAACACATAACTGCTTAATCTGTCTGATAATCATCCAAAAATATGACCAGTGAGGGATCAAACCCTGAAAATAAACCTAGACTGAGCCTGTGTAGTCTGTACCTTAAAAATGCAGTTCATATTATGTTATGCATTGATTAGAAACATGCAGTAGACGTTGCCCAGAGGCCATACAGGCCTGTGAATGTTCCATAAGTCTATTTTTGTTGCTCCTCGGGTAGGTTACGATGACTTTTATATTATTTATTTCAAAGCGGCCAGATATTGATTATTTCACAAGGAAAAATGACAAATGGCAGCAGGGAATGACACGGTCAGCAGGTTCTATTAGAGAAATGATAGTGTTGCTCGTGGTTTGTTAAAAGGTCCAGTTTAGATACTTTATAGGTTTACATCCATCATCTTCTAATGACCTATTTGATGAAAAACACGCGCTCTGGTGACAACGGCCCTGTGCAGCCAACTTCACTTTGTAATTGCTCCCATATTAAATATAGATTTTTGTTTTGATATCTTGTGAGAATTTCTTTCTGTGGGTCAAAATTGTGATAAAAGACATGGATGCAATGGCGAAACCTCAACGGGGGATAACTGGAAGAAGAATGGGGAAAATAGGTGGGTATGAGATGTTGATGACTTCTCCAAAATGTGTTTGAAAGTGTGAGTTTGTGTATTTGGGTCTGAGGCTGTGAGTGTTAACACAGGCTTACGGATCAGTTCAGCTAAAGTTGAAGTTCATTTCATCATGAATTGCAGTCTGATGCCTTGTTGCTTCTATTACTATACAAACTAGACAAAATTAAATACAAGTGATTCTATCTTAGATAAACATGGGTGTAAACTGGTGAAAGTTTATCCAAGGGTATAAATTACTGTATTTTATTGGTTACAGGAGGATCTGAAACTGGCAATTGTACAAAACCCTGTAACACAGCAGGATCCTGTCAAACTGTGTCAACACAAACAGCATCATTTGTCACGGAATGCTGTCTGCCCTGTGTCCTTTTTGCACTTTAAACTGGACACTTCAGTTGGGACGAACCATTAAACCCGTGAAGGCCACACTGTGATTGCCTAGATTTAAGTATTGCATTTAACTTGTAAAGGAATTGGTGTCCGTCCACTGACCCGGCAAGCTTTAATTGGGATTGTGCAGGTATTGATTGGTGAGTGGCCAGGCGAATCTTGAATTACAGCCTGATTAGCTTTTACTCGGCACCTTGCACCATCCAGTCGAATGAGCTCAATGTCATCCAGGTTGAAGCACTTCAGCCACCACTTGACTAAAGGGGATGTTGTTACTTCCTGTGTGAACAGGAAGTCGAGCGTGTTTAACACAGTGATGACAGATTGAGCGTCTTCTAACAAATGCAGTTTGTGGCACAGTTTTTTCTTATTACCAGGTTACAACCATTTAAACATAATTTTTAACATTTTTTTAACACATATCTTTATCAAATTTTTTAATATATTACATATCTTTTCTGACATGAATTGATAACATTGTTTGGGTCTCGCTGAGCACCCCCCCCACACACACACACACACAAACACAAACACACACACACTATATATATAACTAATAGTGACTTGAATACTTGTCAACATCCATTTTTGTACGTCTGATACATAATCAAACATCATTAAAAAGACACACACAAAAAAAAAACAAAAGGGGTATGGTCTCACTTTGTATGATATAATGATGGGATATCAGGCCTTGATTCTAAAAATGTGAGAAATGAATTCCATATCCTGTAGAAGATATGAGTTTTCCATTAAACTGTGTATGTGAGCCTTTCAATAGCTATACAGAATGAGAGTTCCGCAATCCATGAATTCAATGATGGACAATCAACACTTCTCCAGTGTGTAGCCATAAGACGCTTCGCATTTATCAGACAGAGGTTCACCAGCTTACTTTCATGAATTCTAAGTGCTAAAATTTCTGGAATAAGACCTAGAATACAGATCTCCGGGCACACTGGGATTTTTTTTATTTTTTATTTTTTTATCAATAATATTGGAAATTGTGTTAATTATCCCTCTCCAAAATTCTTGCATATGTTCACATTTCCAAATACAGTGATACAAGGTCCCACATTTTATACAGGTGTCTGGGATATTATGGTTGAATTTGTTAAGCTTTTCAGGAGTTATATAGGTTCTCATAAGCCAGTTATATTGAATTAATTTAAATCTGCTATTAATGGATATTGTTTGCGCCTGGGAACAAGCTTTCTGCTATTCCTGCTCTATAATATCTGTTTGGAGGTCTTCTATCCATGCTAATCTTTTATAATTTGAGGACTCAGTAGTATTTTTTTTTTTTTTTTTTTTTTATCAATTTCTTATATATCATTGAGATCTTTCCCTTACAATAGGGGTCTGATGTTGTCATTTCTTCTAAAGTACTTAAAGGAGGACACTAATATGAAAACATAATTAATAAACATCACAACTACTGTAAGTATGTATTTTCACAGGTGAAACATGCAGATAATTATGATTTACTATACTTTCATTTAGTGACATGGCTTCAATGAATTGTTTTTTCATCATTTTACTCACAGCGCTGCGTAAATATAAAGGAGTAATGGAGTGTTTTATTTATTAAAAATAAATGGTAGAAAATCCTTCTTTTACATAAATATTCCAAACATTTGTTATAACATTATAACATCTTGTGTTTTTTACATCTATCAGTGGCTCTTGAGATGTTCCTAAAACTTGACTCAGGAAACACACACACTTAACTACATCAGGGTTATGCTCAAAACGGAATATTATCTACTGCAGACTGATCCTGAAGTGTAGTACACTCTTTGCTTGAATGCAATTTACTTTTCATTACATTTCAGTGCTTCTAATTGATCTTTAATGTACCTCAAAAACACTTAGAAATGGAAAAATAATAATAATTAGGCAGCAAATGTGTGTGTCGTGTGTACATAGCAGTACTACGTATGTGACAACTTGGAACTGTGTAGTATGCCAGCGACATATGGACGAACATTACACCAGACAGATTTCACAGTAGGCTGCTTCAGCTCTGTCTGTATGTTGCACTGTATCCCACAATGCAGTAAATGTATCATATTCATAAGATCTTTATTTATGACAGGGAGCCACTTGCATTTAAGACACGTTACTGTCAATCATAATGCTTAGGTCTTAAAATTGCTGTTGTATGATTTGATGCAGTACATTTTCATACAATAAGAATTTGTGGAAAAACATACAATGTTTGATGCTATGAAATATGTTAGAATAGCTCCTGAGCAACTGAGATGGACACTCAAATATGTATTAAACCTTTTTACATATATTTCAGTATAAAAATGTCGTGTAAACAACTACAAGATAATTGGCTCCATGGTTGATCTCAAGCCACAAAGACCCAAGTATCCACCAGTGACCAAAAGGATTTACTGATATAAATTGTTTAATACCTGTTGATCCACTTACCCTATCAATACATGCAAATAATTGGTGTAAAATACAGTTATTTATTTTTTCATGGTCATCAGATATGACCCATTTGGAAGTTCAGAGGCTCCATAGTGAACATGGCAACACCATCATCTTCTATAACATTGATTCACCAGTAAAACCCATGGAGTTGGATCAATGACAGTGGATGAAGACACTTGGTTTATGTTCATTTAATGATAGATTTTACAGAAAAATATATTTTTTCTTCAGTTTTCTCTGTTTTGCTATAATAACCTTTGGATTTACTCTGACCTTTAATGAACAGCTACACGATCAGTGAATTAAATATGGGAAAATACCTGATGTTCACTTAAAAATGCAAAATACAGAGCATAATATTAGAGTAAATGGTGATAAATCACTGAAGAAAGGTTAAAAATATGGAGAAAAAATTATTTGGGGACTGCCACTAAAGTAGCACTGGGTTAACAACCTGTCAGTCATGTGAGTGTTTAGTACACTACGGTACCATACTGAAGGAAGTAGCATCTAGTATTCAGTATGTATGAAACTGCAATACACGTGCACACAGATAATGGTCAAGTTTTGATGAGAGAATTATCCATAGATCCACAAGACAAGAAACAAGAAATGCTGGTAACTCAAAGTCCCACGAGGATGGTAGCCTCAATCATTCTCAAATGTAAAAATATTGTAATCGTCAAATTCAACTGATCAAATTGAGTGATCAGGGAACAAAGGCCCTTGGTCAGAGAGGTAACCAAAAGAAGGTCCTTTGTGGAGATGAAAGAACTTCACAGCCATGAACGATGAGCAGAACAGCAGCAACAGAAATATTCAGGTCATATGATGGTAGATACTCTAAACATAGACCATTACTCACTAAAAGGTACCTGAAATAATACTGGCAAAAGGAAAAATGTACCTGTATGACATGAAAAGCAAAGTCCTCCGGTCTAGATGGGAATGTTGACTTAATCACAAGCATCAGTGTCATATGTGAAAACCAGGCACCGAGCATCACCTCATTAATACATTCATGCTACAACACAACGGTGGTAACATGGTCATGTGGAGCCAGGGAGAGGGAGACAAGTCAATACAGAGGGAAAGAGGGATGCAGAAAAATCCTGTTTGGAAGTCTTTTCTAAGGTGTCCAGGACCTCAGACTGAAGAGGTTATAGTCCAATAAGACCATAACAGAAGCATACAGTGGAGAAAAAAGTGGGAAAACTCCTTTGGATCAACTTTGGATCAACACTTCACATCTGATCTTGAGCTCAAGCAATTTCACAAAGAAAAAATCTCTTGGTGTAGCTGAAGAAAATCCCCCCAAAACTAAGTGAAGGTTCTGAATGGGATAATTCAGTCTTTATGTTTACTCCAGAGTCTTATTGTTACTTTGTCATTGTGGACTGTTGTGTTTAGATTGATGAGGAGAAACTAACTAAATCCATTTCAAGACTGTCTGAGACATGATGAAATGTGAAAAACTTGAAAGGTTGTGCTGTGAAATGTTTTTCGACAGATAATAGTCACGTTTTGTAGTTGTATAACATCCTTTGGCACAAAATATTAGTAGCTTATCCATTACATGTGTGTACAATTGCAAACTTATAGTTAAAAAAATCTTACTTTTAGTATTTGGGTGCTTCTATGAAACTGGGTTCATTTTCATACCTGGCACTTTTCCAGCTTTTTAGACCCAATAATAAAAGAGAAATTTAGGCATATTTCCACCCAGGATGTACCTAATGATGACCTCAGATAAATGCAAAAAAAAATTATACTCTTGCTCTGAGCCATCCCAAAATTAATGAATTTCTAATAAAATATTGCGGCCAAAAATAAGGCCAAAACTGGGACATGAAAAGCTACCTATAGTGTCAGTGCATTGGATCTGAAAACAAGGCTTAAAATGGTCTTATACAGCACTATAAATAAAGACGCTGTGTTAAATTTGAGGATCCTAGTGGTTTTTCTAATCCAGACATGCAGGTTTTCCATAAATCTCAGTCTCATTCCAGGTTTCGCGTGTAACCCATCGTGTCCACTCGCGTTACATGCAGAACCCACCCACTTAAACACAAATAAATTGTGAATGATTTTGCGACAGCTGTCATTTCTGTGAAACACTCTGCCTTGCATAATTAGTTCGATTCCCAAAATGTACCTGTGACAGAATAAAGAGATATTTAAAAAAAATAGTAGCACGTAATTTTCTTGTCCTTTTTACCGTGTTACACACAGATTTTTGTATAAATATTAGATTAAAAAAATATATAAAAATGTGTTTTATCTGAAAAATAGTTTCTCTTTTATCTCAATAAATATTTATTTTTAAATTAGACCCAAAGTGCTTCCAAACTTGCTTCATAACATTGGTCTACATCTAATTTGAATTTTTAGCCCCTTTGTCCTGTTTTGAGGGACCAGTTTCATAGAAGCACCCATTTGCCTTATTGTCTATTTCTGTCATTCCTAGTGTGTGCTTTTATTTTCACGCGTTCAGACAGAGGCAGTTACAGTTGAAGAAGGGAAACGGGAAGAATTGTGTCTTCTATCGTCATGCACAATCAGTGTTTATGACTCATGATGTTAATAATTATTACCTCATCCCCATGGAGGCAGAAACCTTTTAGATTCAGAAAGTATCGTGTTGGACATATCATCACATTACGAGGACTGGAGTAGACATGAGCACTGATCTTGTTTTATGTACATTTTATCTCTTCCCTCATTGTTTCTCAGCAGAGATGATGACCTCTGTTAGGTTAGGATAGTAACAGTCATGCCTGTGATGTAGTCCTCCTTCTTTATTATGAGCAGCTTCATCAGAGGCACCTGGCCTCAATATCCACCTTCTGTTCTCTACCTCCAAAACTGTGCCCTGGATTGTCGGTGGGTCTGGGCTTTTACCCAGCCTGCCTGTATGTGTCATTACAACTGGGTAATCCGAAGAGGGCAACAGAAAAGTTCTCATCAGTGTCAGCCTGAGATATAGATATGGGCTGGGTAACAAATGGCCAAATACACAGGCAGCAGAGCAGACCATCAATAAAGCAATTTCTTGTGTCATAACAGCTGCGCTTTTCCTAAAGCCAACCTTTCAAAACTTTTCCCTCTGCAAATCGCTGCAGCCCCACCATTAGAGTCCTGCCTTGTGAATTTAATGGATTCCGTACAAATAATATTCCACCATAATGGAAAAGGTTGAAGTCACTGAAGACAGATGAAGTCATAAACACGTATAATTGAGAATCAAAGACCGATAAATTTTAAACTGCTATCCATTTTCTCTTTTTAGATGATGATCTATGTCAGCGCGGCTGCAGGAAAATGGAAGAGATTATGGGGGAAAATTATAACAATAAATTTTCTAAACATACACCTTGATTATGCTTCGATTTTTTTGGAGGGGTAGAGGGCAAGGGAGGGGGTTAGATAGAAGGCTGGGATTGCTGAAAGCTTGCTGGCTAAATGGCACCATAAAATAGGTTCCCTGCTCTTTTGCCTGCAGAGCGTAGGCATGCCTCGAGGTGTGATTTCCCCCTCTAAATGGGGGAAATGAATTGTGTAATTTATTGCAAACGTGCACACAGTGAGATTAGATCAGCATATCCCATCAAAGGAACAACAATCAATCAGCCTCTAGTTAACAGCTTGAAACACATAAACCAGGGCACCTAATGGCTTTCCAATTTAACAGATTGATAGACTTATCCGGTCCTAGGGGATGAATTAAGAAAACCGGGTGCTTTCACACAGGCACTGGCGCTTTTGACAGGACCTTTCCCCCCCTCTAGCTTACTTACCATCTATACTCCTGAATATAGAGATAAGGTTAACCTGAAAATAAAGACAAAGTCGGTTTTTCCTCTTTTTTTTCCCTCCCTTTCGGTTCGAAAAAAGCACTTCAGATCCTATTTGTTATTCAGATGAGGCAGGGAGTGGAAGTGTGTCAGATGTGGAGAATGGGCCCATTTTAATGACCTGATTATCGCGGGTCATTTGGAACTGTGAAATCAAGGAAGCTATTCAAAGCCACTTAACAATATCTAAATGTGACCCGGGCAACTCATTCAACCAAGAATGTAGTTTAAAGAAGGAAGTTGTTTATTTCATATCTTTTCACTGCTGATTCATCAATTCATCACATAAATACTAAAGCCAGTCCATTATATGTGGATATCCTCTACAGGTCAAATGTTATAAGAAAACAGTCTACAGCTGTAACAGAAGCTCGGTGAGGCACAAAAGTGAAATGCTAATATTTAGCAAGCAAAGTATTTACTGTGTTTCTGGTCCTAAATGAAAATATATGCTATTGAGAAGGAAAGTTGCTAAAAGTTAAGGAACTACATTTCAATAAATAGGATACAAAAATGACAGTTAAAAAAATACAACTGTTTTCTATTTTAATATAAACTATACTGAAGGAATGACCAACAGTGAAAATTTTGATCCAAACCATGTATAAATACAACCATTTAACGCATAAAGACCCAAACAACCACTGGTGACCAAAATCATTTACCAATATACACTGTTTAATAACTCCTGATCCATTAATCTTATCAATACATGTAAATAATTGGTGTAAAATGCAGTTTGTCATCTTTTCATGGTCATCACATATGACACATTTGGACGTTCAGAGGCTCCATAGTGAACATTGAAACATCTTCTACAACACTGATTCACCAGCAAAACCCATGGAGTTTGATCAATGACAGTGAATGGAGACACTGTGTTTATGTTCAGTTAATGATAAATTTTGTTTAAAAAAAAAATCACATTTTCTTCATTTTTCTGTTTCTGATATTATGAGAATTCAATTTAATCTGAGCTTTTATGACTATCTACATGATCAGTCAATTAAATCTGGGGAAATACCTGATTTTTATTGAAGAAATGCACAATACAGAGGATAATAGTCTAATAAATGGTGATAAATTGCCTCAGAAAGGTTAAATAATAGCATTTTAATGTTTAAAGAGAGTGCCTTGGAGTTTTCTTCCAGTTTATCATCTACTTTATGAATCCCTTTTTCCAAAGAGCACCTCGAACAAACTCTTTTTTGGTCCTCAAAGCATTCCTTCCCATGAATTTTTGAAATAGAAAAATTCATTTGGAAACTGACAGAAAAGTAACACTGCGTCTTTTATGGATGACTCATTCATGGTTCTTTCCAGTTGTATCTGACAGAGGACGTATTTAACCATTTTTGTTGTGACATTTATGCACTGAAAACACTTGTTGAAAGTTAAGGAAAGATATCCATGAAGATGTGATTAAAAAAAGACGAAATCACAATATATTCAGTAATGTTTACACCAAAGTACTTCTTTTCCTGGCCATTCAAAAAAGTGATAAAACACTGTAACACTAAAAGACACATGTTGATGTGACACAAATTTTTCGGTCACAAATGCACCGGTTATCCATCAGACACATACAATGGTAATTTTTTTACGATGGTAGCTGGGTTCCTTAAAAAGGCAAACATATATTTCTACACTGTTATCTTATTCTGAATATCACCATATGGATTTGTCTACACTTTGACCAGTAATTGAATTAAAAGGTGATTATCACTTAATTTATAACCGATCAAAAACGTACTTAACACAAATTCTAGACCAAGGCAGGAGCTTATTATAAAAGCAGTCAGGCTAAGAGGCAACTAAGAGGAAACAACCATGCAAAGCAAACACAGACAGATCAAAATGATGATCATCCTCCTCCTATGACAGAAACTTATTAGTCAACATATGGACTAATCCTCTTCAAGAATGACTTGGATTGTATTCATGTAGCTGGTCTCTGACAACTGTAATTCTATTTAGCACATCTATAATTTGGTTATTGTCAAAGAATTAGTTAGTTCCCAATTACTGAGTACCGTCTTCAAAAAACACCTCCAAACAAGGTTAAGTAGCTGTATGCTGCCTTCTAAAGAGCTTGGCTTCAACCCCAGACCGTTGACTCAAAGAACCAGTGTAATGCATACTCCGTGTCACCATATTATCTTGTCCACATCCACAGAGACAGCTGATCTTTCTGTGTCACTGCATAATTGAGGAGTCGCTGGTATCAAGCTTGTGATGCTGAGAGGGTTGAGAAAGTGTTATCTTAGCCCGACACAACCAGACCAGAGGCACCGAATCAAGAGCAACCAGGACCATGGATGGGGTGCAACCACAGGACACATGTAGAGTGATGTAGACTGTCTAACTGTGGATTTAGTCTGACAGACGGTCTTCAAAGGCCTTCAGAAACCACTGTCCCATAACAAATACATGTGAATGATGGGTGCACTCCACAGCAATGCCACAGAACTCTACTTTAAAGAAGAAGCAGGTCTTCCACAAAGGCTGGGGTCAAATTTGTCCTGAAATGGATTGAGATTCAGCTCATGGGTTGGAAATGAGCTACAATTGATTACCAATGGATCAATTCATTGACTAAAGAGTAAGTGCCCATCACCAACTTCAAAACAAATAGCACTCGAAGCTCTTTTTTGTTGCCTGTAGCTTATTAAAACAAAAAGATGTGAAGAAAGATCAGATGATGCCCTAAAAATGAAGCTTATTACAGAGAAAATAAGACAGTTAACCTCAATAAAAGCCTTTGTTTCCACTTTTCGGGTCACAGAATAAAACTCGTACCTTCCTACTTGACTCTTATACTCATATCTTTCCTGTGGACACCATTCCACTGACCCTCTTGTTTGGTCTGTGGGTAGAAAGGAGCACATGATCACAAAGAGCGCCCAAACATGATTGCTTTCCCCCCTCCTCGTGACGGACAGTAATTGGTGTTTGTTTGCTCTCTTTCCTCCCTCTCTTGTGTCGTGGGGTGGTAAAGAGTGCTATTACTGTCAGCTGATTAGTACGGTTCCTCTGCCTCTTCCAGCATCTGTCAAAGCTGCCTAATGAGAGGAAACCTGAGCTCAGACAAGACAGTTCTGCACACACATGTTTAACATAGTGAGTGTGAGAGACAAAGATGTATTCATGGGATTAGACTATAATTCTGTATGTTTCTGCGGTTTGGTAAAGGATGTAAATATATTTTATTTAGGAAATGGAGCTGGAGATCTAGATGACAGATGAAGAATGGTACCAAATGTGTGAGATTGTACAATATGGAGGGAATTCTGTTGGAGGAATTCACACAGATTTTTAATAACACCTAAAATAAAAAAAAATTAAAAAAATTAAAAAGTAGGCAACTGACTACAACAAGGCTGTGAAGGGCTGTGGAACCTGACAAATTTTCTGGAAGTGTACAAAAATAAAATGTTAATGCAACAACTACACTGTTGCCCATAAAGGTGGAACAATTTTGTTTTCAGACACATTCCTCTTTTTATTCCTATTTATACACATCAGTATTGGCCTCTGAACAGGTGCAACGATTACATACTGAGTCCCAGTTACACTTTATCAAGAATAAATCACATTTTCAATCATTTCATGAGAGGAGGTAAAAATATCTTATTCTAACTTTATGGGCCACAGGGCATTAACATAATTTTAGACTATGAAATTCCAAATCCCTGCTTGGTGATGTATCTGGAAAATACTGGGGATGTTATGATGAAACACAGTCTTCAGTTTTATTTGCAGCAAGTAAAAAGGTGTTTGCTTTGAACTGGATTAATGTGAGCACTAAAAGTCTGGTAATTGTTTGGATATTTTTGTTATGTAGAGGAGGACACTTTCAACAAACACTGGGAGAATGTCATATTTATCTACACTTGAGCTGCTATCTTCTCTTTATAACAATCAAAATGCCCATTTGATATTCTGTTGTTAGAAGATTAATTATTTCTAGAATATTTTTCCAACATCCACTTTATTTGTACCACTTACTGTATGCGTGACTTGTCATAAACACATAAATTAAATTATTTTTACTTAAATTAAATCTTAAATTAAATACAGCTTATTTTTTCATTACATTTGTAAAGTCATTGTGTTTTCCAAAACTTGTGGCTCATATTTGCCCATAATTGGCTTTACCAGTCACATCTAAAGATTTTTTCCAAAGCTGTATATCTGCTGATATTTTGTTAATATTAATACATACATATATAGTTAGTTTAGTTTTATTTTGAGCACATAGAATCATCAGATAACAAAGAACCACAACTTGGTCAAACTAAATTTTTCGGTGTTCAAAAAGGAGTGGGAAGAAGTATAACTTATAGACTCCCACCCCCTTTTTCAAACTAATAATTAAATTGATTCCACTTCTTTTGCTTTAACACACTTTTTTAAATATATATTTTTACAAGAACACAAAGCATCCATACAAACCATTCACATACACTTTTTTAGTCACCTCACACACAGATTTGCATAATCAACCTTTTTTTTAATACAAACTCTAATATTTATATGCACTTTAAATATTTACTACAAATACAATATTAATAAATGTGATAATATCTCCTAATCATGATAGTCTGTATTAATTAATTAATTATAATACAATACAATATACATTTATAAACCCTGACTGTTAAGCACTTTTACAAAAAGGATTTCACAGCTGAAAGTAGAATGAAAAATTAGTCACTTTTAATCACATTCAATGATTTTTAATTGACTTCTATGTCACTTATACAAAAAAATCTAAATAAAAAATTATCACATCAGTTTCCTTTGTTTCACTTAAAATCAAAATGGGATCTGAGGGCCTCAGTCTTTAATGGATCTCTAAAATTGCTCTCTTAATACATCAAGCATTCACACCAAGCCCTGACAAGTCTATCTTACTCACATCTTAACGCACCCCAAAGTCCTCAGGGCACCATGGAAAATTAACCATTTAATAGCAATAAATAACAGATTCTGACTCTAGGGGACTCCAAATCAGACGCTTTCTGCCTCCTTTCGCTCTCTGTCACACTCATACACATAAATAGCATAGTCTCAAATAGTCCCCCCACAAAACTGGCCAGTCAAATGCTGTATAGCCTAACTGAGATACGCCCTTTTCATTCCAGTCCATTATAAGAACCACTTTTGGAGTTCAGTGACACTTTTTGTGGCTAATGATCTTTAATTAGTGTTGGTTTGTTAATGAGTTTTAATCAATGACTGGAAATAAACAATATTATGATTTGTTTAAGTCGTTTTACAGTCATCGCAGCCTCTAAAATTTGTTTCATTTTGCCTCATCTCATATTTTTGCATATATAATATAGTAAATTTAATAGGATAAACATGTAAATGAGAGCGAATAAATAAATAAAATACAACATCACACTAGGAAAGTAAAACTAGCACTAAGATAACCTGATAAAAGACTGCAAGGATGTGTAAAACAACTGAGTTGATTCTGACTCAGCTTTTATGCCTCTTTTTAGAGTTTTTGTTCCCTGCTTGCGGGATCATCTCTTGTATTGTTGTAGGTGCTGCATTAGCCAAAATGGCACATTGATTATTTGTAAAAACATAAGTGCAAATCAAATCAACATCACACAGAGATGCATGAGGGCTGTCTACCTGTACACACGCAGAAAAAAGGGGGGTGGAGGTGGAGGGGGGGTAGTTATTGACCAATTGATCTGATGTGAAGGAGGGGCATTTTTTTCCCCAGCTGTGGCGAGACCTTGACTGCAACATCTAGCAATCACTCCACCGATGTGCCTCCGCTAACACCCAACTGTGTCCTCAATCTCCACACCAACGGGCCCAGATATCCAACTTTTCCGTCAGCACTGTTATGTATTTGGCTTTTCTATTTCACTTTAATAGGGGAGAAATTGGCAACATATTCTTTTACAGCCCCTTGGTACCATTAGAAAGCCTGCTGTCATTTGGATTATTTATGAAAAACTATTTCATGCTTACTTACATTTGCCGCTTATTTTCCCCCAGTGTGACCTGCAGCAGATTTAGTTCCATTTCCAAAGCCTTAAAGCCAATTCTTTATGTCTGCAGGTCACCCTTCTCGATTGAGTCAAGATTGAAATACCAGTGTGTAGTGGGAAAGGTATGGCAAGAGGAAACCAATACTCTTTTATTGTGTGGAGGGCCATAGTCAGGAGAAAAGGAAGGGGGATACTGAAAGACGAGAAACGATAAAGGGGTAAGGGGAAGAAGGGGAGAGGGGGTGATTTTTAGGTGGATATATAGAATTGGAGACACCTGCACAAATAAGAGGCGATGCAAAGCCAGCAACAAAAGTTAAGGGAGGGATGAATGGTGCACAAACATCCAGCTGCTCATGTGCAGCAAAGGCAACAAAGAGTGGCCAAAAACTGAGTCAGCACATAGGCGTTGAAAATAAAAACAGAAAGCATATAAAAAGAAGATGGCCTTAAATCTATACATTTTTATATTACATCCAAAAACATGTCAAACGTTGTTGCCTGTGGGGTGTTTTACAAGGACTACAGTGATAAACTTGATTTTTTTTTTCCCCAAGTATTTTGAGAATCTATACTCATAACGCTGCCTGTAACAGAAAATTGGCAATCTTTGTCTTTCAACATATCAAATAAATCAAAATAAGCAAAGCAGCCACACTCCTCTTCTGAGCATGCATCTATACTCATAATACTACACTGTATGAGATGGGGTGTTTCACTCCCCATTGCACACATATAAACACACTTTTGATCTGGTTTGGCCTGGGCTTTATACAGTGACCCTAATAAACTGCGGCGTGGCCAGGCAGGTTTGTCACTGTCACAGGTAAATGATGTAATTAATGAGTGTGTAGCGGAGTGGATGGGAGCCGGGGTGTTAGCTTTTAAACACCTCTCCAGCTGACTGGGTCTGGGGAGGCCCAGCTGGACACATCCAGCAGATCGATACGAGGTCAGGGGTCAGTCAACCCTCCCATTATGGCCGAGGTAGCTCCCATCATTGTCTGGCTAACGATGCCTGCAGGAGGGCCAGAGATGGAGCTCAGAGGAAACTGCTTTTTTCACCCTCTTGGAGCTTAGAGTGATGGACTTCCTGAGGTTTAAGCCAAAAACTCCCTTCTCTGGTGGGATTCGGTTAATTTACAAGTGACTGTATTGGGCTCAGTAATCAGATACATGTGAAGAGAGTATGACAGATTAACCCTTTATAGTTCACTCATAGAAATACTCTGAAATGCAATATTTAAACCGTAGTGTGGTATTGGAGGACATAACACGACTTTATTACTTTTGTGAAATTTTTCCAAATTTTTTATTGTCATATAGAAAATCAAGGTCAATGAAGTTACCATATTTGGCTCCTTACCCATAAGTGGCAAAAAAAAAAAAAAAAAAAAGAAATACAAGAAATATATATATAAATACAAGAAAAACACAAATAAGGTGAAAGTAACATGTATTTGATAACATTAGAACATGCCTTTTCTAGCATTAGACCAACATTAGTGCTGATCCAGACCCCTGTCCACATCCACATGATCCCTTTGAACATCATTCCTTACATTA
>JAPQRP010000009.1:20889455-20899795 GCA_037367295.1 Apogon hyalosoma | reverse complement strand
AGATAGATAGATAGATAGATAGATAGATAGATAGATAGATAGATAGATAGATAGATAGATAGATAGATAGATGAAATAGCTACACAGAGAGATAGATATTGTCAATAATAAAGGGGTTGCTCATGTTACAGTGTGTTACACGAGTTCACCTGTAGTCGGTTTACATTACTGCTGTAACTCTTCTGCGCTGACAGTAGCAGTTGTAATGGAGTAAAAGGATACAGTGGCCTCACTCAGCTACGCCATTTATCATCTTCTCCTCAGTGGTTTTCCTACAACTTTGACACAAATGGGGCAATGTGATCTTCACCAAGCACTTACTAGTAAATTATTGATTGTGATAAAACATGAATGAGTCGATAGCTTTTGAAAGTAATGTAATTGTTGTGCCTCATTTGCCACTTGCACATAATTGCAGGCTGTAGAGCTTAGAGTGTGTGATTGTCACAGATCTTTGTATAGGCTATCAGTTAACATCATTAGCTAGTGGCGAGAGCAAAAGATGGCTATTTCGAATCTATGTCACTAATGAAAGGCAACCAGGCTCTGATGAACAAAGGGAAAAGCAGTTTATCACAATGGACATTAATGAAGGCTCTGTTACATCTAAGTGTTCAAGTAAAGCATGATCCCATGACCCTTACTGCCTTAATTTAACTAACCAAGGTGTCAGAATTTTACAAATATCTGGCATGTAAAAGAATTGTTTGTAGATGCTGATAGTTTTTGTTAACTAATTATTTAACAATAACACTATGCTTTCCTTAATCACCCTATAAAATCCACACACACAAATTTCAAAACATGACCATTTGAAAAAAATTAATAAGATCCCTAAAATAATTTAAACCACTGTGAGCCACTTAGTAAATAGAACTATGATGTATCAGATTATGAAGAGTTAGAGATCATGTGTGACGTTCATGTATCTAAAGGATAACTAATCCACTTACCAAATTCTCAGTACCTTGGGCCATGTGCCCTGCAGCCAAAAAAAAAAAAAAAAAGACAAACAAGTGGGTCAGCATATGTTACAAATACAAATGCTTTAAGTTTTGTCATAGGCTACTGTCTTCTATTCAGTTTCAATGTACCTTCCATGAAAGTCCAAAAGAAAAACTAAAAGAATGCATGGGCTAAACTGAAAAACTTTTTTTTTTTTTTTTTCCCAGTTATAGGAGGTCTAGAATTAAAATTGTTACCTAGACTGGTAATTTAACATTTTTAACCACTGTTTCTTTTTCTTTCTTTTTTGTTTTGTTTTCCTTTTATCGTTATTTATGCTCTTAACACTTTTTTATTTTCACACGATCCAAGCGGTTAAATTGGAATAATACTTAGGAACCTTTCTTCGTGCATAAAGTGTCAAGTCGGACAGTTTATGACGGCGGACAACATGAACTTTAACCCCTGAAAACGGGGTTTATTGTTTTGGTTTGGCAGTAGGTGTACAAAAATTTATTTGCCGCAGCCTTAGTGTTCTTAATCATTTACTCTTACATATACGGTGTGTGTAAATAAGGACCTTATCCACTGTGAACCGGCGCTGCTGCTGAAGATGGTTTCTCCGAGATAAGCTAAGGTTAGCTGCTGGCTAACAGAATATACGTAGCGGTGGTAACAGCATGATGATGAGGAGGAGAGGTGTGTAGGAGCGATCGACGAGACATCAGATCGCACCGTTTTCCTACGTGTTACCCCTGGTCACCTGGATTATCCCATCTGTGTGTCTGCATAGCTGTTTAACTGCCTTTCCAATAAAAGAAACGGATCTGGTCACATTTTATACCTATTTTTAACAGGTGAGTCCAAATCTTTGAAGATCAGCTAGCTAACGACAACCCTGGCAATACTTTAAACTTTTTACAATTTAGTTGCTTACCTGTAGTTTTGCTTCAGTAAAATGTTAGTCTGAATTGGCTGACACTAGATCCATGTGTCTGTAATAGGTAGCATCTGTAACAAACTAGACGTCGCCACATGAAGGTTGATAAAAATCTAATTTCAGTGTTGGACATTTGCGTCAATGGGTGAGGAAAAACCGGACACGTTGGACTTTGTGAAGGATTTCCAGGAGTATCTGAGCCAGCAGACTCAACATGTCAACATGATATCAGGCTCTGTTAGCGGCGTCAAGGAGGCGGATGAGCTACCAGCCGGTAACTATCTGATCATTAACTTTAGACACATGATCTGTGTAAGTTTTTACATGTCGTCACGTGATGTCTTACACCCAGAGGCTGTTTCAGAGTCGCTGCAATCAGCTGGAAATAGTTGTTTCATCCATATAATTGCTCAATACTTGAAGTAATGATTTTACTAAGTGATTTAAATTTCCCCTGACATTCAGAGTGGTTGTCCAGGAGCTCAAGAGTTATAGCATTTACAATTCACACTCAGGTGCTAAATCCAATTAGCGTGTCATTTTACACCAGATTGTCTACATTTTCCCTGATTAGTACAGTAAAATCAGAGTTTGTGTGGATGGGATATTGTACCACTTACCACTACACATAGTATAAAGTGACGTCCTGTAAATGTTCCTCTATACAGACTGCAGTCAGAATGGCCTGGATCATCCTTCAGTAGATATGTCCCTCGAGGACAGCTCAGGGATCTTGGTTGATGGTTTTGAGAGGACCTATGATGGCAAGTTGAAGTGCCGCTACTGCAACTATGCTACGAGAGGCACAGCGCGACTCATTGAGCACATCCGAATTCATACAGGTATGTGTCAAGATATTTGTATATCATTCTCAGACTATTTGTTATTTTTTGTTAATCTTTTTTTATTCCATGAAACAGGAGAAAAACCTCACCGTTGCCACCTCTGTCCATTTGCTTCGGCCTACGAGCGGCACTTGGAAGCCCACATGAGATCACACACAGGAGAAAAGCCTTACAAGTGTGAGCTATGCTCCTTCCGCTGCAGCGATCGCAGTAACCTGTCACATCATCGCCGCAGACGCCACAAACTTCTGCCAATGAAAGGTGCTCGCTCACTTTCCCATAAAAAGATGCTGAGTGTGTTACAGAAAAAAGCCAGTTCACTGGGTTACGGCCGCCGCCTACTAATCAATTTCAGTCCCCCTTCTATGGTGGTACACAAAGCTGATAATGTCAGCGACTACTCCCATGAGCTGCCCCACTTGAGACAGGAGACTTATGATAATCAGAGTCGGGCAGGTGAGGATGGGATACCTGCAAACCAAAACCACCATCACCACGATATGGTCATGGATAATCCCCTGAACCAGTTGTCTACTTTAGCTGGTCAACTGGCAAGCCTTCCCTCAGAGTCCCAGGCCCAGACTCAGCCTCCCGTGTCTCCGGGAGCTCAGTCTATCGTCGATGAGAAGCCTTTCCTCATTCAGCAGCCACACCCTGCCACAGCTCCTGTGGCTGTTACAGCCAGCATGGCCCATGCCTCCTCCTCTTCACCAATCACCCCAGAGCCTCGGGCTCCTCCTCACAGCAATTGCAGCCCTGGAGGGGGTCCCTGTAGTGAGCACAGTGGGCGAATCAGTACACCCAGTATCTCCAACAGCCAGCCCAGTACACCAGCCCCAGGCCTGTCTGCCCCCCTTCAGGACCCCCACATGCTGCATCACTGCCAGCACTGTGACATCTATTTTCCTGACAACATCCTTTACACCATCCACATGGGCTGCCATGGCTATGAGAATCCTTTCCAGTGCAACATCTGTGGCCACAAGTGCAAGAGCAAGTATGACTTTGCCTGCCACTTTGCCCGTGGGCAGCACAAGTAGTAGATTAAAGAGAAGAAAGAACTTTAAACAGACTACTTTGATTTCTTAATTCCATAGTTATTTTATTTATTGGTATTTTACTTGGCCTTGATGTAGCCTAGCCTTTTAAAGTTGTACTTACACAGGAAGACATTCTTTTTGTATATTTAAAGGTGCCCATCCAAGTGTTTTTATTAAGGGATGATCAGTGTTTTCATATTGAGAATTTATTTGTGGTGCTGCTGGTGAAAGTTTATTCACCTGTTTTCATCAATTAGGAACAAGAAGCTTCTCAATTAGGAAGTCTGCCTTATTTAATATATAATAACTTACCAAATTTACCTGTCTTGTACCTTAAGCAATGTTCAATCCAGTGTGATGGGCATGAAGGGTCACAGAACCATTATAAAAACACAATAAATTAGGAAGTGTTGTTGCAGAGATGTTTATTCTCTCCTTAGAGGTAGTGTGGGCATGATTTGAGGTTATAACATCTAAAACATGCAGAAGTCTGTGACCCTGAACATGCTCAGGATTATCAGCTTTCACACATCTACCTATCCTTATGAGGATATGATGACTATAAATACCAAAAAGTAGAAAAGGCTTTTGTAAAGAAAGTTATATTGTATAACAAGGCCACCCAAATAAATTCTCAACACTACTGGAGCAGTGGGTAAACATTGCTGAGATACTTATACAGGAGTGAAACTTGGCATAGTGTGATCTTACTTGAGCCTTGTTGAAATTACTTCAGTGCTTGGTGCATTACTACTATTTCTTTGCAGTGCCTGACATATTCATTTTCTTGGGTGTCCATGATGAAGAGGACTGTTATTTTGAAGATGATATATCCCATTTTTTTACAGTAAAGGATAGGCCCTTGGAAATGGAAAAAAGTCTGGCCACTGTAGCTTCCTATGGTAGCTAAGATTTTGCCAAAATTCTGCTTCATGAATGCTGCTAAGTTACTTTGGAATTAATGCTAGCTCTACCATGGGGTATCTGCATTAAAACCTGTCCAAAATTTGGTTTTGGTCAGACATCCAAGTGGCAACAAACTACTTTTTTAAGCCCTCTTCCCTACATAGTGCCCACTTTTGGCAACTTCACTTATTTTAATAAAATTGATTTCCATAGTCTTTTAAATACATCAATTCACTCTGATGTTTTGGTATTGTATGAGGTCACTTTCATATCCAGTAGCTCCATTTGTAGGACAGAATTTTCATGTATTGTGTCTTAAGTGAAAACTTTTTCAGAATTGCCATGTAGCACCAGGGATGCCATGTTTTAACCTTTGTGATAACACTCACTCAGATCCCCCATTTAACTTGTGATCCCAGTGCTTTTCTGAATATTTATTGAGTATTGTATTCTGAGTGGTTGGATAGATGTTCAGTGTCAAAACAGCAAACTCATGTTGCAGTAAGATTGCTAATTTAGCAAGATTGTTCTTTGTCTAGGAAAATGTTGTCTGTTGCTTAGCAACATGTGTGGAGAACATAGTTACTGTTTAGGACCACTTCCTCATCTCCATGCTTACCGGTAATAGGGGCATCCAGTACAGACGCCTTATGTTCTCTCAGTGTGTCGTAGGTTCATAGATAATAATAATAATACTGAATGTTGACGCCTTTTGGCTATCACTCTTTCCCTCTGGGATAAAAAAATCATTTTATTGTGAGACTGATGGATCTAATTTATAAGTAAAGTGTTTTCTAACAGAGTGTTGTGTCTGTTTTTCCTTTATGGGATATTTATAATTCAGTGTCATCAAAAGTGTATAAAAATACAGAAGCAGAGTGTCTTTTGATGATGCTTTTAATCAAGTTATGCAGTAAAGAGTAAATAGACATTGTCTAAACAGAATTACAGCAGCAACAATGATTATTATGTAATGATTTGAAAGTTAATTTTAGTGTCAGGTTAAGCCTCAGTCTCCTGATGAGTCCCTTCCTTTTTCTCAGACTCTGGAGACATGGAAATAATGAAACGTCATCTTGAGGGATGTGTTATTGTGATCTAGGTTGACACATTAAATCCAGGTAAAACTGCTACTGACCTTTGAGTGTGATGGGACCCAGGACCAGAGTTTGGCTGTCATGGTCTGACCCCAGGTCTCTAGCCACTCTTCTATTGCATTTATGGCGGCATGGGGAGTTGTTGTCAGAGGCTGGACAAATCAGGACCTTGCACTGGATATAAACAAACTCTGTAGCACGCAGGAACTTAAAGGCCTTAAATTTGAAACGTGCATAGGGATGGGAACCAGACAGGTATGTGCGGACGGTGTCATCTTCACGACATCTGAGGGTAGCACAGGTTGAAAGTGTTCACATTATATTCAGACATGAGCCAAACAAGTAAAGTAAAAAAGTATGATGGATGAAGTAAGGCATCCTGAAGTAACCCTTCACGTTCACAAAAAAAACCACTTGAAAAACAATATTGAAAGGGTCTAAATTATAATTAAGCACAACTTATGTCCACTTTCTTTTACACCTGTTCTGAAAAACAAAAAAAAAATCCTTAAATATTTTAGATCAGTAGATGTTTTGGTTAACAGTGGCTGTTTGGGTCTTTGAGGGTTAACGTTTATTTATGTACAGTTTTTACCAGAAATCATGCGTTATTCTTTTATTTTACTGCACTTTGAATTTTATCACTTCACTGAAGAGAAGAGGAGTTATATTTGATGACAAATGCATCGATGTTCAATATCCTTCTGTGTATTACACATCAAGTGTTAATATACCCTTATAAATGCAATCATATTTTTGGACTTTTCTATTTAATCATGTCATGAGTAGCTTTTAAACAACACTTTCATGAGCCACATGTCAAAAGCTCCAAATGTGGTCCATGAAAGGTTACCCAACATCCTTTGTGATGAGAGCTCACACAAGTCACAGCCTTGAGTCTGTCTTGTCTTACCCGTTACGTATCAGGTCGTAGGATCTGGTCTGAAAATCATGGGGCGAGGGCGAGGCCACACAGGTATCGAGATAGAGGACCAGGGTGCTGTCACCCCTCCTTAGGTCCACTTGAATATACAAATCCTGGTTGAGTTTCACCTCGTATGGCACCTCAGTCACCTTACATCAGGAAATAATGTAAACAAAACATGTCAGCAAGTTTGTATTATTATAAAAAAAAAACCCTGCAATATACAGGTTTAATGTATCGTCTGGATAAAAGATATTATTTTACTATCGACAGAAAAGCACATTTCTACCTTGTAATAGAAACTACTTGATGTGTAGAAAGCCATAGTTGTGTTGAATCTGCCTGTGCCTGTGATGCTGCTGTTATCAGTGTGTTCAGCTTTATAAATGATCTGAGACACTGAGTCCTGCTCCATTATACAGCTCACGTTCAACTTAAAGTGAGATTGGCGAGTGATTTCTCCAATGTCCGAGCCGTCAGCACGGAGAGCATTGGTGTAGATAATTCTGCTGTTGTCGAACTGTCAAAGGCAGAAGAAAATAGTCATTCAGGTAACATCTGCCCTGCTAGCTCACTCATTTGTCAGAAGAAGTTGAAAAGTTGTCTACCTCCCGAATGGTGCCGCAGGTGTTAATGGGGAAAGTGAAAACCACCTCATATGAGGTAACCTGAGGTCTACAGTATGGGTCATTCAGGTACAGATTGTAGCTGCTATAGCCAAGAGAGTTCAGGTAGCTCCTCTGAATCACAATGTTCATGTTGTCTGAGGAGCAGTCCACTCGGCCTGATGAGGGACCATGACATTTACAACATGAGCTGGGTCAATCCAGGTTAAATGTTCTGATAAACATTTAGCACGCTATAACAAAAGTAAAAGTAGGAGTCTTTGCCACAATAAATCTAACATAATGTACCTAAGTGTGGTGCCAGGGAGTTTCTGAACTCAGCGCTGAAGCCTCTGCCAACCACAGAACTGTCAGTCCGGAACAGCACAGTCAAGTAGTTGGAAGAAGAGTGGAAAGTCTTCAGAGAGTCGTTACACACTTTCCCCAAGTATCTTGAACTTAGAGACGGTCCATCGTAGACTGCAATGTAGTCGCAGTCGCAGCAGCTCTCCAGTCTGTTTTTTAATTAGAATACAGTCGCGGAAAAAATTCTTAGACCATCAAAAGTCATCAAAAACGATGGTCATGCAATCAAGTACTAACTCCAGTGTGTATCATGAGACTTAGACAGAAAAGAAAACATGGAATGCCTAAAAGCACTGTTTTTGTCAGTACAATGCCATAAATATTGATGTAAGAACTGAAGTGATTTTGGTTATTATCAAGAAAACATGGAAAATGGATAGATATCAGCTCTGAAATTAAACTACTATGAGCTATTTTTGTTGTTATCATATATTATGTTCTAAAAACAGGACGCAGCTGAATGTATAAATGGCAGGTACTGAGGCTGATGGTACATTAATAAGGACTAGAGCCAGTTTCACATATGGGGCCTAGGTGTTCCCTGTGGAAATAGAAAGACAGACCCAAATACACATATGAAAATGCAAATACATGCTTCCATAATCTTTGGCATGTTGAGAAACCACATTAGTGTAGCTGCAGGGTGCCTGATTTGTGGATTTACTTTGTGGCTAAGATACAGTAATGATCTCAGACCACTGAAATACTACCGCAGTAATATTAATAATACTTTTCCACATTAAGCAACTCCACCACAGCATTGTGAGACACTGGTATCTGGCGTTACACATCCTCATAAACAGATGAAATGGATGAAGAACCTGAAGGCAAACCACAGAGTAACACTACAACAGAGTCAGGCTATGGAGCTTAGTTATGATCCTTATGAAGCTTGATCTAAGACTTCCTCAACCACAAGTGCTCAGATTGACACTAAGCATTAGCTGAACTGTTGCACAAATGTGTCTTACAGCCATTTTCCACTGAGATCCACACTGAGTCCACTGCTGCTCTCCAGTGGCCTTTAAAGGGAACTGATCACAGTATTATTTATCAAAAAGAAAGTTAGGAAGTGAAAGGTTCGACACACGCTTCATCATCACAGGGAAAGAAAAACAAAGAGTAAGAGTCAAGTCTCAGCACTATGATGAAAAAACAAAACAAAACAAAACAAAACAAAATGACAGCATTAAGAACAGAGGGAAAAGAAACGAGGAGACTAAAGAGGGTGAGTGTTTAAAAAACAGCAACAAAAGAATAGAGATGTAGAGAGACAGCCTGCCTTTGTACTCTAATACAAAAGACTAGACAAAGAGCCGTGGACACCTGATCACCGAGGCCTTGGACCAGAGAGAGCCCGCAGGAGGAGAGAGAAAGAAATATAGAGAGAAGGATGAGGGCATGAGGTGCATTTGAGTCTATACATATGTGTGTGAGTGTGTGTGTGTTAATGTGTGTGTGTGTGTTTATCTGGGGAAGGGGTGAAAGCCAGGAAACAGGTCTCTATTGTGCAGGAGGGAGTAATGAGGGAGGTAATGATGGTTTGGGTTTCCAGAGCTGCCCATTACAAGTGCACCATGGCAGGGCCCGAGAGAGTCAGGGGACTGAGAGAACAGAAGAGGGGAGGTGGGTATCAATGAAGATAGGGGAGCTTGATCTAGATAGTAATGAACAGCCCTTAGAGTCAAACTACCACACAGGGAGTAGAAGTGACACTGTGGCCTTTGAAAAGACAAAACATAAAAGATAGCCTACTTATAGTTTAATATGTAAAGAAATGCATATGGAAGTTCATACATTCTATAGCATATATTTCTGTGATGCTTAAACACAGATTCCCTGTAAATGACTTTTGCCTTAAGGAGTAAACAACAGGTTTAATTGGGCTGTTTGTCATTGTGTAGTATTATTATAAACCACATGATGGCAGCAAACATCACTGATGCTTCAAGGTTTCCTACTCTGACAGCAGCTCATAAAGTTATCAGTTATTAATTGTCGACAGGATAAAGCCACAGTGTACAAACATATTCTTACTGGACAAACACGTGTATCTACTTCTTTCGCCTTCAACCTTAATACAAATAACCGCAACCTTTGCTTGAACCTAAACAACTATCTGTAACAATAACCAACTATCAATCTAACCATAAAAGTCAAGCCTTACCAATTACTATCAATAAAAATGCATCTCTAACCCTAATATGAACTTGCATTTACAGATTTTTGGCCGGTAGAACTATGCTGTATACGCAACACTCACATATTATCTCCAAGTTAGGATAATGATCGCTGGTAGCGCACAGTGAGTTTATTTATGTTTTGACTCTGAAAAGGCAAACCTGTTAAGGCTGAAAAAAACATCCAAACCAACAGCTGAAACACGTGTCTAATAAAACTGTAGCTCTAGAGGAAAGGACCCACATAATCAGCAATAATTTTTATAAGTTAAGGCAGTGTTTTTCAACCTTGGGGTTGGGTCCCCATGTGGGGTCACCTGGAATTCAAATGGGGTCACCTGAAATTTCTAGTAATTGATGAAAAAAAAAAAAAACTTACTAATAAAAATACATGGTGAGTTGAGAGAGACAATTACAATATATAAAAGACATGACAAACTGTGAAGCTGAAACTGAAGCACTGTGGTACTGTTTATCTGTCAAATGTTCAA
>JAPQRP010000009.1:20869484-20882070 GCA_037367295.1 Apogon hyalosoma | reverse complement strand
ATGTTGTCGGTAGTTTAGAGAATAAAACAAAAATGTTCATTTTACTCAAACACATACCTATAAATGATAAAATCAGAAAAAGTGATAATTTTGCAGTGGTCTCTTATTTTTTTCCAGAGCTGTATATAAGCTGTTATCTTGGCCACTCTTGAAAAAAGCTTTTTAATCTCAATAAGGATTTTATCTGGTTAAACAAAGGACATATATCAACAAAAGGTTGTACTGTATTAGTCAGCGAAACACTTAGGGCACAATATGATGCAAACCTGCTTTTTTCAAAAGTTTTGGAACATGCTTATTTAATATTTACTCCACAAAGGTTGAGTAAAATTACAAGAACAAGCGTAATCAGTCAGCTGCTTCTTCACAAACAAACAGCTCTTCAAATATGGTATCATCTCAATGAGTCACTTCCTCATCATGTTTGTGGAGGTTGAGCTTTTTGTTCCGTTTCTCCACAATGCGCCTGCATCATCGTCCTCAGTCAACATGAAGGGGGTCACTGGGTGGTCTCTCTCCGCTTTCTGTCACATGTATTTATCTGGTAGAAGTTCATCAGTACAAAGCAGGCTGTGAGTCACGGCAGCACAGCCCCTGACTCAGTTCTGCTTTGGTTAATCAGTAACCTGTTGGCCGACCGGATTAAAGTGGGAGCAGTGGGACTCAGGACCTCATTCAGCACTTCAGAAACAGCAGACGCACACGGTAAGAGCAAACTGGGGTTTTATCTCTGATTGCTTTTTGATAGTGCAGGGCCTGTGATAGTACAGACATGTACAGATACTAGAGATGCTCGGATTCAGAATGTTTGCATGTATTTGATGGGACTGACTCATTATATTCTTCAAAAGAATGGAAAAATGTTCATATTTCCAAAGGGCAACTTTCTCTTAAAACAAATCTTCGCTTCGTACAACATTTTATGTAATTAAATGTCAAATTCTTGCATGATCACAAACTTCTTATTTTAAAGAAAAGCTTATGATAGATCACTTCAGTTTAACACAGTTTTATGTCTCGGATTTTTATCATAAATTAGACATGTTTTGTTTTTGGATTAGTGTATTAGCCGTGTGTGTATTTAAGACCATTCCGGTGCACAGATTTTATTGATCAGGCTCCAAGGCCACGTCCTTTGGTACATGTCTATACAGGGGAAAATCTGTGTTTGCTAACCCCTTCCAAGAGTCCACCAGTCCACGATTCTGTTCATTCAACTCATAAGATAAAACCCCATTTTGCGCAACAACACTTACCAAACCTGCTCTTTCTTATAACTAGGTTAATGCATCAAAACTGCACAGAAAGTGATCAACACATGCCAAAAACTTTTCCTCTGGAATGATTATAATATCTATTTGTATAAGTCTTTAAAACCTCTTTAATCATTACAGTTTTTTCCAACATAACAGTTTTAATAATGATTAGTTTTGTTAATCTGTCAATAAGATGAGCATGTGATTCCGTGTGAGTTCGTCAACAACAAGGAAGCTGATTTAAAAGTGGCGAACGGAAGAAAAATAATCAGTTACCAAAAAACAACTGAAAAATACTTATTTCACCCAGTTAACACAAACAGATCCACGCAGATGCACACTGGTGTTCCTCATTAGCTATGCGACCTCTGTTGCGGAGGCCACTGCCTGGTCTCATTCACTGCCCAGCAAGAGAAAGGCCACACAAAGAGAAATCAATCCATCACTGACACACCAATGTTCTTGCTAGAGAAAGAAAATCCAGTTAGATTTTTGCAGAAAGCCAGATAGTCTGTGACCACATGCTCAACTTTGGCTTATGAGGTTGATGCACTCAAGGTTAAATATTTGTCTTTGTTTGCAGACGGTATCATTTTAAGGTGACAACCTCCATAGGTAAAATGCAGAGACTTCAGTCGCCTCTCCTCCTCCTCCTCCTTTGCATCGTCTCTGGAAGCCAAGCCAACCGTGTCTACGTTCACCCTTTCCATCTCTTTGCTGCTAAGAATGTCAGCTGTGAGAGGCTGCAGACCGAGCCCACCAGGCCTCTACAGACACTTCCTGTGGCACCACTTGACATAACTGTCCTGACACCGGACATCAGGGACCCGTCAATCCAGGACGGGCTGAGGCAGAACATTACAGAGAGGACTGCTGTACTGGCAGAGCTGTTGAACTCACTGGGCCTGAGGATGTATCAGCATCTCAGCAGCACGAAGGACAACACCAACACCCTGTTCTCTCCGGTTAACACCTTCGGATCCCTCGTCACCTTTTACCTGGGAGCTTCAAAGAAGACGGCGAGCTCATTCCTGGTCTGTGGTTTTAATGTATTAACGCTTCTGGGCCAAGTCTTTGTCAGTTAGTTGTGGAGTCTTAGTAAAGCCGCTCTCAAGTTAGAGCTTTATGAGATCTGCCAGTTACCTTATTAAAGTTCAGGTTCTTCTTTCTTTTAATTCAAGGGCAGAACTCATGCAACTCAAATACTTTATTCACAGCACCCAATGTTTTTAACTTGGGTGAATAAAAAATTGTGAACCGAAGAGAACAGTTTCAAGATTTGCAAAACATTTGAAGTTTAACTTAAGTCTTGCAGTTCTAATGGCATGTCATGCATTTTACTCCACAGAGAAGTAACTTTCTGCATTTTTCCTCCAGGTTTTCTTGGGTTTGAACAGTGGCACTGACAGAGAGGACTGTGTGTCGTTAGTGGACGGACACAAAGTTTTGAAAACCCTGCAGAACATCAACTCTCTGGTGGATGATGGACCTAAAGATGAAATCACTACACAGGTCTGGGCCTTCACTCAGCAGGACACTCACCTGTCACAGGACTTTATTCAAGGCACTCAGGACTTCTCAGACACATCGTTTATCCGTGGTGTAGATTTCTCCATGCCTCAGGAGGCTGAGCTACTGATGAACAACTTTGTGGACAAGACATCAGACGGGAAGCTGACAAACATCTTCAGAGATCTGAACTCTAGTAGCGACCTCCTCTTTATTAGTTCTTTCAACTTCCAAGGTTGGTCTCCATTTGTAATTTCTCACCGTTAACTGCACTCACATTACAAATCATTAGTGTCAAACATTCCTGTTTACATTAAGAGTGTCAACTTTTGCACTATCTACCTACCAGAGGATTGTGATTGTTTGTGTCTCCTTAGGAAACTGGAAGACAGCCTTTCAGCCAGAGAAAACAACACTGGAAGAGTTTCATGTGGATGAAACCACCACAGTAACAGTTCCAATGATGACGCACACAGGCCAGTACCAGTACCTGAATGATAAGGTACATCTATGGTTTCCACACTTGTTCTTTAACTTATTATCTACTACTAGTGCATGAGTGTGTGCGTGAATGGGTGAATGTGAGGCTTTGTAAAGCGCTTTGGGCACCATAAAAGTGCGGAAAAACGCTATATAAGTATCGACCATTTACCATTAGCATCAAAAATGGTTAATGAAGGTTTCAGTTTAATATTTTAAACCTGCAAATAATGACACTGTTTTTTGGAGACCTTTCATATTTACTCTTTTTGTATATCACTACAATAAAGGTACGGAAGTGCACCGTTGTCAAGCTGTCTCTAAGTAAGCGATCCTACATGCTGCTGGTTCTGCCTCATGAAGGAGCTACTCTCAAAGACACTGAATCGAAGCTGCTCACTAAGGTCATCTCTGCCTGGCACCAGAGCTTCCAGCAAGGGTGAGATTTTTTTTGGGGCAACTTTATTTGAGAGTGTGGAGAGACAGGAAATGTGCAGATTGATAAACAGGAGGTGACATGCAGTGAATGGTCTGACTGGACAAGGGGCGTTAGTGTTTGTGCAATGTGTTCCCTAAACAGTCAGCCATTGTGTTTCCTCAGTGGTATTTTCTGCCACCGTTAGAACAGTTGAGCTTACTTCACAGCGGAATATTCCTATATCCAGTATGTCCTCATAAAGCAGATGAGGACACAACCTTTAGCCATCTTCAGGTTAAAGTTCTTTAGCTAATAAGTGATAAGTCTCCAGGTTAGTCAATAATCAGTTATCATATCAGTGTAGAGCATGCTCTGGCTGTGGCCTTTACGGAAAGAAAAGAATCAATTTCCAATCTATTTACATTAAAACACTTTCAGTTTCCTGCTAAAACTGTTTTTTTCTGTCTGACCATCCAAACAGTCTACTGGAGCTATCGCTGCCAAAGTTCTCCTTGTCAGCGGTGAATGATCTGCATGATCTTCTGACCGACATGAATCCAAAGGTCGAATCCAAACTGTTGGGCTCCGAGGCTGAGTTCAGCCAACTCAGCAACACTAAAACCATCACTGTAGATAAGGTGAACTAAATGAGTGGTCTTTTTTTTTTTTGTTTCATAAATTACTCATCGGCCGTCTTTTGTGTGCGTCACGAAGTCATTTCACTCTTTCTCGTCTCAGGCGGTCAACAAAGTGCTGTTTGAGATGTCAGAGGAAGGAGCCGAAGTTCATGACAAGATCCAGGAAGACGGTATTCCTCTGAAGCTCTCCATCAATCGGCCGTTCTTCTTTTCTGTCGTAGAAGGAGACTCCAACACCATCCTCCTAATGGGCAAGATCGTTAACCCCACCCTCTAAAGCGCTAAACACCAAAAACCTCTGACTTGAAACACGTCTGACCTACCAGACCCATTTTTCACGATATACTCTATCCCCTAGAGCTTAGGTTTCTGTAGGGTCTAAAATCAATCACCTTGTGGACATCTCATTTAGATCATACTCTTGTTTTCAGCTGAATTAATGGCGAAATATAGTATTTGAGGAATGGACCACAACCTCACTAAAGATGAATGTGTCAGTATTCAACAGTGTGACAAGCATTATTTATCACATGGCTGATCTCTTCAAACTCTTCACCCTTCCCAGTATTTATGAAAACCTTTACTGTGAAATTTAGGATGCCTGTTAGTATTCTAAATTTCTGCTTCTGTAAAATATATTTCAGTAGACGCCACAACTGTATTTTTTTTAAGCAGTAAACATAATTCTCAACCATGAATGATTAATAAGTTGTACTGTATATTGTAACTAAGAGTCTATTTTGGTTTGTAACAATGTGTGATTGTTGAAATAAACATTAGTTTCTCACAATACTATATTTTCTTTTACTTATTCATGATTATTACAATTTTAAGGGTTGAAAATTACTTGTAATAGGGTTCACTTCATAATAACCAGTTCTGTTGTGAAGGTCCTGAAGAGAAGTGTTACTCTACAAATCACTTACCAATTATAACTTGTAATTTTCTTGTATTCGAGGGAGATTTACAATTCAGAATCTCACAATGGCTCTACTACCATCATTACTTCATCACAACAGGATAAGTAGCAATTTGTTACTCTTATTATGTAGACTTTAGTGCATAATGTACAATCCCCAAATGTTGTTTTGTCGGCATGTCTGATTAAATTTGATGTTAAATTTGACAGAATACATACTGCTCAGAAATATCAATATGTATAAAATAAAACCTCACAAATCTAAACTATTGGTCATTCATTCATTTTCCAGTACTGCTTAAAACTGTTCATACTCTAGAAACCATTCACAAATTTCCACCCCATACACAAATTAAAATTATACCGTCTCACATTTTTTATTCCCAATATTGTTAAATAAACTATGTTTCATATCTGATTATAACAAACGTGCATTTTTCACAATAGATGCCCTCTTTATTCGCAAGAAATCCTTCACTATTATAGAAAACACAAGAAATTTCATTGACATTCTGTCTTTACAACATTGATTGAGAAAAGTTACAACATTCTGCCATTCTACAACAGTCATCACTACTGTTTGCATAGTGTGTATAGGTGATGCCCTGTCCGGAAGAGATATATCAGAGTTGTTTTTCTTCACGTTACCCACACCAGATCCAGTGTCAAAGAAAATACATTTGCTGCAGTTTCTAACTAGAAATTGCAGCCTGAACAGGTTCAACTCTGCCAATACAGAGGTTTTTGCTAGTGTTAAAACTTCCCCACTGTGGCACTGATAAAAGTAAGATGTTTTTATATCAAAAGCTGCCAAAATATTCCAGTAATTGTCAGCTTCTAACTTTGACACAATGTCAGAATTAAGTGCATATTTTGTTACAGATGCCGTTTAGATTAATTTAATGAATTTAAATGTCCCAGAATATCTCACATAAGGCGTAAGATTTTATTGGGCAGGAATGTTTGCAGCATCGCCTGACAATTAAAGACACTATGTTCTTTTGTTGTTTTTTTTCCCCAGGAAGCTTTACAGTAGTGCAGGAGTCGGTTCAGTGCGCTAAATGGTTTCAGTTACACTGCAGTCACAGTTTAACTACCTGTCTACTGGTTCTGTTCAGCGAGTTCTCGAGCCTCTTTCACAAGTTCCATGAGAGTAGTAAACATAGTGATGTCACTTGGTTGTAGACCCATCTTCTGAATCTGTGACACAAACCAGAAAAGAGCAGTTTAAGCCAAAGTAATTAAACACATTTTAGGTGACAATAAAGTAAATAATGAATGTGCAGAAGTTTGTAACACCAAATGCATTCCATATACAGAGTGTCCCAAAAAATTTGACATCATTTCATCACCTAATAATTTGTTTAAAATTTGTTTGCTCTTGCGCTTATCTTAACGAGAATCTGCCAGGAAGATGGATTGGATGTGCTGATGATGGAGACAACGTGCTATTGAAATGGCCCCCACGCTCACCTGACCTAACGCCGTGCAGTTTCTTTCTGTGGGGTTATGTGAAAGGACTGGTCTATATCTCACCACTTTCCACATGTGTAGAGGAACTCAAGAGGAGAATCGCTGAGGCTCTGGAGAAAGTTACACACCACAGGCTACAGCGAGTGTGGCAAGAACTCCACTACCGACTTGATGTGCGCCGGGTCACAAGCGGCACACACATTGAACATTTGTAATAAAACACATTTCTGCTTTAATTGGAACATTATAAGATGACCATCCCCCAAAATTTTTCTTCTGAAATTTGTAGAATAAAACATTTTATGTCCAAAATCAATCCTATGAAGAATCATTTCTCCTGACCATGTAGTCACTCTGATATGGACATCTCAAATGATGTCAATTTTTTTTGGGACACCCTGTATATCTCTCTATACTGGATGTGTGTTTCTCATGCATCACCTACCTGTTCCCCCAAGTATTCTACATCCAGTGCAAGTTGAAGTCGGATCTTGCTGTCATCTGTAGGTCCGCCGTTTGCGCCTGTTGTGGTTGCTGCACTGGTTCCCTTCCTGGCTTGTTTCAGTCGCTTCAGGCTCTCCTCCATCCTTCTGACTGAGCTTAGCACCTCTGAGATAGTCTCATAGTACCTAAACATGAAGAATGGACGTGTAAAGAAACTAAACCAACCACTGTGGTCCATATCTTGGGGCAACAATAATGTAGGTCAGTGTTTTTGTCAATTATATAATGGGCATATTCATCCATATTCTATCCTTAATATTAAAAGGATCAACATATTTTTTTAAACACATTACATGGAGATCAATACTTTTTCAGTTTGTATTGCATCTGGTTGTGCGTTAGTGTGAGCTCACCTTTGTGTGCAGTCAGACAGTGCCACCCTCAGCCACTCTTGTGCTGTAGAAGTAGTGACCAGCCCGGTTGAGTCTGTCAGTAACTGATGTAATGGCTGTAAAGCGTTGTCCATGTATGCTGATGCGCGAACAGGCAGCTCCTGCAAAGCAAGAAAGCAGAATGCTGTATGGAGAACAGTCTTTTCCACTTTCTGGTAACATAAATAAACACAGTTTGAGATAAAAAGGGCTGGTTCAGTATCTTATTCATTCAAGGAAATGTCCAGCCACAACAGTTTCTGATTTTGTTATTGTAAAATTTAATACCAACATTTTAAAATTACCCTTATAAAATCACATCTATGCATGTGCTGCCAATGTTTACTCTCAGAGATGTTTTAAAACATAAGGTAGGAGAAACATGGAAGTGTACGTTTTAGATGTATTAACCTTGTTGGTCCTGCGGTAGAGTCGTGGAACCTCAGAGGCACTCTTTAAGAAGCGACAGGAGCGCTCTGTCAGGTGCTGCGTCATGCGGGTGTTGAGGGTGGGAATGCTACTTGACAGACAAGCCTTTGAATCAGCGAGAGCATCTGACAGACGAAAAAAAAACATGAGGAAATGAGTACAAGTCCCAATATACTGCGTGATTGTACAGATGTGGCCAAAAGGTTTGGGAGTGACCCAAATGGATTCTTTGCTTAAATGTGATTTATTTGTCAATAAAAGTCTTTGAAACATAAGAACCTCTAACTGTTCTTCAATGTACCTCAAATACATGTAGAAAACTTAAAAAAAAACAAAAAAAAACTTTCCATTCTCAAAACTTTTGGCCACCACTGTGTATGAGTAATTTTCAAAAGTAAAAATGTAATTTGGATCCATCAACATGTCCCTCCAGACTATTTTATATGTATGTTTGATTTAATGCTGGACAGAAGCCTAACCAACACAAAAGCTTTGAGGAATTCTGAAGTCCATCTAGCATCTCATTTCCTATGCAGTCACTTCAAGTCAGTTTGATAAATGATATGCCACGGGGATGAAACAGAATGACCACAGAAAAGAGGAATATACAGATTCAGTCTTTACAGAATAGAGGGAAATGCTAAAATAAAAAGATAAAACAATGAGGCAAATTCTGCAAATAAAAATGATTTATATTTACACAATAAAGATACTTACTTTCCACAAGTGCAAAGTTTGTGAAACTGATGGCTTCTAACCTGTGTCTGACCATCTCTGACAACTCTGGTATCTAAAACAGGGATGTAACAACACTGAGTCAAAATGACTGAACACAAATTTTAAAAATGTCAAACACACAACAATATATCTTTTAAACAGGACATTCTGATGTTGACATGCACTGCAGATATACACGTTTAGTATATTTTCTGTGCACCTGCTCCTGCAGCTTTTGGATATCAGCTGCTATATAGACCAGCTGCTTGGTGGACAGGGAGGTGGGACTCCCACTCTCACTGCCCCCTTCTTCCAGTGATGTCCGACTGGAGGTGGAGGAGGCTGAGCTCGGCAGGGGCCGGGTTGGCTCTTTAGTCACCTCAGGGGCTGGGGTCTTTGTCAGCACCTTTGTGTGGATTACAAATACAAATGGCAGTGACAATGATCTGAATGAGTCACATTTACTGCTCCTGAAAAGAATTTTAACTCTTTCTTATACTACTACAACACAAAAATGCAACTTTGATGAGTATCTCACCTCATCAAGGAACTTGGCATATCGTGAATAAAGCTGCAGTGTGAGTTTCCAGAAGCGATGGGCAAGTGGTGACAGGTAGACTTTGTCTGACCAACATTTCACAAGGCAGGACCACAAAACCTCAGAGACCTGCAGGTGGTAAGCACTGCCAGCTGGACATGAACATACAGTTAATGTGCATGGAAGTGAAAGTGTAGATGTAATATGCACCTTTGCTGAGGAAGGATGACATTTTTTACCTGGGGCTGCCAGTAGCCCATCACCAGTTGCATTTTCAAGACTTCCTGCAATTTCTTTATACCTGGAAACAGATACACAAACAAAATAAACAAAACCATTTCTTACCAACACGACTGAAATGACAACCTGTCATAAACTTTCCTGAAAGTGTGACTTGTGTATTTTGAAGTACGTGCGGATGTCCTTGTCTTTGCCTCAATGTGCAAACCTGAATGTGTGCTTTGTTTACTTTACAGTGTGTGTTTGTGGGGGTGGTAGGAGATTGACACAGTGTCCAACTTCCCTAGTGTTTCTCACAAAATCAATAACCATGGAGTCAAGGTCCACAGTTTACGTAAACTGATGATGTTTTTTATTACGCTGACACACACTGTGAATCTATATTTTGCTTCTTGATACCCTTCAGCATAAAACTCACACTCATAAGCATATTTGATGGCCTTGTTAAATTTTTGCTAACTTAGCTTTTTTTGTAAAAATGCTGACAAGCTGAGATTCATTTTTATGAAGTTCATCCCTCAAGTCCTTAAAGGAACTCAGCTCATCAAAATGCATACCATATAATAAAATATCTATGTACACAATTGATGATTATCCTACATTCTAGAATATTTAAAATTGTTTAGGAAAAAGACAATCATGTGTACAAGAAGGTTAACTGTTCTGTGTGACTGTCTGTGTTTCACACTTGTATATGTTTTTGAACAAGTATTACTGCTACATGAATATTTATTTTACATTTTACTGATCCATATGTTTAGTTGAGCTAATCTGAAATACTTTACAAACTTTTGGGAAATATAATCTACAGCAATGCATTAAATGTTCTTAGTATTGTTGGCCTAGAAAACCACATATCTTTAAAAAGTAACCATTGAGTTATCAGAGTGATGTGATGTGAGTCATGAACTCAATAAAAGCCTTGTTTTCAGCTTTGCTACAATGCATTTACTACTTAATCCAAGACAGCTTTAAAGAATTTGTCCTAAGAAGCATGATTCCCTCAACCCATAAAATAACACTAAATTCCTCAGTTTATCACGAAAAAAAAAAAAAAAAATCAACGCATTTAGAGATATGAGATTTTCACTGGAGAGAAAGGGTATGGACACTGCACTCTGAAAAGCGACTAAAGCTGCCTGAGAAATGCAGTGGAGTAAAACTACTCCCGTAATTTTCCTCAGATTTAAACAAAAGAATAAATGGAACATCCACTCTACCACTGATATTTACACATAACGTACCGTAGCTGAAAGTAAACAGGCAGGTTCCACTTGTTGTGAAAGCTGGTATATAATGGATGTACCCTCAGCCTCTTCACACTTGCCTGCGAGCTGCACTGCCGCTCAAACCTCCGCACAAACTCCATACTAACAACATACCGCTAAGAAAAAAAAAAGTAGAACACAGACTATAAAAGATACAGCACATTGTGATTTCCCCAAAACACATACTGCACATACAGTGTTTAAGTGGCCATACCTCATAAAATATGTCCGGGTTTCCAGGGTTGAAGAGATAGGGCAACCTTTCCTCTATGCCTTTGATTATCTCCGGCCAAACCGAGTTCACCAAGAAATCATAACCTGGCACGGTGTCAGCTCTGTCACTGACCAGAGAGAGAACGTCAGTACATTAAGCACTGCTGCAGTAATTAAAAGGCTGCTCTTTATGCCTTCATAAAACTAATACCTGGATATGGCTCCTCCAGTCACCTCTCTCAGCAGTCTGCAGTGATGAGGCACAAAGTCCAATAATCTAGAATACATCACCTGAAGACCATTGGGACTGGATTTTACTGCTTCTTCCAATATCACCTGAAAGACAGAGAAGAAGGGAGGTAAAGATTATTAGTCTTTTTACATGTGCAATCTATTTGACACATATGTACTCGGCAAACATTTGCTTTAGCAGCTTTGAATGAAAGCTCTCAAATACACTACAGAAAAGCCATCAGATCTACGTTGCATGTTTACCTGGTCCATATACGGTTTGACTAGCACCTGTCCTACCAGTGCCTCTGCATCTCGGGTCTTGTCTATTGTGGCATATGTCCTCAAACAGTGGCGCACCATGTCCACATTGGATGTTTGAAGGCCCTCAATCAGCAGGCCCTCCAGAGACTGCTGCAACATGGAGGTGATTCCTGCGATACGCTAGCAAAGACAGAAGACAAGAACTTAACACAAGCATATTTAAGAAGTCATGAAACTATTTAAAGAGAAAGTTACCTCAAATGAAAGCAAGAACAAAAGATGTTGGAGATGAAATGTCTGTTGACACTGATTATATATCTGCCTGTTTACTGCTTTATTTGCTCCATACAACAGATGAAAAAAAAAAAAACAACAATCATACAGTATTGCAGTTACCTTGACAGATGCTTAACTCTAATTTTTTTTTTTTAAATATCAACTTCACTAGAGAAATATAAAAATTATTAGAATATGAGAATATTTGGTAGGATCGGTACCAAACCAGCAAGCATTACTCCAGTATGTCAGACCTTATTAGACTGGGATGTGTCACCATTTCAATAATATTTTAATAAAGTTTGGACGTCTGCTTTTTTCTGTTGGTGAAAGGCTACAGGCACTTGACAGGAGACCAGTAGAGAAGCTTATCATTGTCAGATAATTGCGGGACTGATGGACTGACAATTAGACAGGCAAACAAACTGATTGACTAACTAAGTGGCTATTGATTTATCAGCCGTCTGCCTGACTGACTCTTTTACACTTACAGGTCTGACTTTGTCCAGCAGTGGCATGCCTTTGCTCTGCACAGCGTGGAATTGCAGCTGGTTAAATTCTGTGGCTATCCTCTCCAGAATCTGACCTGCTAATAAAGGACTGTACGACACAGACATAAAGAAAGCACAGTGAGTGAAACATTCATGCAAGTATTCTTATCAAAACAATTTTATATACTCAAGGTTTTGTGTCAATAATTTGAACAAAACTGTCATTACAACTCAACAGAACTAGAACTCATATCTTGTGATCCCATTCTACTTGATACAGTTGTGCTCATAAGTTTACATACCCTAGCAGAATTTGTGATTCTTTGGCCATTTTTCAGAGAATATGAATGA
>JAPQRP010000009.1:20857338-20868669 GCA_037367295.1 Apogon hyalosoma | reverse complement strand
ACTGACAACAGAAACTATCCAAATGACCCTGATCATAAGTTTACATACCCTACTTCTTCATCCTCTGTATTGGCCCCTTTAACATCAATGACAGATGGAAGTCTGTGTTCCAGACCATTCAGAAATGTGATGAATGTGATGCAGATGGTAAAGCTGCCCATTCTTCTTGGAAAAACACCTTCAGTTTGTTTAAGATTTTGGGTTTTCTTGCATGAACTGCATGTTTGACACCTCCCCAAAGTGGCTCAATGATTTTGAGGTCAGGAGACTGAGATGGACTCCTTCACCTTCACTTTTTTCTGCCATGAGAGGTCGACTTGGCCTTGTGTTTTGGGTCATTGTCATGTTGGAACATCCAAGACCGTCCCATGAGCATTCTGTCAGGGTATGTAAACTTATGAGCACAACTCTATACCTGGTAAGGCCAGGAACTGAAACACACCCATGCACTATGTAAACCAATAAAATTTATTAGCTCAACGGTTTCCTACCTGCTGATTTCTAGAGAGTTGGATTCTTTGGAATTTTGTGAGTGCAGGATCTTTTCTATCTTCTCAACTGATCGCACCACCTGGATCAGCCTCAAAACACACACCTGATGGACATGATGAAAGCACTATCACACATTTTTGTTTATGCTTCACAGACAACAAAACTGACCACAAATGACACGTCGAACCTCGTCTTATCCTTTAAGTAGAGGAGTGTAGTATTGGTGTAAAATCCTTACCAATAATTATAATGTTATGTGAAACATGTGCTGTGTAATAACATTCACAGTTTTCAATAATAATTACTCAAAAGGCTGGCAAACCTTTTTTTTCTGCAGATCTTCCTGTTTGGACAGCTGGTTGTCTATAGCTTGTATCACTTCACTCACACAGGATCGCAGGCTCTGCAATAGATTAATGCATGACAAAAATTTATAGTAAAATATATATCTGGAAAAAAAATTAAAGAGACCACTCATAATTTGCAGTTCTGAACCCCACTGAAAAGCTCTGGAATGTGATGATTAGAAAGAAGAACGGGGATAAGCCAAAAACACAAAACAAAGCCGCTGGCAGCTTTGGACCAGTATAGCAATGAAAGCTAACATGAAAGACTGGTGGAGAGCATTTGAAGACACATGAATGCTGCGAATATAAATCAATGTTATAACACCAATTATTAATTTCTGAACTCTTCCAAAGTCCAAACATTGGAGCTGTGGTGTATTTCAATCGCATTATTGCATGTCTGGAAAACACTGCATTTTTTAGCCATTTGAAATTTTCCGTAAATAAATATGCGGCAATATTTTTATTTGAAATCTGAAAGAAATTTTGTCAGTAGTTGACAAAAATATAAATTTTACACATGAGCATACATAGAAAGAGTGAAGAGAGTTTTTGTCTATAACTACATGTGTGGTGTGTATAATGCTTATAAACCTACACAATACATACCATAACCTCCTCTCGTAACTGTCCCAGTGGTACAGACAGCTGATTAAGGGCCTTGTCCATCCCCACCTGACACAAGACAGAATATCGGAGCTTAGAAACAGTGAAACCACCCTCTGCTTTTCTGTGTGTTTGTTTCCACTACTGTTAAACCTGTCATTGCTGTGTTGCTCTTTGCATTAATAAAAATGAAAAAAGACAGGAAAGAAACAGGAAATCCTTGTATCATATAATAGACCATTTAAGTTTAATCAACATATTAATGCATACCAATAATGCATGTACCTCAGTTATCTTTAAACTAAAGGTAAACTGATATATCGATCGGCCAAGAACACAGACAATAAGCCGATATTTGATCAGTAGTAAAAATACTACAAGATATTTGATAAGGCACTTGTGTGGGCAGCACTTGAAGTTCAATAAATGTTAAAACAGTACTATGTGTACATGTATTAATAATTTAATTTATATTGTTGCATAAAAATCTTAATTATGTGAGTGTTGCAATTGTATTTTATGGTCAATGTGCTTCAAAAAAAAAATAAAAAATCAGCCTTAAACTATTAGCCTAAAAGTTGGTTGTAGATATTTGCCATCGGCTGATCAAATTTTTAAAAATTGGCATCGGCCTAAGAAAACCCCATATTGGTAGACCTCTACTTTAAACATATAAAAAACAGTCTGAGTTCAACTATTGCATTACATATATCAATATACCACTCTATCCTTATTTAACACATCCTCTTTCACTTATAAAAACAGCTGGATGAAACTTACAGAAATGCAGATAATTTTAGTCACATCATTTTTCTCTGTTATTTGACGATCGCTGTTACAGACATTCTTGTCATCTTCCCTTCACTACCAAGTTTTTACTGTGGCACTGTCAGTAACTTCCTTTGCATATTTCAACAAGAAGCTTTATTTTTTTTATGCCATATCAGCCCTGTACAATGTACATTAACAAAGCTTCAACAAACAAACTGTATTCAATGCTCATAAATGTTTTTTCTTCTTATTAGGTGTCCTATATGTGTGCTGTAATAGTATAGTGGCATAAAATGAACAGAAACAATTCCTTGATTACAATTATTTCTATGAAAAATAGTGGTCAAATAAACTTTATCATGAAAGTTAATAAGATGTTAAAATATGTAACAGAAAAGCACATTTTAGCTCTCTTATCTTGCCTTAAGTCACTTGTTTGAAGGCTCTACAGACATGAAACAATAGAAAAAACTGACCAAATTGGTAGAGAGGTTAACAAAGTCTGCATAGTCCTTGTTGATGAGCTCCACCATGGCTGTTTTCAGCAGCTTGTAGTACAGCTCCAAGTCCTCTCTCATCTCCTCCAGCTGGACCTGCTTTCTACAATCCGACACAAACTGGTCGACATCGAAGTCATCCTGCAGAAACAGAGAGAGGGCAGGTGAGACATAGTTTTAGTCATGAAAACCATTCTGAATCGTGTATTAGCGTGAGTTCATGTGGAAAGAGATGGATAAAAATCATCCATAATGTTAACGAACAGAGATTTAATTCTGACCACATTGCTCAAAGACTACTCTCTAGTCAGTACATAAAGTACCATCATTACATTATCATTATACCATCATTATAATGTACATTGCAAAAATGTACATTATAAATTTATGACCAACACTTTGCCGACTATGAGAATTAAATATATTTATCCCGCGATAAAATAAGAGATATTTAACAGTCAGTGGCACCATCAGTGTCAACAGCTAAACGTCACCTAACATTAGCTTATGCTACGTCCGGCATGAGCTAATGATAGCGGCTTGAAACAGAAAAAACACATAATTCTCACCTTCATAAAAACATCCTTATCGAAACACAAAGAGTCTGGTCCCTTTGGTAGATTCATTGCTGAATTACGACACTTAAAACATTCACACAAAACGGACAAGTCTTCTGTTAGCTGCCTGTGCTAGATTTCGAGCTTCCGCAAACATGGCAAGCGCACCAACGAAGAAGAAGAAAGCGTCAGAGAGATGTATAGCTTTGGGGAAATATCCCCCTCTGCAGGCCGCTAATGGTAACGACTGCTACTGAGGGTGCTGAGTGTATTTTTCACAGCCTTTGAACGATAATCTCATCAGTATGGTTGTCATAGTCATAAAAGCCTAGCAGCATGGTCTCATATTTTATTTTCATTCCTCTCTATATTACCAATATGATTATTTATTGTCACTATGAATTATTCTTCATTATTTTTTACTCATTGTTGTTTAATTATCATATATTTTATCTTTTTATGGTTCATATTATTTTGTGCTCTCTAGGACTAAGAGGGAAAGGGTTACAACCTGTAGGAATTTTCTCTTGTCTATATTTTTGACCGGTATGATTAATCAATGAGTCCATTAATCAAATAATTTTTAATGAAAAAAAAAAATTGCAACAATTATGTCACTTTAAAATATAATTTTGTTTTGGTGTAATGTCAGAATTTTATGTTTTCCATTTTTCTATGAAAGTAAATCTATTTATCTTGGAGTTGTAGACCAAATTAGACATTTGAGTATGTCATCTTGGGCTTTGGGAAATACTTTTTCACTATTTTGTAAAGTTTTATAACCAAACTATGAATTGTTTAATCAAGAAAAGAATCAACAGGTTATAATTCACAATGCAAATAATCATTATTTGCAGCCTCTTGCATTTTATTCCAGTCAGTAAAACTTTTTTAATCAGTAAAAACAACAAAAACAAGTAAAAATTATTAAATTAGTTCATATGTGGCATTATATTTTGTGGTAATTAATGCATACAAATCTCTATATATGGTCTATGGTGCCTACTCTATTAAGCTATGATCATTTTCATTTGTTATGTCAATGGGTTTGTTTTATTTTCATGCATTATTATAATGTAATTTTGTGAAGTGTTATAACTAAACTACACCATTGCCCATAAAGTTATGATAAAAAAGCTTCTTTTTTTTTTTTTTAATCTCTTCTCATGAAATGATTATGACGATGGGGTTTATTCTTGATCGATAAAGTGTGACTGAGACTCAGTATATAACTACTGCACCTGTTCAAAGACAAATAGGAATAAAAAGAGGAATGTGTCTAAAAACAAAAGTATTCCAACTTTATGGGCAACAGTGTATTAATCAGTCAATTCAGTAAATAATCAACAGAGTATGACTGACAATGCAAGTAATCAGTTTCAGCCCCATGCCTTATATTCAAGTCACTCAAACTTTTTTTAACCCATAAAGACCCAAACCTCCACTGGTGACCAAAAGCATCTACTGATGTAAAATGTTTAATACCTGTTGATCCACTAATCCTGTCAATATGCGTACATAATTGGTGTAAAATATAGTTTGTCATCTTTTCATGGTCATCAGATATGACCCAATTGGACATCTTGGTCATCTTCTACTACACTGATCCACCAGTAAAACCCATGGAGTTGGATCAATGATAGTGGAAGGAGACACTTGTTTTATGTTCAGTTAATGATAGATTTGACAGAGAAAGTCACTTTTTCATCAGTTTTCTCTGTTTCTGATATAACCTGTGAATTAACCCTGAGTTTTCATGAACGTCTAAATTGAAAATATAGCAAAATACATGATTTACAGTTAAAAATGCAAAATATGGAAGATAATATTATGATAAATGGTGATAAATCACTTAAGAAAGTTTAAATAGAGAGAAAAATGTATTTGGGAACTGACATGAACGGAGCACTGGGTCTTTATGGGTTGATCAGCAAAAACAAAGGAAACCAGTAAAAATGAGAAGATCGGCTTTATTTATTTATTTATTGACAGAAATGACTTTTTTGCCTAAATCTTTTTTTTTTTTTTTTTTTTTTTTTTGGTACCTGAAAAATCTAACGGTAATACATGTAGGAAGGTGACAATATGATGTTACATTTAGTTGTAATCTATGTATATAAATCTTCATATACGGTCTATGGTGCTTTGTCTTTTACACTGTGATCATTTGTCGTGTCTTATGTGAATGAATGTGTTTTATTCTCATACATTTTTAGAATTTCAGATAAAACAGGGTCCCCGCAGCTCCTCCTCAGTTTGGGTTATAAAACCAGAGCTTATTGGATGACAGGGCAGGACCACAGTGTCAGGTGATGCAGCCGCAGCCACTACTCTCTCTATTTTCTCTCCGTGTAGATAAATCGCTGGTTCCCAACCCGGATGCTGTTCTACAACTATTGGTAATATTACCAGTGCGCAGAGCAGGGGGTGGAAATATTTCAGTACCCTTGGAGAGGACAGCTCTCCCCGGATCCTGAGCTTCGGACCGGCGGGGTCTGGATCCGATCCTGGAGGGTTTGAGGGGGGGTGTGTACTGTAAATCAGCCCTCAGATAGCGCAGGGTGTAGCCGCAGCATCACAAGCCGAACCGCTCTCTCTTCCGACTAGATCGTGACCGCTCGCACGCCGCTAAACAAGGAGGAAGGAGCAGGAAAAAGGGGGAGCACCAGCGCACAGAGATGGCGGAGTGCGGGCGGAAGGCGCTGTCCCTCCTGGAAGCGGCCCGCTCCCGGTACGAGAGCCTGCAGATATCCGACGACGTGTTCGGCGAGTCCGGGGATGACAGCAGCGACAACCCCTTCTACAGCACCTCCGGGGACTCCGACTCCGACAACTACATAGCCGAGGTAGGCGAGGAGGAGCACCACCACCACCACCACCACCACCAGAAGAGGGGCGAGAAGGAGAGCGGCCACAGCGGGGGAGCAGGAGGCGGAGGCGGCGGCGGAGGCAGCAGCGGGGCCGGTCCCCCTGGTTCTCTGTCCCGTAGTCAGGCGGAGGAGGAGGGCTGGATGGAGACGCTGCAGGATGTCACGGTGCCGCCGTACCAGGAGACATACGGTGAGACGTGATGCACTAACAAGATGAATAAGGTCATTTGTGCACAGGGAAGAAATGCCAGTGGGTGTGAAGAGAGTGGATGGAGAAATACTGCAGGTCACTCAGGTTTTATCCTCCAAAAAATACTTCCTGTGTTACACTAACATGTCCTGCTTTCATTTGCATGTGCCTGTGCACCACCTCGTGTGTGCGTACCTGCAGAGAGTGAGTGGCACAGAAGCATGACACTGCACTGATGACTGCTGGGTTTATGGCAAATGGCTCTGCTTTGATACTTCACCCCTTGGTGCGGTGATACACATGCTGTCCCGTGTGTGGGCGTGACAGAGTGATCCTGTGTTCACTTTTCAGGGTCTGGGGACATGCTGTGCAATTTGGACAAGCAACTTTATTTCTCTCTCATGGCTGTGCACACACATACACAGGATGTACACACACACACACAGACCTGCCATTGTCCTAATGCAAGTTAATTCACTGAACCTGTACTGGCATAAGTTATACTCTGAAAATCAGACAACTGACACTGTGAATCGTGACTGCTTTGTTGGTTTCTTTTCAGTATTGGTCCACAGAACAGTTGGTGTCCATTTATATACAGGCAGAATTCATCAGGGGATGGGGTCTGGGTTAGTGCAGCTCCTTCTGTCGGGCTTCATTTGGATTAGTTTTCCTCTTCTGCTGAAGCAAAGGTGATTGGTGGGAATGACATCCACAGCGGCATGTTTCACCCTTGGAGGGAGACCAGCATATGGCTGTAGCAGATATGGATTCAGCCCCAGTCTGTTCACACTCTGTGTACATATTTGAACATTTCTACAAATGCAGGGCTGCACCATTTCTAAATGTCAATTCATCCAAGAACTCTACTTAAGTGGCAGATAATGTTAAGTTTTTAACAATGGGGCCTTATTATAATAAAGTACAGCTGCCAAAACCAAATCTGATCAATTTTGACATTCAAGAAGTGTGTTAGATATTAATGCTGTATTTTGGCAAAAATCTGTTGGTATCATGATACTTGCAGTTAAATATATTGAAATATCATAAACAAGGTGATATATTGAGGCCATATGCATACAAAATGAATAGAAATGTTGAGCTGAGGACAGAGTATGTTAATATTCAGGGTTTAAACACAACACAGAATTAACCACTTTCTGCTGCAAAGAATCTTTGTATATAAACTAGAGATAGACTGGTTTATTCAATCAGCTCTAATAAAATGTGTTACATCAGTATCAGGTGTTCTTGGCTACAGTGGTGACCATTGGCAAATTTTAGGCTTTTCTACCAGAATTACTGACTTTTAGAGAAAATAACAGGTCATTAAATAAAAAGACTCACTTAGATGTTTGATATTCAGTTTTGTTTTTAGTGGTTCATTGCTTTGAGTTTAGTGATCTGTGATCCCAATTGATTATTTAGTTCTTTGTTTATCACTTTGTCTTAGATGTCCAGTTCAAAAATTATTTAGTTTCTAATAGAGTCAAAAACAGTGCTATCCATATCAATCAGCTATCAGTTATTGTTATAACACCAGTGTTTAAAAATCCACTGTAGGCTTACATAAACTGTTAAAAATTTAAAAAAAAAAAAAAAAATAGCATTTTTGAGAAGAAATACAGAATCACTAGATGCACTATTTGCTATACCATTTCCGGTTTTTTCCTTACACCTCTATATATCCCAAAATATAATAATGTAACACTAACTTCTGCATGAATGCTGTTTATTTTAATGCTACACATTGAGCCTTTCTGTGATCATTTATTTTTACTTCCTGGAAAATATTTACAGTTAACTGTGACTTTAACCAAAGCACAGGATTTGAGCATTTATTCCACAGTGATAAATGTTGAACAGACTTTACTGCACAGTGCCAGAAAACTAGCAAAGTTAAGTCAAAACAGTGTGTGTGTGTGTGTGTGTGTGTGTGTGTGGGTGAAGGTTTTTTTTTTTTTGGCAAGATTTTCTCAAACTAGAAGCAAATGTACTTCTTATAATTAGAATAGATGTCCAGATATGATTGTCTGATTATAAGATAACTGTCCCGCTGTTGAATCTGCAGCGTGTCGAATGGAAGGTGGTGGGAAGAGGATTACTGTGTTAGGAGGAATCTGAAATGGTTTATCTCTATCCTTGTTCTGAATGTGAAAACTTTTCAGTTTTACCTAACACAATTATCAAGCCAACTTTCTTTATCTTCTTTTCTGAAACTGGGCCAATTACCTATTTCGCTTATGCACAAACATAGTTAACCAGACTGATCCTATGTTGGTGCTTTGAGTTCATTCTAAAATCATTTCATTGTTCATGAGAAAAGGATATTGTTTGTTATTCCATCCTGCTTCTCTGTTTGGACTCTGTTGGCTTGAGCTTTAGCTGAGGCAGATGTGTCTGTGAGCTTTGTGTAACACGGCAGACGTGTTTGTTTAAAGTACAGTTAGTGTGTGTTTGCACAAGCACAGTGGGAGTGGGTGTGGTCTTGCCATCCTGCATCAGGGTTGAGTTGATTACATGATGCCTGCTGGATGGTTGCAGGGCTGCCAGGAGCTTAAATCAAACCCCGGCCTTCAAGTCGCAGAAAAATCTGACTCAATCAGCCTGAAACAGGAAAGACTGGGTGGAGCATTATCACATCTGTAGAAATATGTTTCTGTGCAGAGTTAATGGCATGGGATGGAAGTGGCTTAAGCGTGATGATGTTTCCACTAAATCCATGTGTGCTGAGCTTAGTGGCAAAATCACCAATGATATTTTTATCAGTCTGCATATTTCCGGATCATGCTGTCTGAATGTCTCTTTGTCACTACCTGCCAGTCTGTCTGTCTGTCTATCTACCTGTTTTACTGTCTGTCTGTGCAGTTTAGTGTCTGACTGTGACAGTGCTGACATAGATGCAGTGGTGAAGTGACGGCTCCACTCCTTTGAGACCATGCACCCCGTACATAAATCATCAACCCCCGTCAGTTTGCATCTACTCAAACCCGTCCAATCTCTCTCATGGACCAAAGATTTGTGGTTTTTTTTGGTTGCAGTTTCAGTTTACCGTGTGGTTTTTGAATCAGAAAAAGAACTAATTTTTACTTAAATAAATGTGTTTCAAGGTCAGATTATGGTTGATGTGCTGTCATCATCTTAGTGTGATATTGTTGCGTTTGTAGAGCAAGACCGTGGCATAGGACCAAGATGAGGATTATGGGTATATATCTATATCGCATTATATAACCATGTTTTCATGATGTTGAAGGGAATTACTGAGCTATTTATTCATTCCCTTAGATTTACTAGATGATTAGTCTGAGAATCTGTCAGTTTTATCTTGTGTCCTTGTATCTCACTCTGTATTTTCCCCCTTTAGGATCTAATTATATTTGCTTTAAAATGGTAGAAATTTGTCTCCCGTGACAGATTTATCTCACTAATTTATTTTAATTTTCCAGTCTGGTTGTAGTATATCATCGTTAGACTTTTTCATGATGACATTCATTTGCAACAATGTGATAAAGCAATTGATTTTTGTTTTAATTTAACGGATTTGCCCAAATTTAATGTCAAAGCTGCAATGATTATTTAGTAAAGTATCATCTTCTAGCCTAAAAGTTGGTAGAGTAGAGCCCCTTCAGGATTTGATGATGAATTTCTTAGGCATATATAAAAAGTGTATGTGTTATATAGCCAGTGTTCTATGGCTATATAAAGTGAAATGGTTTATCAGCTGGTGGTCAGAACAGATTAATTAATTGTGGAAGTAATCATAATTTAATAATAGAGCTGCACAATTAGTCCAGTCATAAAAATATCCATTAAATATCCAGTGTATATGTTGAATATTTGTGACTGAGCAGAGAGGTATTGATTAAACAAAAAAGAAAGCAAAATACAAAATGTTTTGAGTTTTCAGAAAAGTTGAAGAACTATCAGTTATCAGCATTTTCCTTGATAACCAAGTAAAAACAATCAAATCCAAATTACAAATCACACTATTGTCCACAATAATCCCAATATGACTTTTTAAACAAATCCCGCAACAGTAGTTGATATTGAAATATATCATGATTTATTGTATGTCTATATTATTGTGAAACACATTTCAGGTGCTGTTATAATGATAGTAATTGATACAAAACTATGTAAGTACATGTTCCTGCAATCCACTTGTATTTACTCAAGGTTTTTGTCATTTATTCCAAAAATAAAAGATTAAATCAAAATATGCAACATTATTACGCTCACAGACTCCAGTGATCTATAGGCTCAGTAGCGTCAGAGTAACATGCTGTTTTTACAGAATGCTAAAAGCCCACTTGTTAAACATTCTTAAACACAGATCAGAGGCTGCAGCTGACTGTTGCCATAATCGATCACAATGAAGCCTAACACAAAACACAACCCATAAACAAAAGACAACCCATAAACCATTATCTGACTGTAATAGGAATGGCTCTATCACTCAGAGTGTTGTCAAGTTTCCTCTGTGTAAAATGCCTTAAAACTAAGCTCAGATCATGTTTAGTCTACATGAAGGATTTGTCTACAAATACGCAGTAATCTGTTGCTCTTAAATCCATAGCTATTAAAGCTCTTCCGGGCAGATGTTTGTCCCCTGACACTAGAAATGTAGCTACTGTCTTAAGGGATTTGACCCTTGTCTTCATGCTCAGGTGGAGTCTGTTAATGGACATTGCGGGAAATCAATATTAAAGCTTCACTTGTATCAGAGCAGCAGCTGATTTTAGTATTCTGACAGTGTAACCCAGTGGTTCCCAACCTTTTTTGGCTCATGACCCCATTTTAACATCACAAATTTCTGCCGACCCCATACACTCAAAACGGAGACCTTTTTTTTGCTGAAAATAATTTGTTTTTGATCATGCAATAGTTTGCTATACTATGTTGCAAATAAAGGTTAATTTAGATGACATTTAGTGTATATAATGTATATTATTATGGACGGAGGCAGAAAAGCCAGGTGTAGATTACTGCACAAAGTGAGAA
>JAPQRP010000009.1:20832840-20844560 GCA_037367295.1 Apogon hyalosoma | reverse complement strand
TCTCTTTTATTATTGGGTCTAAAAAGCTGGAAAAGTGCCAGATACCAAAATGAACCCAGTTTCATAGAAGCACCCACATAGCTCCTTTACCAGTGACCACAGATCTGGTTTGCCTTAAACCACAGTTGGACATGAGTTTTAAATGGAATATGTAGAGCCTTTCCTTTTTGCAAGTAATAGCCTGTTGCAGTATTTACTTCCCATTCTTGACTGGACAGTTTGAGTCCAATAAATGATAATGTATTAGTGTCAATGTTGCTATTAAATAAACCGCAATAACTTAAAGTGATGTGATGTCAGTTTTGTTTAAAGCTTATTCCTCCTGCATCGGGACAAACAAATCAATGGCTGCATGTTTAACCTTGACCTCAGAAGTTTTAACCCTCAACCTGCTCTACTTGTATTTATTTTTATTTGATTGCATCTTGATCCTGATTAAAGTAAGGATTAAAAAGCACACCCCTAATAAATTACTGTGACGTCAGGACTGACATGTTTTTTATTTGGATTTTAGAATGACCTGCTTAAATGAAGATGACAGTAATTTACCCCCTGAAAATGACAACCGTACTCTGCAGAGAATACAGAAAAGGGACAAATCTGCAGAAAAGGAGGTTATGATCAGTTTGTATCAGATGAAATAAGATTTAACTCTCACTTACTTTTCTGATAAATTCAAAGCTCGTGTGTAAAACATCAACTTGTGTGTCCCTTAAGTCATATTCCATTATTCCATCCATTTAACAAATACGTATTAGAGTTCAGTGACAGTGCCCATTTTACAGTCACTCACTCTTTACCAGTCTGCTGTAGGCTGATGTGTGTCTGCACAGAGATCTTATCACTCTTAAATGAATCGTGTCAAGGGAGGGAGGGGGAGGAATTCAAGAAATAAAATGAGTTAATGGAGTGAATCAATGAGATTCCATTAGCCATGGCAGACACACACACATCCAGATGCATGGACAGGCCACTTAGTGTAATAGCTGCAATGCCTGACGTAGACGGTGGCTAATCAAGCTAATGCCGTTTAGCTTATGGAGTAAATGTTGGTGCTTAAGGGACACTGCACTGTTTGTGTTTTCACAATTCTGTTTCTGGATGGTTCCTAATTCTCATATTTATTTAGAGGCTTGTTTCCTCAAGCGCATTCTAAAAGAACATCAGTGTAAGAAACGCAGCACACTGAAAGAAGGATTTTCATTGGCCCTTGAGGACAGTTGTGAATGTTTTCTGTTACCACTTGACTTTTTCTCTAGTGTTCCTTGATAATTTGCAGTTAAATCTACTGATCACGTTCGTGCTCCCCAGAGTTTGACTGATTACCCCAACATCTGGCCACAAATGTCAACAGAGTATTTTCTCTAATTGGCATAGCGGCATTAAGTCTCTTAACACATTCAGTGTTGATTTATTACAGATTCAGAGGGCATGTATCACCGCCTATGAAAAAATAGTAATAGACTGTGCATATGGTATATCATGAGGTTTTAAAGAGACTGTGTAGCTAATTATGAGGAGAGGTTTTTTTTTTTAATTGTTATTTTTCTTTATTTTTTATAACCTCAACTCCAAAATGAGACACTGTAAAATGTAAATAAATTTAAATCACTGTATTCACAAAGCTCATAAACCCATTTGTGTTTACAGTAGAATGTAGAAAACATTACTAAATGTTTAAAGAGAAAAAAAAATACCATTATAAAAAAAGAAAAAAAGGTGATTTTGAATTTGATGGCAGCAACACATCACTATAAAGTTGAGACTAGGAGAGGTAAACAGGACTAAGAATAAACAGCTCAGTGAAAATTCTGCAACTAACTGGTTGAATTGGGAACAGCTTAGTGACATGACTTCATAGAAAGATAATTTTACAGAGACAGAGACTAAAGATGGGTAGAGGTTCACCATCTGTAAATCTGAAACATTTCAGAACACTGTTCCTCAACACATAATTCAAATGCTTTGACTATCTCATCATCTGCAGTTCATAATATAAAAAGAAAAAAACTTTTTGAGAATCTGCAGAAATCTCCATCCATGGTTCTTCAGGCCCTCAGGTGACACAGCATGAAAACCAGACATTATTCTGTAATGGAAATCACTGCAGAGGAGAAGCAGCAACACTTCAGAAATGAAGTGTTCAGGCCATTTTCTCTGGGTCAAAGCTGATTTCAAATGGACTGAGGAAAAGTGGAAAAGGATTCTGTGGTCTTACGAATCAAATGTAACTTTTTTTTTGTTAAACCATGGCTGCTCTGTCCTCCACACTATAGAAGAGAGAGACAATCTGGCAGCGTTCAGTTCAAAAACCTTCATCTATGATGGTATGGGGGTGCATTTGTGCCTATGGAATGGGCATCTTGCACACCTGGGAAAGGGAAAAAAAAAAAAAATATATATATATATATATACACGCACACACACAGGTTTTAAAGTAACAAATGCTCTCATCCAGATGATGTCTTTTACATTTGGTCTATTTCATCAACATGTTGCTACATCACATAATGCATTCATTACAAAAGTATGGCTTCATGGCAGCAGAGTCCAGATGCTGAACTGACCCACCTGCAAAATACAACAAAGACCCAGAACAGTTGAGCGGCTAGAATTATACACCAGACAAGAATGGGAAAACATTCATCTCCCAAACCTCAGCAGCTGGTTTCCTCAGCTCCCAGACATTTATGGACTTAAAAGAAGAAGGGATGCCGCACTGTAATCCCGTCCCAACTTTTTGAAGACATGTTGCTGCCATCAAATTCAAAATTACATGATTTTTTTTCCTTAAAATGATACATATCTTCTAAACATTTGATAGGTGTCCTATGACTATGATTAAAACATATATATATATATATTTTTTTTTTTTTTTTTTTAAATTAGCGTTGTACATGAGGTATTCTCCTTTTAATGCTCTGCTAAATGAAGCTATCTATGAGCTACATATTAGAGTTCTGAGCCAGGGGTCTAGACAGATAATGACTGCATAGTGTATAATCTTAATGAGTGCAACACAACACTCCGAGGGCAGCAGGTGGTGATGAGGGATCAGCAAAACAGCAGCTTCACTCATTCATCCAGCCATGACCCCACCTCTTTTTTTCATCCTCCCATCAAGAAAATGAACACTTTTCTAGTCCCACAGTTTTACAGTCACCTCTTTATACATGCTCGCCTCGTCTTTTTCTCCCCCTCTGCAGATCTATGTGCATCTGAAGGAGGGCCAGGGGACAGACGGTCTGGCCACCCTGAAGAATAAGCCCCAGCTCCACAGTTTGGTGGCAAAGCAGCTTTGCCAAAACATCTCCGGGAAGAACACCATCATCTTCACCGGGCCGTCCATCACTAATCTGAGCCTCTTCACTGAATTCAGCAAACAAGGTATGTCATTGTAAAACATTTGAGTGCAAATTCAGGAGGCTCACGTCAGTACAATATTAAGTTATTATTGTGTCTATTCATATTTTATGTCAATTTTTATTTTACTCTACTTCTAGTTCTATTTTAATTTTACTTTTTGTTAAATTTTATATTCTGTTTTCTTGCATTACTTTTTAGTTTTTATAATTTTATATTGACTCTGTTCTTATTTTCTGATGTAGTTTTTTTTTTTATTCATGTTGTTTGCACTGACTGGAGTGCCGCTCATAATTTCACTGAACACACAATGACAATAAAGGCTATTCTGATTCTGAGTCTGATTCCCATTCACTGAAATCCATTAGGAGAGACAGCTTTGACCGCATGTGAAGAGGGCTATTAATATCAGTAAACATGAGACAAAATCATCAGCCTATTGGAAATGAGAGAAACACTGAAAGCAAATGTTCAGCAAAAAAAAAAAAAAAAAAAATCAGACTGATTATGATTTGAGTTTGAAGACTGTAAAGTTTTCACTCTACTGTTATTATCTATTCTCTTTCACTGAGCATAAAATAAGGCAATTTTAAAGACAATAATTTTTGTCATGTAGAGCTTCAGTATACTATCTGAAGAAAAAGTTTAGTGCGAATTAAAGGTATTTACTACAAAAGGCATTCAGCTAAAAAAAAAAAAACAGTTTGTTGCTCGTCAAGGTATTGTGCACCATTTTATCATGCTGGATTAATTAGCTGAGTTAATTACCCTGCACCATTTAGCAACACAGACAATGAACACAAACTTACACACATGCTTATGCTCCATAGATGGAAATCATTTCTAAACTGAGAACAAATCAGCTGCAGTCAGCCACATGATTGTTTCTCAAATAAAGAAAGCGGCAGAAAACATATAAAGCATTTGACCTCTTGGCAAATTGTGTAAATGGAAATGTGTCATTGTTGTGTTTTTCTGTTCAGATATCTACTGCTGCGGTCTGCTGAGCACCAGGAAGAGCGACTGTACTGGCCTGCCCCAGTGCATGCTGGTCTGTGGCTCCACGCCAGCACAGCGGGGACAATCGCGAGTGATGATGCAAGGCAGCATGTCGCTGATCAGCTGGTACAACAAGGGACACTTCAGGTTCCTGACTAACGCTTATTCCCCGACAAAGCAAGGTAAGTGATGCATCGGTCGTGAATGGGTTAAAATTTTATTCATTCTGAATTCATTTGTGCTAAAGCAAAGAAATTTAATTGATTTTTATCTCCTGATTATTTTGGCAATTAATGTTTTCATTCCCTCTCATGTTGCTTTTTTTCAGCCATCAGCCTATTAACAAACAGTTACCTGGAATATTTTTACATTTTTTGTTTGCTTAACAGTCAATGACAGGGTTTTCCCTGTTATTATAAGGCTTAGGTTCAGCACCCGATCCATTTGAACTTAAAAGTAACATTGTTTTTTGTGCATGCTGCTCTCATGCTCATCCGCTGAAGCTTTTCTAAATTTTTGTACAAAAAATGTGGCCATAAATATCTTGTTTTTATGTGTTTTTGTGAGAATTTACATTTTCTGACTGAAAATTTTTCTTTTGTCTTTCCCCAAAATTGCTATACAGGTACCTAAATCCAGACCTAAGATATCCAAAAACTGCACCGAAATAGTTTGTTATTTAACTAATGGTTACAACCTTCATGTTACTACAGTGTTAGCAAATGTAGGCTCATGCACTGATGTAATATATGATTATAGTAAATGATCAGTGGTTTTATAAAAGATTTATATGTGATACTTTTTGGGAGATTTGGCAGATTATTGTGAAGGTTTAAGCGAGAAATAAATATAAGATCAGCTGCACCAATGTTACTAAATACAACGTATCCTCAGGTAAAACTGACATATCATTAAGTATTCATGTCAGGCATAATCAATGAGAGCTTTTAATCCGTGATAATCCATTTCCAGGAGGCACCGGAATCACGATCCCCCCTCCTCTTCTAACATAATCCACTCCCGATTAAACAGTTTTGTTAGATTTTAAACCCAATTTGAGGGCTGCTGTGTGCTTTTGAGCTCTCTGAATGAGAAGAGTTTAGTGTAGGCTGCAGATTAGCACAAACATCATTATCTGGTATTGATTTTCCTGGTCCTCTGTGTGAACTCTGACACGGTTGTTCTACCTCTCCTGAAAGAAGAATGTGAAGAGTTGATAGACATAATATGACTGAGTATGTTACTATAACCTATGTCTTTTAATAGACTTTTATGCTTTAGCAAACCCTCTTTTAACCCTTTAAGACCCTACTTGATGGTAAATTGTTAAATCACTTCTGAACCACAAAACCTATCAATACGGTTAATCCTTAAAGACCTAGTTCTATATTTGTGATGACTTCCAAATGAATTTAACCTTTGCATATTGATTTACAACAATTTCTCATAATATTATCCTCTGCATTTTGCTTTTTACAGTAAAACTCAAGTATTTTCCTATATTTAACTTACTGATCAGGTAGATATTCATAAAAGCTGTTTCTAAATTCAAAGATTTGTATATAAAATCAGAGAAAACTGCAGAACAAGTGACTTTTTCAGCAAAAGATATCAATTGAACATAAAAACAAGTGTCTGCAACCTTTGCCATTTGTTGAACTGTATTGGTTTTATTGGCGAATCAGTGGTGGCGACAATGTTCACTATTATAAACATCCTAATGGGTCATATTTGATGTTGCTGAAAAGCTGAGAAATTGCATTTTACCTCAATATACTGTATATATTGTGGTATGATAATGTTTGAATTTACTCTGAGCTTTTATGGACAACTACATTAAATTGGTAAATAAAGTATATGAGAATACCTGATTTTCACTGAAAAATGCAAAATGCAGTTAATAATATTACAATGAATGGTGATAAATCACTTAGGTAGCAAAGATGAATAACAACAGATGCACTGAAGCAAAGTACTATTCTTAATTTTACTGAGACTAAGCAGGAATGGAAGGAGAAACTCTCATTAACACAAAATAATTAACTCTCTAAATCTCCAATTTAAAAGTCATGTAGTTATACAATGACAGGATTCTGAAACTGCATGAAATATATCTGAAAACTATTCAGGATTTTGAGAGAAGGTAGATTTTTCATCTATTAAACACTTCACTTTTACATTTTGCTGCCATGGTTACTTGAATCATTAACAAAAGTAATGGCACACACACACCATTCCTAGTATTTTCACACATTTTAACGTGTAATTTTGAGTGGGTTCTCTTCAAAGCTGCAGTTTTACAACAACAGTTGTAATTAAAATTAAGAATAGAAATGAATACTAATATGTGTCTGCTTATTATTCACCAAATATCAACAGATATTATGTACCACATTTTGGCAGCTGTGGTTTAAGTTAATCCATTAAACCATTCGGCAAACTATTCTTTTGTCCAGTGAATGTTTTGTGAATACACTCTCACTGCCTGTTTGTTCTGTGTGTGTGACAGGTATGATCATTAAGAGGAAAAGCGGCGAGATCCCATGTCCACTGGCTGTTGAGGCGTTTGCCGCACACCTCAGCTACATCTGCAAATACGATGACAAGTACAGCAAGTACGTACAGCTGTCAGCAAAAATGTGCTTTACACAATACTTAAACTAATTTTCTTATTGTATTTATAGGGAGGGATGCTAGGTTGAATTCAGAGAGATTTGCAATGACATTCAGTTTTTGTAATTATATTTTTTTGAGGGATTAAGTTATTAACTTTCATTTCAATCCAAGAAGAACAGAGGGCTGCACACACACCATAGAGTAATATTTAAAGTTCTTATTAATCATTTAATGGGCAAAGTTAATCAAAAACTGAACTAAGTACATATTCTCCTCCTTTAGATACTTCATCTTCCATAAGCCTAATAAGACCTGGCAGCAGGTGTTCTGGCTGAGCATCAGCATCGCTATCAACAACGCGTACATCCTCTACAAGATGTCCGACGCCTACGCCGTCAAACGCTACAGCCGGGCGCAGTTCGGAGAGAGACTGGTCAGAGAGCTGCTGGATCTAGACGACTGCTCCCCCACCCAGTGAGGAAGAGGAGAAGGAGGAAGATAAGGAGGAGAAGGAGGAGGACAGCAGGAGGACATGACACAATCCCAACACACACGTTAAATTCTTCATTACTGATGTGCAGACGCCGAGGTCTGTGTCTGTGTGGTAATACTGAAACAGTGCCAAGCTGGTTTGACAAAGATAGAGGGTCTCTCTTCATTTCTCTCCCTCTTTCGCTCTCTCTCTGTCCATGCCTCTTACCCTCTCGTTGTTTTTGTGGTACTGTAAATATCACTAACACATGACTGCACACAACACAATGGAGAACCATGAGCCATGGGACAGTTCACATGCCACTAGAGCAACTTTTAACCACGTAGATTTGCTAAGGATTTGTCATCAGGGGGGATTTCATAAGCAGAGAAGCAGGAAGCCTGAGAAAATAAATTAAGCCACCTTGAAACACTGAAGAATTCACTCCTTAATGATGTCAACTTCCAAGTGTTAACTCTGATGACATTATACTATCAGGCAAAAAGACTACATGTAGCTTTATATTTACACTCTGCAAAAACACCTGTGACCCTCTAAACAAAAGCTACTAAGGTGTGTTCACACGCTGCATGCATAAAGCATCTGGATCGTGATGTTCTCTTGTTCGATGTGAAAATGATTTCTGCTCCAGGTGGGTTTTAACTCTTTGGTTTGTGTGTGTGTGTGTGTGTGTGTGCGTGTACTTAGCAAGTGGAACTGCCATATTGTGTGTAATGTTGAGGCGGAGGATGTAAATGTACAGCTCTTGTGACCTAGATGTGTGGTGATGTTGTGTTGCTGCATCTTCGCTGGAGGAAGACCGTCATGTGACTTCAAGCCACACGCAGCAGTGTGTCGCTAGCTCCGTACTTTGCGCCTCTAAGCAGATATTACATGAATACACGGAAGTTGAGCAGCCACTACTTTTAACCAAAATAGCTTCCAAAAAAATGCCATCTCATCAGCATTAAATTGGAAGATAACCTCTCTGCATTCACCTGTTTCATTACTTATGCAGTTCATTGTACTTTGGCTTTGCAGGACCAAATTCCCCTTGATTGCTTGCTCAGTCAGACAGTGTTGCTAGGCAACCATCATCATCTTGGCCAATGGACAGGGGTTTGGATAATATTGCTTGGCAGGATTCAGGTCCAGGAAGCAAAACACGAATCAGCAGTGGCTTATAGATGTCCCAGAAAACCAAATGTTGCAACTAATCTAAATGGAGCTACGAGGCCTGGGAGGCTGCCTGAGAGATGTGCAATAATTTCTTTTCTCATGCGACTGTTTTCTAATTGCCATTCAGTTTTGGTTACCAAACAACACAAATAGCTTTAGTTGAGAATAACTGTAGTTTTCAAAGAGAACTGTTTTTCCTGCCAAGTAACTTTATGTAGACCTACTGTGACTTGTCAAGCCAAAAGGAAGTTTGAATAGAGAGGTGAGCATTTATCGTCAATAAAATCCATCTGCTCTCGTAACCATAAGGGCGCACCACACTGCTGTTTGTAGCTTTAATGAGGACTTAGGCCCAATCGAATTTACTTTGCTTAACATTCTAAGCAGCTGACATTGTATTGTCATGTTGGGATTATGTTATTATGATGTCAAGTGAAAGATATTGATGTGTGCTTGCATGGTTTATTGTGTGGATCCCTATCGAGATAGTCTTTACAGCAGTAGAGCAGAGTTGTTGAGTGATTTGCTGGCAGGACTCATGCACTTTCCCCCATCACAGTCTTGCACTTTGTGGAAAATGTGTAAAGTTAGAGATATGTTTATTAGAGAAACCTTTAAGTAGAATTTGTAATTCGATAGATCACTTTAAGAAAATAGTGAAAATAAAAATAGGTTTGTGCTGTAAATATAAATAAATGAAAAGGATTATAAGAAAATATACCAGTTAAAATTGAGAAAAATGAGTGGAGCAAAATATAAATGACTTCCACAGTAGGTTTAGAGTACAAGGTATGTGTGTATATATTTTGTTTACTGAGTGTCTGCATTCATTGTCTGGGACTCAAGATTGTGATTTTTTTAACTTTTTCACTAATTCAAAGCGTTGTTGTTGTGTGTGAATCGCTGAATGTTGTCACCTTGTATCTAATCACTGTTCACTTCTAACACCAATAATGAAAGAATGCACCCTTGTCACACAGCGTAGTCGTTGATATGTCTTTATAATACAGTATTTTATACATTAACAACAATTTACACACCACTTTAGCTGGAAATTAAGTGGTTTATATTATCGAGTACTTACAGTCGTGGTCGTATCGATTCTATCTGCAGAGTATACATACAGTACATATAAAGCATGTAGTAGAAGAAAAAATCCATACTGCTTAGACATTCTTGGCAAAAATCTTAACCTTAAGTCTACTGACGCAGCTTTTTATGAAGTTTTCAGTTGCATCTAAAAATTCTAAAAATAATAATAATGATAATAATAATGGATTGGATTTCTATAGTACTTTTCAAGGCACCCAAAGCGCTTTACATTAGATAAAAACAATCAGACAAAACTGATAAATAAATGCAAACTTTTTTCAGTGTTTTCCAGCATTAACAGTACAAACCAATAAAACTGTGAGAGTTGATTCATGCATTTTTTTTTTTTGTAGTTGAAAACATAAACCAACAATGTTTATTGATTTTGCAAATACGCAGTAGCCAAAATGTTTCTGACTTCCAATTACAGAAGAAATCCTTAATAGTGTTAAAATGGCTAAAAATATCCATTTATAGGGCATTAAAAACAGTTAAAATAATACACAATGCATTTAACTGGAATGTATGCGGATTACAAGTTTCCAAATATTCTAAATCAATGCTAAATGCATTTGTTGTTAAAATATGTTAAAGTAATAGCACACTTCCATTACATTTCGCCATTCAGTAGAAGTGTAGGGAGATGTCTGTCATAAAAAGCAGAGAAACTGATTTTTCCGTCCTGGCTAACCTTAGTAAAGCTTATCACGAGAACGCCACAAGGCATGTTGCAGTTTGAGTCCGGAGTGTGGATGCAATCATCAGCCAGTGAAGTGGAAATAGACTGGGCCAGTTGAGGGAAAGTGAATATACCCAAAATTAAAAAAAAAAATAAAAAATTCCAGCAGCTCAAAGCCAAATAACCCCTCAACTGTGTCACAAATCGATGACATGTAAACAACCGTGTTAGGAGTATTCTAGTGTGAATTTGTCCTTCAAAGAGTATGTCAAGCATGCATAATATGGACCCCGGCGATGGCTGCATTTGTGAATTTTAATCTGTGATGGACTGAAGCAGGTGTACCACTTATACTTTTTTGATTGGATGCGTGTGACATCCTCAGAGGTTTTTGTAATGCTTATAGCTTGCCGCTCAGACCACAGATGAGTTGAAATTATGCACTGGGGAATCTGCGGGGCCACGGTTACTTGGCAACAAATTATATGTGAAAGGCTGAAGGAGGGAAAGAGGGAGGAGTATTTTAGATAATTTGAAGTTTTTCTGTCCTTATGGTAATGTTGTTATCACCCCGGTTGCAGACTGAGAACTGTGTGACATATTTTTTATCAACTACCAGAAAAAAAAACCCACTGAGCATCTTCCTCTTTGATGCATTTACTCATTTTTTGACCATTATAGATCAAAAAACATTGTCAAATTTCCAGATTGATCTGATAAGAAAATATAGTTTTTCTCTTCAGCCTACTGCACTGATCAGCCATGAATCAAATATTTCTAGAGTGCCTTTTCTTCTTTTGTCCCAAACGTAGTAGTAGCTACACATCCTGTCATCCTTAAAGGAAAAAAACACACATTTGATTTAAAATGTAAGTCATAAAAAAAGAAAGAAGGAAAATGGTAAGATCTTGTCCTGCGCTGTGTGAATAATACAGCAGAGAAATAAATCAGACTTCCACAAAGGACTTTTACAGCCAGAAAATATTTTATGCAGCCTTATGCCCTTTGCTGTAATGACTCACCTCAAGTGATATTTCACATTTTCACAGGAATGGACCCACGACTTTTCTGAATCTAGATAATGTTTGCTCGTATGTGCTTTACATTTAAAATATTATACTGGCATTAAAACATACGGCAGTTGAACATTAGCTTGTAGTAAGTTTGTGAGTCAGTGGATCAGTCAGGGAAAAAATTATTAGATCATCAAAAGTCATCAAAACAATGGTTATGCAATCAAGTCCTAACTCCTGTGTGTATCATGTGATTAAAACAGACAGAAAAGAAAACATGGAATGCCTAAAAGCACTGTTTTTGTCA
>JAPQRP010000009.1:20821299-20832772 GCA_037367295.1 Apogon hyalosoma | reverse complement strand
ATTTTTGTTATCATATTTGTCCAAACAAATGTACCTTTAGTTGTACCAGGCATTAAAATGAACAAGAAATTGAAGAAGACAGGGTGGTCTAATAATTTTTTCCGTGACTGTATATTAGAGTTTAGAGGAAAGAATGAGTTTCCATGAATTATTTATAATCAAACAAGATCAGATGGGAAACCAAGGAAGAACTATTTGTCTTTCATTTCACATGATCCCTAAATCCTTAAAATCATAATAAAACCTTCACAAAGATGCTGTAGAATGAGTCACTGTCAGGTGTTTTGTCATGTCATATATGTTGGTGTATGTGATGATGTCCGTGTATGTACCGTCCATGCACAGTATGTCTCTGTATTCTCTAAGTGAGATGTTGTCAGGAATCTATGTGATGTAATTTTGGATGTAATAAAGAGTGAACTGGGCTGACCTCAGGGCATCATAACAGCTGTACACAGTATTCACTTATTCAAATAATATACATTACTGGACCATAGCCTTATCAGGTGCTATCTGTATAAGTAAAAGTAGATCTAGGTTTGTTGTTGTCTTTGTTGGGAGCTCAGCAGCCAAAGTTTGCACCAGGGTCAAATATAGTTGTAACTGAAAACACCAGAAGCTGAAGTTGATTATAATGAAATGGTAGAAATATAAAAGTTTCCAAGCAATGTAAGTGGCAATTCCTTCTCTCCAGATGACTGTGGTTTGTAACGATGCTGTGCGATGTTAATCAACTGAGTGCTATAAGCAGAACTGTGTGTGTATGTGCATGTAATGTGAACACTGTAAAATAAGTGTTTTGCAGGACCAAACTTTCTAAACTGTTTGAGTCAGTTGTTCTGTATATGCGTCTTCATTAAAACCACCACTCTGTCAAATGTGAGTACACCATCACAGATAATTACAGTAGTGACTAAATACCACATAGAGGCACAAACTCAAAGTCAAATGCAGCTTTTTTTTTAAGATAAGGAGATGTTTGGTATATGTATCCTACATATTTTTGTGCATTAGCTTCCGATGCAGCAAAAATGCATTTGGTGCTAAGACTTCGATTTAACAAGACGCTTATTTTTTACAAACATCTGAAAGCAAGTGGTATTTCTCATTGTTGCTTTATTTTACATTTAATTTTCTCATCATTTCCAAATCTTTATCCAGAAAAATATGCAATTTGCCACTCATTACATGAATAAAACAAAAGCCATGTTCATCTGTGTGAACTGCAGTTACTGTAAATGCAGTCCTATAATCATCACTTAGGATTATAGGATGTTTATTCATTTGGTCAGTGATCAGAAACTTTTCTTTTAAGCCTTTCCAAGTATAAGTTCTTCCTTTTTTTTTTCCTTCAGTGTTTTTTTTTGGGGCCGCGAAGTAATGTGTGAAACTGGAAATTGTGTTCAGCTGCCATCACAATTTGCTCATAACTTGACAAATTAACCACTATAAATGTCAGACAAGTCATTATCTGTGTTGTTTTGTTGTGATTTTGTACTGTAATTGCTGTTTTTTGGTTAAATTGGAGCAGTTCTCTCATGGCCTGGTGAAAAAGAAAGCTAGCTGATGTTTTCCAAGCCTCTGACTGTGCTGAGATTTTGTCCACAGCATCAAGAAACCAAACCTTGCATCAGTCCCAAGACCAAACTCCTGTGCTGGTCTTGTTCTCAGGCTATGTCAGGACTGCTCCCCACGCCATTTTTTATTTTGTTTGCCCACTGAAGTGTATTATAAAGTACTGACTCTGCTGTGTGAGGCTCCCTCTGCCACTTGTACACTTCCCCCAGCTCCTACTCTTCCTGCCAAGGACTGATGTTGTTGTGAAGTGTGTGTGTACACCCTGTACTTTACTGTGGGTATTTTTATTTTGCCTTGCCAGATAAAAGAAGTCAGGGCTACATTTGTTTTAAAAAAAATGAAGAATGAAGAAGTCGTATGTACATCTTGACAGCTTTTCACCTGCTAACGCTCACTGGGCTCTGTCTCGCCTCTCAGCTACATTGCAGCTCTGTAGATTCGCCACCATTTTGCACATACAGTATCTAATAAATGTTCCTGCTTTGGTACAATTCCCCTATCCAGTGAGTTATTGTTTTATTCATCAATTTTACTCATACAGCCCAAAATGTCACGTCAGCTGCTGGACCAATGGTACTCATCGTGTTACCGAAGCAGGCATCAACAGAATGACATTTTATTACAACATGGATCAAAATACAATGGAATGAAAAATGGATCAAATAGAATCACAGAAAACTAAGAAAATAGGAGATAGGATATAATCCCTGGAACAGCTGAGAACATTGTTCTGTTTCAAGAAATGAAACCTATGTGAGACAAAACAATCTGATTTACTACACAAAGTTAACATTTTAGCTTTGTTAAATCTTGAATCGCAGACAGCATTTAAAACTAGCCATCAGTGTCCCTGTTATAGAGAAGGTCAGACACCCTGATACAATTTAATTTCTAAAATGCACAGATTAGATTATAAAATCATAACAGAAGTGGTCTGAAGACACAATGTAAAAGAAAATAGTAAACTGTAGTGATTTAGATGATGTGATGTGTGACAAATTGGTCCTGGATTGGATTCAGTCTCCATCCACACATTTGTCTCAGGTCATATGTATCATCTGTTCGAAATGCAAAGCAAAGAAGAAATGGAAAAACTGTCAAGCTGCTGAAAGCACAGTGAATATAATATATAATGTCTCACAGGGGAATTAATTTATAAGTTAGGGAAAGAAACTGCAACTAGATACCTCTGAAAAATCCCAAAGACAAACAGAACCAGCAACTTACAGCATCTTATATAAGAAGAAATATAAAGTGACTAAAAAAATAACAGTACATTGCACATGAAATGTCCTATTTGAATGGAAGGAAATACCATTTATATAGTACTGTCCTTGGAGGCTGTAATGAATGCTATTTCTTTTCGTAGTGTTGTTATGAAGATACAAGAGAATGCAGAAAATATGTGCACAGTATCAAAACATTTTTTAAAAATCGGAGCAAAATGGATTCTACAGGTAAAAGTCAGTATTTAGTGTATGTAACCTGAATTTGGATTTAGTTCATCAACTCCTATGGGGCAACTGTCTGGAAATGTTCATAAATAACCTTGTAGTATATTACACTAAGCTTTATTCTCCACATCCTTGAGTTTTTCCTTCACTTAATCTGGCTTTTATTCATTTCTCTGTCAAAAGGATTCCATATAGCTTCTTATAATACTCAGATTTTTTTAATGCTATTTACATGTTTCATGTATATTCCAGTTGTGCAGAGACTGAGAATTGCACTTTATCTAGGATGACTTGTAATTAAATCAGAATTTAACCCATAAAGACCCAAACATCCACTGGTGACCAACAGCATCTACTGATATAAAATGTTTAATACCTGTTGATCCACTAATCCTATCAATACATGTAGATAATTGGTGCAAAATGCAGTTTATCATCTTTTCACAGTCGTCAGATATGACCTATTTGGACGTTCAGAGGCTCTGTAGTTACCGTGGAAACACTGTCATTTTCTACAATACTGATTCACCAGTAAAACCCATGGAGCTGGATCAGTGACAGAGGATGGAGACGCTTGGTTTATGTTCAGTTAATGATATCTTTGCTGAAAAACAATTTATTCTTCATTTTTTTTCTGTTTTGATATGATAACCTTTGAATTAATTCTGGGTTTTCATGAACATCTAAATCAAATATAAGAAATTAAATATAGGAAAATACAAGATTTACGATGAAAAATGCTAACTATAGAGGATAATATTATAATAAATGGTGATAAATCACTTAAGAAAGGTGAAATAGAAAAATGTATCTGGGAACAGCCACAAAAGGAGCACTGGGTCTTTACAGGTTAAAGTCTTAAGAGAAAATAAATAATTGCCATGCATATAACCCTGCAATGGAGCTGTTTATATCAGCTTAAAGCAGCTAGTGCGGGTATGTTCTTACCTATGGCTCAAAGTTGAAACCAATTTCATGCTCCTCTGTAGATTCTTGTTGTTTCATACCTGGACATTAAATGGAAATGTAATACAAGATAAAACCAGGAGAGGGCAGCAAATCACAGCTCTCTGTCTGTTTAATTTCATCCTTGCCTGGCTCTGGTCATCAACTGAGGATAAATGGATTATAATTGGATGGAGAACCAAATAAGACTGCATAATGAAATTATTTTTGCTCCATATTGATAATATTCTGACTGACCTTTGCAAAGTCCCCTCATAAAACATTAGTAGCAACCTCCAGCAGGAAGCAGTTTCGGAAAAAAAAAAAAAAATAGTGGCATGATATCCCATCTGCAGAGTTCAAGAAGCTTTCAAGGAAAATATTATCTCTGCCTCTGTGTGTGGTGGAACATGTATGTGTGTGTGTGTGTGTGTGTGTGTGTGTGAGAGAGAGAGAGAGAGAGAGAGAGAGAAAGGAAGGGAGAGAACAAGTGAAGAAGATCGAGGCAGGCTCTGGTACGCCTGAAGGTAAAAACATATATTTTCCACAGAAAATAGGCCTGTGGAGAAGTTACACAATAGGAAAGAAAGACAGAGAGAGATGAGAAAGAGGGGAGAGAAAAGAGGAGATCAGAGGAGGGTTCACACGACCACCAACAGCTCCCAGAGGTGGACAAACACAGGAGAGGCCTGAACATAGACAGACAGAGAGATATCACATATCACCGAGCTCACATCAGAGAGAACAAGCAGCAGCACTGACAGTATAATGCAGCTAATTAGTTTTGTTTTGATTGTTATGTTCTCCAGTGAGATGAACTGATTTGGTCCCCTGCTGCCTTTGCACTGTAAGGAGTATGGTGTCCCGCCACTGAAGCAGCTGCCGAACTCAACAGAGATGCAGAAAAGTGGAATAAAACAGACAAACAGATGCACCATCTTGTAAGCAACCTTGTTATTGTGTCATTTAGACCAAATATCTTCTACCATTTTAGAATTTAGCTCAGAAAATCATCCATTATCTGCTTCTGAGCTTATGCATGACAAGATCAATATCACTGGATGAGAAAAGGATAGAAGTGGGACTGAAAGAAGGTACATAAGAAGCATCAAAATGTCTTCAACACCATTTAAGTCCAACAATTTTATAGGGAGATTTGTGTGTGAATCTTATGGGTCCGATCAAGCTGTTAACACGTGGACACATTTGGTGTTCAAAAGTCTCTGTCATGTAAACAGAGTAACTTATATGCATGTATTATACATATTTGAGTAGGTATTTATAAGCACTTGAACATTATGGAGAACAAAATTTGGGGAGATCAAGTTTTTAGGTGAAAAATGTTAAATTACTGCTCGGTAACACGCAGACTTGAAACGGACATCAATTTTTTAAGCTTTACACAAACATTCAAAACATGTTCTTGACAAAAATTGATACCAAGTAGGACAAAACCTTTTAGATATTATGTTCAACTCTGCAGAAGTAAAATACTGAAAATTCTCTGTTTAATTGACATGAGAATGTGGTAACATGTGGACAGGCTGCCATAGTAACACGTGGATGACTTTACCATTGTATGCATCACCCAAAATGTATCAAAAGATCATTACTTTCTGAAAGTTTCACTAAATCTGCATTAAAAGTAACTTTTTTTTATGAATTATAAGTAATTTGAAAATTAAAAGTTGGTATTTTTATAATAACACGTGGACAGGGCCTTTTAAGCAACTCACAAATGTTCAAACTCATAAATATCAATAATATTCACAAAATAATGAAAATCTAATACTTGAAACTTAACAATCACCTATATAGTCAACAGATTGTATACATTTTCAAATTATTTAGATGTCATTTTTAGCGTCAAATTCGAGCTATATTTTTATGTCTGAGGCATGGCTATGGTGTAAAAAAGTACAATCGATAAAAACGTTTGTAACTTTTTTCTACAAGTGGTATTTTAAAAAGGATAACAGCTCCATAAAATACAGATCTTTAGCTAAAAAATGAGCTCACTTGATAAATGATGTGTGCAAATGTACTTTTTCATGTTGATGTTCACTTTCGCTTGATCGGACTATTATATCATGCTAACACCAGTTTCCTGTGTTTTTTGCGGTATGTTAGTATTCCAAGAAGAAAAATATGAACAAATCCACACACCGCTACAGCTCTAATATCAAGGTTTTGGACGGCTCATGTAGATATTAAATATTGAGTCTACCATCTCATTTTCTTGTATTATTTTGTGATACATGTGCTATAACTTTGCTAAAAATGTACCTTCTGTAAATACTTCACATGATCTGTAACGCCATGGGATCTTAAGAAGACCTCTGTGTTTCTCTAGAATCAGAACAAGAGAAGAGCTGGAAACCTCACATCTGAAATAAACCTTTTGATGGGAGTTATACTAGTGGGCGGATTTTATTCCTGAATTTGTCCCACTACTTTGAGCATCCAGCACACATGAAAAGTATTTACTAGAGAGATGTGCATGTCTTGGCTTTCTATTCTATGTTAGCATACCAACACCGTTTCCCCATCTGTTTTTTTTTTTGTTTTTTTTTTAAACAAATCATCATGTCTACCCTTAAGTTTTTGTCTGCATGAACAAAAATATCCTATATATCACCATATATGTGTCACTTTGGAGATAAGACATTATCACCACTCTTATCATGCCTTGATTAATTATGGAAAATTTCATAACTTAAACATACAACTAGTATTTTGTCTCTATTTAAAAAGTTTTGACAATTTATTTTAGCATTTTATACCAGTTTTTTGTGTTGGATAATCATTGAAAATAAATTTAATTATTTCAAAAACAAATCTGAACTTTTGCCTAGTAAAGTAAATTTCTAGTCATTATTACCTGTCTGCAGTGTAAATGCCATACTATAAATACAACACTATGGTATGTCTAACACTCTGCAAATGCAAACAACACTTGAAGACATTTAATGTTTCAGACTGATATTGTCAAACATTACTCATCCGAAATATAAAAGAAAGCTCACAATGGTGTTTCATGAGAGAAGTTTATAACCTCTGACTCCACAATGTCTAGAGTCTCCACCCATCCAGTGTGTGCAAAGTTATGACATTTTCAGCCCACACATTCAGAAGAGCAAGTAAACCTGCACGCACACATACACACCTCAACTATGTGTCATTATACATCAGTGTGAAGATTTTTATTAGTGTTTTTAATGTGTTTCTTTTGTTTTGTTCTGAATGGTTGGTGTCATCTCATAGTGTATTACATTCACTCATCCATCCATTTCATTTACCATGCACCTTTGTCAACATCTAATTCTTTGTTTGGGTGGTTATGTATTTATTTTCAAAGATAGGAACTGATTCTGATGATGTACAATCATTAACCACAGACTGCATATTTCTTTGTAAACCAGCTGCAGCCCTGTTGCAACACCGTGACACATGCCCCAAAAGGAAAAACCTGGAAAATGTCAACCACTCATTTTGACATGAAATATGATTTTATGCATGTAACCTTTGCACTTTAGCTTGTCTCAATTGCACTGACTAATCTCTTGAATCAGTGTTAACATTCTTTCCTTCAAGTTGCATTTCTCAGGGCAGCATATGTACACAGAAAAGGTTTAATTTCACTAAAAACATTCAACTTATGCCTGAAAATAATGTTCCTTGTTCGCTGTATGTTTACTCTATTAGGGTAATTAATGCTGTCTGAATGATGTTGTGTATCAAAGTGAATTCAGATGTAGATTTCAACATTCCATACTTTTCCTTGAGAACTTGATCATATTTGTCACCTCCCAAGACCCAGTTATGGGTTTTCTGTCCATGTTTGAAGACAAGAGTTTCACAGCCTTACCAAAAAAAGAAAAAAAAAAAAGAGAAAAAAAAACAAAAACCTGTTGCATCATGATTTTTCCAATATAGGCAAATATTTAATTTAAAATAACCAAAACTTGTACTTTCCTGGGTCTCGGGAGGTTAACCCTGTAAAGCCTGAACCATTAAATCATTGACAGAAATTTCCGGTTCTTTGAAACTGGAGCCTTTATTGGTCCTTCTGAACAATAAAAAAAGTTTTCAAATATCAATTTCCATGTATGAGTTTCAATTTTGTATCATATTTGATGCATTGGGTCTCAATGCTCAGATATTATTATTAATTATGTATTAACAAAAACATAATATAACACAAACACCTCTAACAAATTGGTAATTCCTTTTCAAAATTGGTAAAGTTCTGCCTCCTGACAATCTTGCAGTGTCACTGGAAAGGCCTCTGGTGAATGAATTCCTCCCTCCTGGTGGATTATCCATCTATTGCATGTGTCTAATTGTATACATCAGGTTTTCCATGAAAAAAAATATCACACTGATCATGTAGAGGGCTTCAAAACTCATGTATCAAACATGATACGTTCGGTGTTATAGGGTTAAACCACAGAGAACAGAACATTCACAGGTAACTCTGCAGGACATGTGCTCATGAGATGAATTCTCCATTAGCAAAATTCAGCCACCAGGTAATCCTCCAATTTAATGGATGTAAATAAAGATTCATATTGCATTTTTTTTTTCAGTTGCTTTTGTGTATTTCTTAAATCATCATTAAAGTTTGCACAACAGTAAATGCATTTATCAAAACTCCAAAGGACAGAAGATTACCTGCAAAATGTGCAAATTGCCAAAAGTGAGTGAGATTGTTAATGAAATTGCCAGTACCATTAGAATGATAAGCCCACTTGCCATTAGTGATGAACACAAAAAATTTGGTCATTTTGTCAATATTACAGTTTACAGGAAGGAAAGTTTTTTTGTAATGCTGACTGGGCAATATCAAAATGTATGATCAGAGAGAGATCAGAGAGCCTCTGATGGGCAGCTTCACCTACTGCAATACTACAGCAAATGTTAAAGGTGCAAGCCGGCCATCACAAGTACATGCAAATTACAGCTCAGTGTCTTTACTTGTGCTAGTGTTCCTGTCTGTCAGGACTCACATTTTCATCCATGTTGCAGTGGATATTGTCCCTGGCAATGGTGTGTGGAAAATATCGTCTCACATATCACAGCTGACCCTCGTCATGAATCTGCAGTCTCTTCACATACATATTCATTCAATTTAGGAAACAGTTACAAAAAACTGTGATTGATATGTATAAAAACTACTCAACAGATTGTGATTGTGATTGTGATTGTGACACTTGTGATTGTAATTCAACACTTTTGCATGTAATGACTCAAGCAATGAACTAATGTCTAAATGTTTTGAGGGGACGGAATATTCAACAGAGAACCTGTTTAATACCTTTTAACTGACTTGACAATAGCAGTTGTTAATGTAAAAAAAAACACATAGCAGACAAAATTGCACAAGCAATAGCATAGATGTGCCAAAGTATTCATCATTTGTTTGAAGGAATGACCAGTTACTTTTATGATGTAGACACATGACTAGGCGATGTGGAGTTTGAACTAATAATTTGGGAATTTCTGCTCTGAGCTTAGAAATCCACAAATGCGACTGAGAAAAACTGTTCTGCATAATGACATTCATATGTTCCTGACTGATTTTGACAATTGAATGGACCGTTTTGTATGTGATGACTCACACTGTGAATGTTTTTAAGAGTGGAACAAATCAACATAATCAGTTTGGATCAGCATGGCATATCCAATTGGCAACAGTGCAAATTGTAGACAATTGTACTTATTCATTTACACACAAGTGCTAAAATAATTTAAAAGAATGAGTAATTCAGATTCATCTGCCGTTTGGAGGTTTGTGCATGTTATTTTAAAAATCATTAGCATTTTAGAATTGTGCCAGAGCAGTTTATTAAAAGAAAACGTATGAAGCCCCTGCAGATACAGCTGCTGGTGGACCAACACTAATTAGCCTTCTATATCAATGAGTCCTTTACACAAAGGTGTGGAGAATCACTCGGCACACTGCTGTAGACTTTTTTCCAGTCAGGTGGTGTGTGAGTGTGTGTGTGAGAGAGGGGATCTAACACCTCTATGTCATGTTTCCTGGTGGCTGCTCACTCATGACTCACCATCTTTTCTCTGCTCTAGTAAATGGATCAGGAATGGGGGGCTATTTTTTATTCAGAAGGCCACGACTTAGATAAAGTAAGTTACAGCTGAACTGAAACATGAATATGGTAAAAATGACTATATTCAATAGGTCATGGATGGATGGATTTTATTCTGGCATGTGAAGAGATTACAATTAAACAATTAATATTATTAACAAAATAATCAAATTGAATGCAGTTAAATAAGGTTACATCTCACCAGTTGCCTCATAAGATCCATTACATAAAACACACTCCATTACAATATAAATATGAACAGTCATAAATTCACTATGGTGCATATTTCTTTTTAAACCAGCTGCTGATCTGTTGCCTGTTGCAACACACTGCCACATGTGCCTCAGGAGGAATAGAAGGGAAAATGTCAACCATTCATTTTGACATGAAATGTGATTTTATGCACGCAGCCCTCCAATTGAAGTTTTTCTCAATTGCTTTGGCTAATCTCCTGAAACAGCGCTAACATTCTCAAAGGTCCATTTGTCAGAATATCTTAGAGAATATGTAGAAAAGGTCCTGACTCACCTGAAACATTTAGCTGATGCTCCAACACAAAGTGAGCAAGAAATGTGTGATTTTATGCACGCAGCCCTGCAATTGAAGTTTTTCTCAATTGCTTTGACTTATCTCCTAAAACAGCACTAAAATCCTCAGAGGTGCATTTGTCAGAACATCTTAGAGAATATGTAGAAAAGGTCTTGACTCATCTGAAACATTTAGCTCAAGCTCCAAACCAAATTGAGATGGAAACATATGATTTTATGTACACAGTTACTGCACTTATGGTCTTTCTCAACTGCTTTGTCTAATTTCTTGAAACAATTAAAATTAACAGTAGCCAAGAAAGTTTTTGGTAATGAAAATGAACTGTCAGTCATTTCAAAGGGGTTTACTGCATTGTAAAAATATTCCGCTTGGCAATAAAGTTAAAAGACACTGAAGTTTTTTCTCATTTTTCCCACGATCACACGTTTTTGGAATAGTTTGCATGTTAGCATATCGCCTCGTCTTCATCTTGGCAAATCATCAAAAACATATCGACTTGTGCTGAAACGTAATGGCAAGATGTGCTACTTCGACAGATTTAGATAGGGTAAAGGTTTGGCTTTTCTTGTAAATTGATCTGTTTTTTTTTTTTTTTTTTGAGTGACATTTCAGCTTCACATAAAAAATGTAAAACATACACACATAAAACATCCATTTAGTATGCAGAGCAATGTAGGAAGCAAGAGGCAGTAAAAGTCAAGAAGAAGAAGAGAGTAAAAAGGAGGCGTAAGCAGTAAGACATACCAGTGAAAACCATAAATAATTTGCCAGATAGATAGATAGATAGATAGATAGATAGATAGATAGATAGATAGATAGATAGATAGATAGATAGATAGA
>JAPQRP010000009.1:20786686-20821199 GCA_037367295.1 Apogon hyalosoma | reverse complement strand
ATAGATAGATAGATAGATAGATAGATAGATAGATAGATAGATAGATAGATAGATAGATAGATAGATAGATAGATAGCGTTCTCACTGACACAATGGCTCCCAGCTGTAGTGTGTGTACGTGTGTGTGAGCCACTTTTCTCCCACTCAGGTCATTTCTAAACAACAGGATGGGGTCAAGACCATACAGATTAAACTATTACCATTATGATGTTAGATGGACTCAGGGGGAGAATCAGAACCAGCAGTTATGAATACAAGGTTTTATAGAACATAGTTAAAATGACGCACAGCTGCCAGAGAAGAAAGAGGAGGGAGGGGAAAGGGGGGCTAAGATGTCGGGGATGTGAGCCTCCTTCCATGTGTGTGTGTGCCTCGGCCATGTGTTCAGTGACTGTGTGTAGGTGTGAGGGGATATTTTGTCTGCAGCAGGGGGATTCAGGCATGAGAGAGGCCTTCGTCGTATAATAGGATAATGTTTTATCTCAGCGGAAGAAAGGAGGAGGGAAGTGGGTAATGAGAAGGGGGAAAAGCAATGCCGATTATTTTTATAAAGCAGATCTGGCACAGTTGTCCACCCACGCAACTGTACAGCCCGTTTAACGTGTGTTTAAGGACAGACTCACACACACACACACACACACACACACACACACACACACACACACGCATATTTATATTATGTACAGCCTAGTCAGACAGGTTAGAACAAGTAATAGGAACTTCTTTTCATTATGTGACATCTATTCATGAGCAGAATTATGTGCTTATCCTTAAGCTACAAGAGACTGCATGTCTGTGACTCCATGTACAGTATGTGAGCAAAAAACTTTCAGGTAAGGCTGAAATGTCGACTATAAGCACATTAAATGCTCCTTTAATACAAATGTAAAACAGATCCAGGTTTATGACATATTACCAGTGGTTTTATTTCAACTGATTTTCATTTTTCTTTAATATCATATAGTCGAACATGTCAATACTGGATTTATTGGAGTTTTTTCAGTCCTGACATACTTAATGATGTCAGGTTCACTGCAGTGTATTTCTGTGACGTATGTGTTGTTTAATGTCTGGCAACAAACCAAATACCCCTCAGGATAATGATATAGTTTGCTTACAGTCTTCAGTACTGAAAACACAATAAACCTGGGAGACCAGTCAGAATGAACATTTAAAATGCTTTCTCTTTACTTATGTGCAATAGTATTGTATACTCCAGACAAATGAACGTATACTCAAGACAAATGTTACTTTCTTCTTTATGAAAACCTTCGTGTGAGTCGAAAACTTAGGACATTAAAATCAAAACAGACTTTTTCAAACCCAGACCTCTGCCTCTCCCATACAATTAAACTGTCTGTTTCCCCAGCGGTGTCTCAATCATTCACAAAGGTGATTAAAGCCAGATTAATGTCCTGTCCTGAGCATATATTTCAACAGAAATACATCAAATTCTGAATGTCAGATAATCTCAGAGTGCTGTTGCACTGGGATTTTAAACTTGGGAAATCAGTTTGTCTTCCAAAAAAAAAAATCAGTGAGTAATATTTCACAAACCAACAGCAACACTTTTGTAATTTATCGCTGTCTGAATGTGTGTTTTTTAATACAATAACAATTCTTGAGATTTACACTGAACCAGAACAAATTGATTTTTTAAACTGATTTAATACCACCAGATAGCATAGAGAGGTGCTCGAGCTCAAAGTTGAAGTCATCGTGTTTCATACGGGCTTTAATGACTAATTTCAGACTGGATTTAGACTGGAATGATCCGTCACATTGCTCACTGCTATGTAGAGCTAAACCTGCAAGCTTCCAGTTACATGACAGTACTGTGACTAATCATATTCTTCATCAACTCTAATCTACAAAACCATAAAACATGTGAAAACACAAGAGAAAACTTCACTGTTTGGTCAGGGAGGTGTTCACCACAGACCAATACTAGAAAGGTCAACAGTGAGCATACAGTTTTGATTAAGTATACATTAGGCGCACATATGGACCACATACAGCCCATTGACATTTTTGTGTTTTTCCAGACGATGATAAGAATTTATAAAAAGCTCTTGATTTCCACACTGTGGAGTGTGAAAGCAAAAGGGTTTTGTTGTATCCTCTGTAGGCCTCAGCCCACTCAGGGTGTTACCCTGAGTAGTTTGCAGGTGTAAAGATATTTGCCTGATACGGAGTGAAGTCTAATGGGTTTGTCCTTTAAACCTATTTACCATGCAGAGGAATCCACCCAGCGAAGGACTGTGATGTGCTAGAGTTTAATCTGGCCTCAGGCTATCAGCTGGTAACAGTTGTCTGCATTAGCTGCACTATATAGGCCTCTATAGGGACCTGTGTTGATATAAAACTATTATGTTGGTATTTGTTTTGGAGGATTTGTCATTTCTTCCTTGTTAGTCACTGTGGAGTGTGGAAACTCCTTGACAACAAATACAGAAATATTTCACAGTGCCAGGTAATGACAGAAAAGCTACTTTAAATCCTGGAAATCAACACACACAAAAAACTTGATACTATACTAAATAATGTATAACTCGAGGTCATTCACTGATTAACTGAATCCAAGTGCAAAAGAGAACTTTCCATACTTTTAGGCCAAAAGATGAGCGCACAGGAGGTTTGATCAATTTTACTGAAACGTCACATTTTTCTGCAGCCATAAATTAAAGGTTCAATATGTAAGATTCACATGCACTTATATCAGGTTTGTGTTGGAGACCAGTAGGATGACCAAGTCTCCGACAAACCATATACTAGACTAAGAGTATGTCACAGCCCTCGACGCTCTTCTAATCTGAATATTTTGGTTATTATTCTCTTTCTTCTTCCGATTTTCTAAAATTATATTTAACATTTGTGGAAAATATGGATATAAACCTGACTTAAAACTACTTTAAGTCACGCTTTATCTGCAAAATCCTAACGTTGGACATAGTCTCTATATGCAGGGTGTTGGGACAATGGATAACAATGCTGTGCAGTCCCACACAAAGTGTCTGGTCACAGTGGGAACTTTTCACTACTTCATGTTAGATGACATCATCTCTAAGTTCATGATTGCCTCATTTTCCTACATCCAGGATTACAGTGTGTACCATTAGCTTAGAAATAATACCAACAAACAACTGGCCCCAGAAAGACTATAAAATAACTTTAATTTCTTATGAATGAGCAATTAAATCAATACTTCAATTGCTAATTTTTTTTACCGGACAGTGAGCATTAATGAACATACATGTTTTCACATGAATGTAAACACTCCAGATTTTAGCCAATGGCTAGTTTCCATCTGTTGTCCCACAGGAGATGTTCCATTAAAAAAAAAAAAAAAACAAAAAACAAAAAACAGTAAAAGTACAAACAACTATAAAATTCTATGCAACAGCCAAATAATATATTCATTATATTCATTCAGAAGCCAAAAAACAACCTATAAACTGATCGCAAACTTTGTCTCTCTTTTCACTAAGTAGAACCAGTTTCTAAAATTCTGTTCTTGAAACCTTCAGGTAAAGGCAAACCGTAAAAATGAAGGATTACTACTAGGAGAAAAATACCTGAGCTTACCTAAATCATGGAAACTGATTCCAAATCTCAAATCTTAATTTTTTCAGTATGTCATTGGTTTGAATTGTGCACAAGTCAATAAACGGCCATTAGCAACATCTTGCGTTTTAATGTTTTGAACTTCTCTAAATGTTAAATTATTTAAATTCATATGGCTTTTAATACCTGAAGGAAAACTTTGGTACTCTCCAAAGTGATGCAAAGTTGAAAGATGGAATTTCATCATATCCCAGATTGGAGAACTCATTGGTGATCTGACGTTCCCCTCAAAGCTCAGATCTATACAATCAACAGATTATGTGCAAAATTTTTGGAACCGAAATTATGATCAATTAGCGCGTTGACTCATGGGGAACCGCAGATCATATTAATATGATATATAGGGACTGAAGTTACTAAATGCATCGTTCCTGTTTTTGACTTCATTTCCCATCATGCAGCATGGTACTGCGCTTCCCATCAACCGTCTTGGGCATAGCAACGTGATTGTAAGGCTATTGTTTTCCAAAATGACTAATATCTCCAAAAAATATTAGTCCTATCAACTTGTCAAGATATTTAATGTGGAGACAGGACTATTCCTCGACTGTAAGTACCAAATTGGTCAGTTAAAAAGTTTCAATTTGGCAGAATTGTGCCGATACACACACACACACACACACACACACACACACGCACACACACACAGAGGCTCTGAGCTTTTCCAATATTATGATATGGATTAGATGAGGACACACTAAAGGCAAATGGACAGATAATGCCCAAAATGAATTTCCTTCACTCAGACTTTCATTTTTTCCACCTGGTTTGGGTGTTGTAAGTGATGAGCACAGTGAATGATTCATCCAGATATTTCAGAAATGGAAACTATATCTGTTTCATCCCAAATAATGATGGCGATTACTGTCTGTTCCTACAGAAACATTGTCAGAAACATTTCTAAACAATTCTGAACTGATAGACTTTGCTATTTCGGTTTATTCTTCATTGGGCTTGATGTTTATAGTTATAAGTTAATTTTATGAATTTAGCTCATATCACCCTCAGATTGTGAATACACAGTAAAAGGTGTTAACCCATAAAGACCCAGTGCTACTTTTGTGGTAGTTCCCAAATGTTTTTTTTTCTCTATATTTAAAATTTCTCACATACAGGCATTCATGTATGTGACTGCCTGTTATTGAAGTGCTTGAGGTCCCAGTTCTATCCATGCACTCATTGAGTCTGTCTATCACCTCCCCTGGGTGGAGCTCCTTAATCACTGTTAGTTGAACACAGCTGTATGATTGACTGTGGCCCCCTGCTTACCCAGCCTCTGATTGGCTACCTCTGACAGGGTAGGCCATATATTTGCCTGTATTGTCAATACTGTTTTTAAATCTTTGCTTGAAAAAGGTCTAGTGGACTGAAACGTTGCTTTCTTATGTTAAAGTTTTTTGCACGTTGAATGGACAGTGTGCAGGATACCACTTTTCCACTACATTCGTACCTCATGCTCCTACGCACCTGTCCTTTGAAGACTTTTCAGGTGTGCACCAGCCTCCGTATCTTAAGTGATGTTTCACCATTTATTATGAAATAATCCTCTGTATTTTACATTTTTTCCAGTGAAAAAACAGGTATTTTCCAATATTTAATGTACTGATCATATAGATGTTCATGAAAGCTCAGATTAAACTTGAGGGTTATTATACCAAGAAAAAAAAACTGAAGAAAAAGTGACTTTTTTTCACTAAAATATATCATTAACTGAATATAAAACAAGTGTCTACAACCACTGTTATTTATTAAACTCCATGGGTTTTACTGGTGAATCAATGTTGTAAAAAATGATAGAATTTCCATGGTAACATCCAAATTGGTTATATCTGATGACCATGAAAAGATGACAAACTGTATTTTACATCAGTTATTTACATCCTATTGATAGGATTAGTGGATTAACAGGTATTTTACATTTTAGATCAGTAGATGGTTTGGGTCTTTTTGGATTAATGCAAGATTAGAAAATATATGTTTTTCTTTTTTACATGTTCAGATAATTCTAAGTCCTGATGAGCTGAAGAAATTCTGGTGTCAGACTTGGGATCATCATGCCTCATGTGGTCAGATGTTTTTCCTCCAGTAGCAGATGAAAGGTTTCTTTGTTTTTTCTTTGTTGTCCAGTGTTGTCAATTAATCATTACCATAAACTCGGTCAGAAATAAGGATAATCATGTTTAGTGGCTGAACTGGGTGAACGACCTCAGTTAAGACAAGGTGCACACCAGACTGAAGGATGTGATGGGTGGACATTTCACATTCTCAACGCCCTCTTGTCCTGTACACTCTGAATCAGCAATGTTGAGCCTGACACATTAAGACAAGATATCGATTTCAATCCGTTAACAATTTAAACTACCGAGCAGTTCACCACAGGCAACATTTTTTAAAGCAAACGTAGCGTCTCAGAAAGAAACCTCCTTCATTTCTGATATTATCTTTTACCGAATGATAACATATCAGCTGTTGTGGTATCTATTCAATCTCTGATAACAACATGTTCTATTCTGAGAATATTGGGAAGGGTTGACTTTGGAGGGAGTTGCATATGTGTGTGTAAGTGTGCGAGCAAGTGTGTATGTGTCTATTTGGGTTCCCTGTGGTCATTCTATTGGTCTTCTGAGTGGGTGGTCTTTTCCAAGAGAGGAGCTCTGGAAACATTACACCTACACACACACACACACACACACACACAGAAAAAGAGAGCGAGAGAGCGAGAGAGAGAGAGAGACATGCATACAGACACAAAGGAAAACTGGGAATCACACCAACGCAGAGGGTTAAGCAGGCAGCAGCCTTAATTCTTCCAGATGTGTGACATTAATTTAGTTGATCCAAAACATGAACCAGTAGCTCCCACTCACTCATCACTACATGTAACACAGACTTTCTATTCAAACCCATGTAACTCATAAACACTCACACACTGAAATACAGAATGTACCTTTCCATTATTCAGTAAGATGGGAAATCATTAGAAGAAAAAGAGACAAGGGACTTTTTTTTTTGGTCCCATTTTTGTTTTCTCTAGTTACCTCACTCCCACAAAAAGGCAAAAATATTGAAAAGTAGGGAGGTGGAGGTAAAGCTGGAGCAGCAAAGAGGTGCATGAAGAGAAAGGGGAAAAGATGAAGAGCAGAGCAGGTTATGAGAACAGTATCCACTCTGACCTGTGGAGCAGCGCCCCTGGACTCTTCGTACAATCCTTTCCACCGGGGAGGAGAGGGGGATACAGTGCATGGAAAGACAAAGAGAGGGAGAAAATGAAATTAAATAAGAAAAGCGGAGGAGGCGAATGAGAGGAGATGTAGGAGGACGGAAGTGGTTGATTGGGTCCCCCCAGAGATTCTTTTGTTTAGATTGTTCTGCATTTCACTTCTTTCACTCTCTCCCTTCCACCTCCCTCTTTTTGGACATCTGAGGTAGATTACAACAGAGACCCTGGGTCACAGTTATGACTTAAACCAAGAACATATGGTGTGTGCGTGTGTGTGCGCGTGAGTGAATGTCCATTTCAATGCAGTGGGATTCCCCTCTGGTCCCCGAGTGATGGTCAAATTTATTTTCTTGTCCATTGTCTCTTGCTGGGATATCAAAGAGCTATTGTTTGTTGATCAGCAAGGGTGCTGCAGGTTACTTGCAGGTCCCGGATGGGAGCCCATTGCCTCTCCACCTCTTCACCGAATCATCCCTTCTTATCTCCTTTTGCTTAAAGTCAGCTCTTAAATACATGAGATCTACCACAGAAAACTCCTGAGAACCATATTAAGCTTTTAAAAGTAGTGTAATGTCACATTTGTTTCATTTAGGACCATACACAGATTATAAGAAAGCTCAGATAACACACCTGCAGCATCTCATACGCTCATTTAACCTGCTTTAATATGACCTTTGTGATGTAAAAAAAGAAAATATACCACCAACTTTATCTTTAAAGCATCAGTCTGTCAGGTTTTAGATAAACACTGGGTGCACTTTAGGTCTGATGAACTCACCAGTCAGATATTTTCACAGACAAGCAAACATTATAATATTATTAATGTATTAATTATATTCATCTACAAATTAATTTGGATTATTTCATTTCATTTTATTTTGCTCATCACAGAATACATGGTACGGAGCACAAACACCATGTCATAACAGAAAAAAGAACGGTATACATTCAACAATAACAAAATTCACTGAAAAAGAGGTAAACCCTTTTCAGAAAGGCCCCCAATTTATGTATTGTCTTTGGTTGTTCAGACTGAAGAAGCATTACAAGTTTAAACAGTGATGGATTCTGCCGGTAGTATTTTGGCGAATACTTTTGCCTAAATTCAACAACCTGTACATTAGTGCATTCAAATAAAACATGGAATTCATCTCCCACACAATCATTACAGCACAAATGACAGACTCTCAGACTTCTTTCCAAACCTTTGTATCGGTCGGTGACTTAAAGGGTCCTTGTGCTGTTTGTTCTAAAGTTACAAACTGCTTGCCTGTAACCAAGGTTTTCACATACAACTAACCAGTCTCTAATTGTCTTAGAATTTGGTACTATTTTCCTAAATTAACACTAGTTTATGTTGTTTTCAGGATACCTTTAAGAAAAGCCAAACCCTAAAAATAAAGGATCACCTTATTTGACGTTTTATCAGTACCCCAAACTACCAAAGACACAATAAACCTTTATTTTTCTGGCCCTCATCCAGTCTGAAAATTTGTTTTAATAATCCCTTTTGTGGACCAAGAAAGAACGTACACTAACATTATCTAACCTTGCATCTGTTTTTAAGTGTCAATCTTCATTATTATTAAATTCAGGCCTCGAGAACAAACTTTGCAATTTTCCAAGTCAGTGCACTCTTTACCATTCTTCAATCTTCAGCTCACATTAACCTGCATCTGGAATTAATTTAACTCAAGACTCTCATTTCCACTGACACTTGTAGGTCAATTTCCTCACGCTTCAACTCCTTTCAGTGTTCAAACATACTGTAAATTGACACTTCAACTTCAGTGAAACCTTCACCTCCTCACACTGACTACATTTACATGCACAAAATTTGTGGCTTATGCCAAAGCTGTTTATACGCTGTTTACGTGGCTAACAGAGGAGCTGTGTATACATTTTTTAAGCTTTCATGACTTCCTCTTTGTTTCCTTTGATATTTGCTCATACCATAGCCCTGTTTATACCCTCTGTTGTAATGATTAACAGTAGGTGTGTTTCTCCTTCCAACAAGAAATGTGGATTTTTCTTTGGAGCATCCATCTTTATCAGAGAGGATCTTTCTCTTTACCTTAGCTGACCGTAAGCAGGGGTCATATGTTGCAACATGTAGTAAAACGTGCAAATTGGATTCCTTCTGACTATATCCAAAGCACCCTCACAAAACTAGAATAATATTGGCAGTTCCCACGTTTTAACTGTAAAATACTCAATTTACAGGAAAATAGGCCTATTTCAGAATATCCAAATGAAATATGCATTTATAGGACACCTGTCAAAATTAGGATGTAGTCATATTAGGAATGATGATGGAATGACAGTGTACATGTAAATGTGTTCAGTGCAAGAGACAATTCAATATCCAAATTCTAATCTCTGTTTCAGCACTTTTTATGACTGAACACATACGTTTCCATTTTTTAGGCTTCATTTTAATGACATGTCATGCTCCAATACTTGCACATCACTGTGGTGCATTCTCTTCCAAATAAAATGTTTAATACAAACCTTTTGGTTTTTAGGAAAAATGAACAAAGCAAAACTACCAGAAACTTCAGAAACACATGTGTAAAAGTGTCAGTTGACTTTATTAGGATCAGCTTCACTCAGTTGATGAAAAACAACTTTTGTCTTTGGAACGTTTACCACGGAAGAAAAAGAAGGATCTACAAAATAACTTGTTTGAAGGACAATATAAAACAATGGCATCAAAATATCTTTGACAAGAAAACAAAAAATAGGGCTCAAATATTTTTGGATGCAGGGCATTTTCCTCTCGTTGCCCCTTTGTTTACAAAACAGAACTAATAACAAAAGAGCAAAAACAAAAAAATTAATAATTATTTACAGTGCATATATTTACATTAAGGCATTTTTGCTGGGGAGAAAGACAGTTGATCTGATGCAACCCCACTTCTACGCTATCAAATAAATAGTCAGATTTACCATGATACATTACAGTGCTATATTATCTTTATGCTACCTGCAGTGAATGAACAAATACAGTTATAAGTGTGGGCTGAATCACACCATCACAGTGGACAGTCAGGTGTGTGGTAAGAAAACATGTCTGTCCATTTTAGGATGGCTGATGGAGCCCAGGTACAAGTTATTTGTGTACAGAGATTGAAAACCCTCCAAGAAAGGCCTGCCAGCTCACTAAAACACAATCCGTGTAACATCAGACTGTGTTTAAAGTGGCCTGAGCCGAGCTGTTGCTTTACAGTGGGTGACGGGTGATGCTGTGGGGTCAAATTAAAAATCACCACTTCAAACTGCTTCGAGAAAGAAAAACAGCACCATGTGTGTTTAGAAATTCATCACAGCTCTGCTACTAGTGAACAGAAACACAGAGGAGGCACTTAATAAGTTTGTTGATACATGAGATGATCCTTTGGTTTATAAAAAAAAAAAAAAATGAAGAATTCAGACCCTTTTAAGGGCACGTGTTCGGTATGTTTGTTTTTCTTTAAAGACAGTCCCTTAATTCACATCTATTCCAGATGCTTCATGTTTAATTTAAGCTTGTGTATCAAATACCCTCATTTCTGTTTTAACTCTGAATGAATTCTAGGATATGTCTAAGGTTTCTGCTGACATTTTCTCTGGTTGGATATCCATCTAAAGGCAAACTGAATAATTAATCACCTAATTGCCTCTCTTTAGCAACCATCCACCTCCCTCTGTTCCTCAGTCGTCCTCAGATCTCTCTGAAATCTAAAATCTTTCCCTCTCCCTCTCCCTCAACCCCCCCTTCCCTCTTCGCTTCCCTGCACTATCTTTCCTCTCCAGAGTATGAATGCCTTCAATTTTTAATATCTGAACAGCAGTGATTTGTGTCTGGTGTTCAGTGATTTGAGTGTTCACAGAAATTCAGTCCAGTAGCGATAATGATCGTTCCAGTGGTGAATGAGAAGCATGAGCCCGAAGAGGCTCAGACATGATTACCAATTTTAGTGCAAACCAAAAGGAAAAAATAAACATCTGGATATTCCAGTTAATAAACAAACTAACAAACCAAGAAGTCGACAGGGATTTGGTCTGACTAGTTTGACAAACAAAAGCTTCTCCTATAAAAAAAAAAATAAAATAAAAAAGAAATCCAGTCCTAAAATCAGGATAGAGACAGATGTATAAGTGCTTTCATTCCAGTCAAAAAAAAAACAAAAAAAAAACCAGAATCTTAATATGGATTTGACATTTTCTTTCTTTTTTTCTTCCTCTTTGTATTTGCTCAAAGAAAAGCAAATCTAAACAAAGTGTATCTGAGAGTTAAGAGCCAAGAACTCAGTCTGGCCATATCTTCATACTTTCTAAATTTCCAACCTCCAAATTGTTCCAATCTGGATTAAGATCAACATGTTTGTTAGGCTATCGTAGCATGTTAGCACATGATAGCAGCACCAGGAGGAGCAGTGATGTCAGTGAAGTAACATTTGAGGAAGGGTCAGCGTAGTGCTTTTGGGGAGTCAACATAGTGCTTGTGTATGTTTTGTACTATGTCCCTTTGTGAACGTGGCTAGTTCTGGTGTCTCTTCATGTGTAGGGCCAGGTGGTCGGACCGGGAGAAGGAGCGCGAGCAGACGGCGCACTGGAATGGTTTGGCGCCCGTATGTTTGCGATAATGGCGCGTCAGCTCATCCGAGCGAGCGAAACGCCAGTCACAGCTGTCCCACGTGCATCTGTACGGCTTCTCACCTGCAGAAGGAAGAAGAGAAATTGATGAGCACATGTAGTCTTTCCGTTGGACAAAGTTTGTTTTCTTTGAAAGAAAAAAAAACTCTTCTACAACCACAGGCATTTCACATGACTCCAACACAGTTTAGCTGAACAAAACTGTGAATGTCGCAGCTCAAAGTACTGATGACACTGATTAACATTAAAACAAACACTAATTCCCAGAGTTACAATGATTCATGTAGTTGGGTGGATGAACAGGGAAAACAGGCTTTACTGAAAAATCCACTTGTCTAGCAACGTATAGTCATAATGCTGTCACCAGCATTCAACAAGTCCTCAAACACTGACACTGCACACACATTTTCCCACGAACTGAGAATGCCCGTGATATGTGACTTCCCTTCTCTGCATTTCTTTTGATGGATAAAATATGCTTGTCTGTCACTCTGCCATTTCAGTAATCTTCATCTGCAGCCACAGGCAATTTCTAACCTCATGTCGCCTAAGCCTCGGCTCTTCTGTACAAGCCTTTATATTTATCTGATGCCAGTTGAAATGGACTTCACCCAGATTTTATGATATCTGTCACTTAGATTTCTCCACCACTGCAAAACAATGAAGATAATCAGAATTAAGTTCGAGGTGCGGATGGGATCGAAGAGTCCGATTTGTAAAAATGTGTGTGATCATGTCCCTGCAAAATGAATCACCCTGGATTATCTACTACAGTGTTGAGCAGTTTCTACTTCCTCCCAAACAAATAGTTCCTAAGAACTATGATGACTAACTCTAGAAAGACAAGTCTCTGATTCTTTTGAAATGTTTTTTTTTTATCCTTTTGAGTTGTACAAATACAGCTTTATCCACCTCATCTCCAAGGGTGGGGACAGAAATCCTAGAAACAATATCTCCTAGTCTAGCCAAACTTGAGCTAAGTAAGACAACGTTTTAAAATAATAACAAAGGTTTATTACCCTCTGTCATTGCTGTATTATCTAAATTACATAAACCCTGCCAGAGCATAAACACTCAAATAGACAACTAGACAATCTGACTTCTATTGCTAAAATTACAAGAAAAACAAACTGATTATGTAGAAATTTCTAGCAATGTCCAGCATCATAACATGATATATTTAAGCAGAAATGATGCCTTACTACAATGCTTACAATTAGTGACTAGGTTTATGTTGTAAAATATATAAATTTGTTAAAAAAAGACTAGACAGATGAAGCCTTTAAAGAAGAATGCCTCTGTGCAGCAGCACTGAAACAACAGAAGTAAAGTTGGTACAAAATTAACCATGCTGTTACCAAACTTAGAAACACACCTGAAACTGGACACAATAAAGGGAGACAATGAAAAGACGCAGAGAAAAGAGAGAACATAGAGGGAGGAGCACCATGTTCTCACAATACACTCACAGACACATGCGTGTTGCACACACACACGCCGAGAGACACACAAATAATCAGGGTAATGGATGTTGATGGAGATTAGAGTGGGAACTCCCACAGGGACACAAGTGCATTAGGAATCATCTCGTACAGATTACTGACAGGTGTGTGTGGACGTGTCTGTGTGTGAGTGCATAAGTGTGCATTTGAGCAGCTGAATAAGAGAAACAGACAAAGATAGAAAGAGTGGAGTGAAATGGGGGGTGAGACCCACAGAGGGATGGAGGTGGAAACGGAGGAAAAGCATGACAGGATGAATGAAAGACATAAAAAAGGAGAAAATAACCGACAGGCTGCATGCATCTCTTAACATGTCGTGTCATCATCTTGTGGTCTGTAATAACTGCAATAAACACAATCAGCCTGCAGCATGAATGACGCCAGATGTAATTGTTGTGTCATGTTTTCAATGGCAAAATGCTAAGCACGCACACCCACAGCGTTACTCTGAACAGACAGTTCAGACTCAAAAGTAAAACAATTCTGGATCATAAAGTGGTGAGAGTGAGTTCTGAATGTGTGTGTGTGTTTCCAGATGAGTGAGGAATGCGTAGATATCAACAGAAGCTTTGTTTTGTTAGCTGGGTTGAGGTGGGGCCCAACACCTAAGCACTTGTTTGTTGACTTTGCTTATCCAAAACTAATGGCTGAAATGTAAATGTGAGAGAACGAATGTAAGAAAAAAGAAAGAAGAGCACACAGGAATGACTGATGCGGAGATATAAGAGACAGGACGATCCCGGATATTTTTGTATCTACACAAACAAATTATATTTATAGTGTCAAACTAGTCTCAAAAAAGCAGATTAAACCACTCGAACATCAATGTCTGAACAGGAACTGTTATGCTGAGGGAGATGGCACCACATGTCTAGCGCTGACCACATATTCGGAGAGTCATCCCCTGGCAGAAGTGTGTCACTTCCACCTGTTTTGATGGAATAGTATATTGGGCAGAGGATGGGAATGGGGTAGGATACATTTACACACACATGCCAAGAACACAACACTCTGCCTAGCAACATGGTGCCAGTGCAGATATGGAAATACGAGTCGTGTGGGCAGCGTCATTTTTTGACGCATCCATTTTTAAAAAGCTGCATTAATTAGAGGAATGTCTTACCCGTGTGAGTCCTGAGGTGGGCTTTCAGATGGGACGACTTGGTGTAGACCTTCTTACAGCCTGACGACAGACAGGGAGATAAACACAAACAGAAGCATTAATCCACATGATTCATGAACTATGTGCTAGATATGTATTTATCCAAGACACTGAGCTGTGGTATGAGAGAAATGTGAACTAATGAAGAACAGAGGCCATTTGGAATCAATACAGTCCATGTTTATGCTGTGGAGAAATGTTCTGAGACATAATCAGGTTTGCAAAAGGACATAAAGTGTTTAAAAAAAAGGTACATGTATATTTTTATCATAAAAAAACTAGTTAATTTTCATTTATTAAGAAGGAAATTTATAGAAAAATACTCCTCCATTTTTTATGGCTTTGTTCATTATGCATTTTAGTTTGCCATCAAAATTCGGAATGAGAAAATTCATTTCATGCACGATATGAAGACTATATATATATTTTGCATAAAAGTATGTAATGTGTCTTTACTTTTTACTACAACATAGTACTACTATTCCCACATCATGAAATATTTTGAAGCAAACATTAATCAGTGAGCAGCTGCAGCCATGTTGATAATAAGCAAATGGAGAAACTGCAGATTCGTCCTTGTGCACATATGATGAATCTGTTTTATCTGAAGTTAGACGTGTGCAAACATGCTGCAGGAGGCTCCACTAAATCCTATTTTACATGCTCCTGCAGGCGAGCTGACATTACATGTCCTACAAGTAGCTGCACAACATATAGCTACAGTGTGAGCGCATTTGTGTGAGCTTTAAAAATAAACATTTTAATTTGCTTCTGAGCAAGCAAATTCAAGTGCGTCTGTTTGCAAATGTGCGTGTGGGAACGAGAGAGATCAAATGACTCAAGGCGAGTAACATCTCTAATTCCAGTTGGCTCCGAGGTCACAATCAGCAGGTTAAATGCATCTAATAACTATTTAAGCTTGGGCTGACATACAGGACTATCTAATTAACACAAACACACGCACATGCATATACACACACACAGGTTCATTCTACATTCAAACCAGTAATGACTACAAAGCCAAAACAATCTGGGAGAGCTCGCATTTGAAAGTGCTGGTGTCATCTGAGGTGAAATATATCAAAGCAGTTGTTAAAGCAGACAGTTAATTGTAAGGCACTGACTGACAGATACAATTGTCAAAATATTCTAACCTGTTTTTGCTACGGTTTGACATCTGCAGTGCTAGTAACATGTATCATGAGTCACAGGCTTTGGAGAGCAACCCCAACGTAACATGTAATTTAAAAAAATGCACCAGAGTCAGGCTGTAATCTTAAAATAAAGCTGGTTTTCTTAAAGCTGAGATTCTGATCTGACTAGATATTTACCCGACCACAGCGCAGCACAAAAATAAAGCACACTCATATAGGCATCAGAAGCAGCACTGGTGTTTGTGCTCGTACCTGGGTAATCACAGTGATGGATCCGTCTTTTCTCCAAGTCAGGGTTGTTCCTCCGGTTGTATCGGACAGGCACGGTGGTCTGAGCTGGGGCTGGGGCTGTGGCAGGTGCCTGTGGAAGGCCTGCTGCTGCTGTCGGACCTGGGACCGGTGTGGGACCTGTAGAGAGCGGCAGGGCTAAGCTGCCGGGGCCTGGGCTCGGGCCGAGGCCAGGGGTGCTACCTGCCAGCTTGGAGGCGATGGTGGCTGCGTAGGAAGGAGGGGGCGACATGGTGTGGAGCAGCTCCTTCTGCCTGTCGGGGCTACCGGGCTCAGAGCTCGGCGGAGACGGCGGCAGGTAGGGTACCTGCTGCTGGAGGAAATGTGGGTGTGCCTGGGTGTGAGGGCGTGTGTACGGCCCGCCATTCAGACCACAGTAGGTGGGCTTGGCAGTCTGCTCTTGCTGTGATGCAGAAGAAGCTACTGGCAAATCGTGGAAGGGTGTGTGGATCGGTGAGGGACCTGTGTGTTGTATTTGCTGCTGATGCTGATGGTGATGGTGATGATGATGATGATGCTGATGCTCCATACCATTGCCATGGGGATGGTCCAAGCCAGAGTTTAGAAGCTGAAACAGTGAGCTGCTGTTGTCATGGTGGTGGAGGGGGTGCTGATCAAACTGCGATGGCATTTCTTGTTTCACAAACACTTCTGGGACTGAATCACTACCACAGGTGCCTCCAGAATGGTTGAAAACACTGGTGAAGTCCGGTAACCCTGTCATGTTTATGGGTGACGTTTCCATGGTAATACCCCCGTTGCCATGTCCGGAGGTGCTGCAGTTACTTGCGGGCGTAGAGCTGGGGCAGTGCTGAGGCTGGAGGTTGACTGAGAAGCACGAGGCAGCAGACTCTGTCTTGATTTGGGTGAGATTCGTGTGGTTTTGATGCTGAGAAGGCCGTGGCTGTTGACACAAACCCAACCTCAGGTAGGCGACGTCGGGGAGATAGAGATTCATGTTGAGGGTGTATGGAGACCCAGTTTGATCTTCACTGAAGAACTGATCCATCACAGGCTCTCTTTGTGATTTCTGCTGGCTGTCTGCAGACGGTGGAAGAGGAAGAGGCTGAGGGGAGAGATACCTGTCAAGCTCACACTTTGCCTGTTGGAAAGAATCAAACAGAGAAGGAGGCGGTTAACATCTACTCGCTTCATGTTCTTATCTTTGAAGTAAACTTTTCTGAAATCAAATACATGTGCTTATGACTTGAACCATGTGATTTAACCAATTTACTACTTGAGACAGTATGCACAGTTACTATGGACCCTGGACTTCTTATCTATTGCACAGGCCCATACTGAACTGAGATGAAACATGTTTAAGTTTTGTGCTCTTTTTGATTGGAAGCAATTGCAAACAATTTTAAACTTAAGAGTTGGATTGATTAGACATATTTAGTCATTTTAATCACTTGGAAGTAGATATATGTGGTTGTAGTGGTTTTGATCTAATTTATATAATTATTAACAATGAATGTTTGCGGAATTTATTTAGAACAATTATTTATTTTATGATTCTACAACATATTTTTGCATGCAAATGTTATGTAAATATATGTATATGACCCTGTCTAAACCTGATTTTCTGTGCTGTTGTCTGTCTGGGCCAGGAAGTATTTGTAAATGATATCCTTAATCTCAGTAACTCTTTCCCAGTCACATAAATTTAAAAAGAAGGCAGTTCTTCTCATGAAAACACATGATACTTTTTGAAGGCGCTATTTTGAGTAGACAAAGGTTTGATAGGACAGTCACCGCACAAACATTTATCAAGTAGTCATCAATAGGCGGTTGCAACATTCCCTCTCTGGCTGTAAGGCTGAACTCAAAAACCTATAAGGACTGAGGACGACAGTTGAAGATCAGGCCATATTCACTATCGCCTCACTAAAATAAAACAGGGAACTACATGTAAATATAAATACACCTGATCATGTAAAGCAGGGGTGTTAAATGTGCGGCCCGTGGGCCAACACTGGCCTGCCAAAAGATCAAATCTGGCCTGTGAGATGAATCTGTGTAAGACAGTAACAATCAAGGGTGCCATTCATTTTGGTTCAGAGGCTACATACAGCCCAATTCAATCTGAAGTGGGTTGGACCAGTAAAATATGATCATAATAAGCAATAAATACTGACAACTCCAAATTTGTCCTAGTTTTAGCATAAAAATAGTAACATTACAAGAAAATGTTTACATTTACAAATTATCCTTTCACAAAAATGTGAATAACCTGAACAAATATGGACAACATGAAATGTCTTAGTGCAATTTAAACACAATTATGCCTGTTGCTAAATATTTTTTGTGCTTTTGATCAGCTGGGATCTGTAAGTTGTAATGTACATGTGTATATGATAAGATGAAGCACAATACTGTTACAATTACACTTATTTTTCTTGCGATATTTCAAGTAGTTTGTGGTTGTTCAAGGATACTTCGCAGATGTAAACATTTTCATAGTGTGATTTTCCCTTTTGTCACTCTTATTATTGTAGTGGTCTGGGCTGTATGTTGCCCCTGAACTAAAATGACTTAAACACCCTTGATGTAAACCTCAAAATAAGCAGCCGCTCACTTGTCAAAGTGACATCGAGGGTGGAAGGCTGAAAACATTTGCATCAAAAATCAAAAATCCTGTTAATGTGAAGGGTCATGTTATGGAGTCCTGCAGCAGAAAATGAAACAGCTACATGAAAGTGAATGGGGGGGAAACACCCATGCCTGCCTGTCTGCAGCAGCAGCAGCAGCAGCAGCAGCAGCAGTAGTAGTCTGGGGATGGGCTGCTATTTCTAGGCTCCTGATCCGACCAGCTGTTAGACCTCCCTCCTCTGCTTCACAAGTTTTAGGCTACTGGGGACAGAGTTACCGGGAGCTGCATGGAGTCAGTTGTTGTCAGCGTGGTATGATGGTCAGATCGGACGCCAAGAAGAGCCCAACAACTGGTGACCAACTGGCTGGCACAGAAAACACGCAACCAAGAATGCATTTGCAGGGGGAGCAGCTCGGCTCGGCTCGGCTTCACGTTCCTGCAGTTGTCCGTCCGATTACCGCATATACGGACTAACATCAGGTCTGCAGCTCAGGTCGATCGGCTCTTTTTTTTTTTTTATTATTATTATTAAGGCCATCCATAAACAAGCCTGGGTCTTTACAACAGTCTGCCACGCCCATTCAATGAAATACACTCTGTTCCATCATCATCATCACTAGAGTAGGGGTGTCTGAAAGGGGCTTTACCTGTGTGTAGTCCTTGTCTGAGTCTGTGATCTTGGAGTCCAAGCCGAACAACGTCGACTCCTCCAGGGGGAACGCAGCCGGCAGACCGGGCTTCTGCAGCGGATAGAAGGGATCCTCCTGCCCGCCGCCGCTCATCGTGAGTGTCGCGGCCATGAACCTCCGATGCAGCGCGGATGATCGTCACTCCTGTTATGCACAAAAAATATAATGAAAAAAAAAAAAAAAAAAAAAAAAAAAAACGCTCGGGAGATGACGGTACAGGTTAATAAAAATCGGATTCCCGACGTGGTGCGTGTAGTGCTCGGTGGAAGGTGTGTGCTACATCTCCTTCCACTTGTTTCATCTCCCCTCTGGCCCACGGACAGTTTTCTAGCTCATGTTGTAGGGCGGAGCGGTCCAGAGTAAATACAGCACACGCACCGCCCCCCAAACCTTTAAAAAGGCTTTGATCATTCATTCAAGCGGCCACCGCCCTACGCTCCATCTAAATACATTAACAACGCTGCCGTAAAGTGGAGGCGATCCACGACAACACACGCATTCTGAAGGTTAAAGCCCTGCACCAAAACAAAACCAGGCGTTTGAAGGTTTAACGTTTTTACCTGTGGATGATCAGAATGTTATACATATGCATTTAAGATAAAGGGTTTTTTTTTTGGTTTTTTTTTTTTTTTTTTTTTTTTTTTTTTAATGCGACTCATAAACCCTTTAGAGCAGGGGTGTCAAACATGCGGCCCGAGGGCCAAATGCGGCCGCTAAAGGGTCCAATCCGGTCCGTGGGAGGAATTTGTGAAATGCAAAAAAAAAAAAAAAATACACGTAAGACATTAGCCCTTTTGTGGTGTTGATATTTTTGTTACTCAGCCAAAGTTCATGGGTGTGGTTGACCGCTGCATTTGTGGGTTTTTAATTCAACATAATCAAGCAATTTTACTTTAAAATACTCAACAGATGTTTACTTCATCCCAATTACGAGTAATATAAAAAGCATATATGTTTAATCATTTTAGTTCAGATTCAAATTCAAATTCAATCTCAAATACTATCATAACCTATACAGGGTTTCTGCAGGTATCAATAAATCTAATTTAATGCTTTTTAATGCCACTTTAAACGAATTTTATGCCCATGTCCAACTGCAGATACAGTTTTATGAGTTTACTGTCGACCAGGTTCCGAATAGTTCCTCCTCCAGTCACTTCTGCTGAAACCTGCATTTTCGATTTTTCCGACATTGGCTAATAATACTCCCTCTTTCGTCACAGCATGTGCACGCTCACAGCCCGTTGCATTCCAAGCATCTGGTGTTGTGACTTCAGGTATTGGCCATAAACAATAGTCAATTAAAGGGTTCCACCTGTCAATCATCACACTACATTTCCGATCAAAATTATTAAATGTTTATATAATAAATAAAATTGTGAACAATGCTTTTTTTTCCCCCATCAAGTGTATTAAATTTGTTAATGCCTCTGGACATCAAATTTAATGCTTTTCTAATGCCATTTAAGGCTTTAATTTTCACAAAATCTATTTAATGACTTATAATACTTTTTAATGACCCTCAGAAACCCTGATATAAATACAACTTTACACACATTTTTCCCTTTGTAAATGTAAACATTTTCATGTAATTTTCCTATATTTACACTAAAACAAACTATCAGTCCACAAAAAACATGAATAACCTAAACAAATAGGTTGTTCATGTTTTTCACATTGTTTTAAAGGATAGTTTGTAGATGTAAACATTTTCATCATGTGAGGAAAGTTTGAAGTTGACATTATTTATATATTATGTTATTCTTTTACTGGTCCGGCCCACTTCAGACCAAATTTGGTTTAATGTGGCCCCTGAACTAAAAATGAGTTTGACACCCCTACTTTAGAGGAAGCATATCCCATGATGATCACTAAAGTGCGGGATATATAATTTCTAGTATTTACAATTAAAACCCATTTAGTACAATAAATAAATAAATGTGTGCACAAGGTTATTTCCATTTCACTGTTCTACAATTTTTAAAGAAGATTAAATATGCTAAATCTTATATACTTTAATAAGATGAATTGGAAAATAAGTGACAAAAGTGCTGGTTCGCTGTTTTCAATGTATATGATAGTGTTATGATACATTGATTTTTGCACATTTATGCAACAGATTCCTAATTTCATTGTACACGACAAGAAAGGTTATTCCAAACTGAAGACCCTGAAAACTGACTATACTGTAATGTGCAGACAGTGTATTGAAGTAGATCATTTTTTTAGTCCATTCACTCATTAATTCTCAGTTTCACATTTTGACCCAATACCATGTCTTTAAATTACAGCCAACCAACATTTTTGACTAATTTTTTCTTTATTAGTGACTTAAACTTGGTAAAGTTTCACTACTTTTATTCTGGAGTTTTTGTTTTTACCTGTAGACCAGTGTTATTTACAGTCTTCTCCATGATTGGTATTTTTATCTCCTATGGTAAATAAACACATTTCTTCTCATAAATGTCCTACATATATTTATCCTCCTGTGACCCAGCAGTGCATTTGTGTCCTCTGTAGGGGCAAAAGTTTGACAGTTGTACTTAAAAAATACTGTCCATTGCAAAGGACATTCAATTAAAATAAAAATATTTTTTTAAAATGTATCTGAAAAAACTGTTGCATTATGCAGTTTCCAATCAAGACAATTGTTTAATGGAAAAAAGCTAAAATATTCACTTTCCTGGATCTCAGGAGGATATACTAGCATCACTGAACTGGTACCCATTATTCCTTGTGACCAAAATTAAAATGCACTATTCAAAAGTCTATTGCACAGTAGTGTGTAAAATTTAGCAGGGGTCCTTGTTATTGTTTGACAGATAATCTCCTGATGATTTGCACATAAATAAATGTCTGATGCCAATAATATGAGTAACATATAACATATATAAGTAACACAAACATATAAGTAAATATTATTCACCTGTACTGTATTCGTTTTTATGTGGTAAGAGGATAATCGGATGTTGAATATACGACCTAATTTTAAGATATAGGAGCAGAAATCCAAACAGTGAAGACAGAAAGAGCAGATAAACTAACTGTACAGCGCTGAAGCTCTGCGGCTGAGTTTAATATGACACCAATAAGAACACGGTCTGAAATGATTAAGGTATGCCTACTATGTCTCTATTTAAAGCAGAAGGGGTCTTAACTTGAGGAAATAAAAAGCTATGGTTCTGCTGTAGTCTGTTTGTAGGTACCGGTCCTCACAACCCTGGAAAGGATGAGCAAATAATGACAGACGAACCAAATACAACAGATAACTGCCACAGAGGAAGAATGTTTGGGCAGTTGGTTACTGAAGAATGTGTACCCCGTGGAAAGTAATACCTTTAGTTTTGGACCCGTGTTATGGCGCTTTATGATATCTGAAGAATACAAAACACTCGACACATGAGACAAAGTTGAGGATTTTAAAATTCAGCGATTTTTACACAAATGTAATTTACAGATTAGAAGCTACAAAACATCCTGAGTAGTCTTATAAATAGTAAATAACTGAGTGGATCATTTAGGTTTCTGCCTCAGCTTTGGGTACCAACCAGGAGCTTCTTTTTTTGTCTGCAAATAAAGAAGAAAGAAGAAAAATGTTTGTTAGAAAAGTATGATTTGCGTTACAATTGTCCTTTAACTTGTTATGCAATTTTGCAGCGGTAACTTTAACATTGCTTCATGTCTTAAATAAAATCAAATAAGACGTAACCAATAAAACAAAATCAGTCAATTACATATGATCCATGTCCTGTCAAGTTCAAATGTTCTTTGTCTAAACTTGGTCCAGACAGGTAAAGGTGCAGTGACTCACACAAGGGTGCTGCCAAAACAGACACTTACAAAGACAGTGGGTTTTGGTTTGTTTGGAGACTCTTCTTCTGTGGTCCTGCTGAGATGCTTGGACTGATGTTTCCCTGTGCCAGAGAACCTGACTCGGCTTTTGTCTGTTTCTGACAGGTTTACATCATCTCCCTGTCTGGACCGCATACTGATCAGGACCTGCTTCATCACAGCTAATTCCTAAAGAATCATGGGTTGAAAAACAGGGAAAAGAAAATGAGATAAAATAATACACGTGAATCTTTAGAATGTGAAGAAATTAGAGTGAACTTCTGATACTCTTCAGTCGCTTTTCCATTGGACATATGCGCAAAACAAAACAAAAAAACAGAAGTGCGTAATGTCGGCTTTTCCATTAACTCACAAATGCAATGATTTGTTTATTCATTATTGCGAGATGACACGAGAAGTCATTCCATAAACATGGTGACGAACGTAAATATTATGTTGATTTACAGATATATTCATTATTATTTTCTATTACCCCTCTATCCCATACTAAATTAAAAAATGATTCAGTTTCCTGGAGTGTCCACATACATGTTTCTTTTAAAACTCTTCTTCTTCGCTTACTGTAACATTCGTCAACATCCATTTTTTTAATTCACCTGACTCCAGTTGCGAAAAAAGGCCTTTCCATTGCAGTATTGCGTAATAAAGCATTTGCACTACACCCAAAAAAACCACCTCTTGCCAGTGCAAAAACTTTTAATCGAAAAACGAGTTTTGGAAAAATTGTCGTTTTCCCATTATGTAAATTAATTTTTATGCGCAAGTTATATTCGTGCAATTTGAGGGTTAATGGAAAAGCGACTTTTATAAAATCACACCCTTATTTGAAATATAAGCGGATCCATGAGATTAGAAGATAAAACAAAGGCCAACAAAGCTGAACTCCTGAGGTCCAGCCACTATAAGACAACCTGCAATGAGCTCAACAAGCTCAAGGGTCTGCAGGGGTGGCAGCAGGGCAGAGGGGAGGACTCTGGGCCATTTCACGGTTCTATTTATCACCCCTGAGGACATGAGCCCCGGCATGTCACACACACGCATAAGCACACACACACATACACACACACCCTGGTGGCATCTCAAACAGCCAAGCTGAGCAACAGCTGTCTGTGACAGGGCACATACTTCATACAGCAAACGGCTGGGTTTGGGGACACACTCACAGCGTGCACAGACACACACACGCAATCTTGAGGGAAACACTGCAACACAAGTGTCACAACCTAATGGGAATCTTAAAAGCCTGCCCTTTTTTTCCTGTTATCATGGGGTTTGTACATTTTCCAATAGTTTGAGAACTGATTCTGTTTCTACAGAAGCACAGGTTAAAGCCCAGGCATTTGGATACAGCAACCACAGCAGTATTCCCACCCAGACAGTGGACATGTGCTGGAACATGTTGGTTTTTGCTAAATAATCGTTGTATTCACAAGGCACGTTATGCTGGACTTTCCTGCTTCTCACCTTTTTGAAACTGACGAATTCAATGGCACGCAAAGGGAGGCACTGACTACAGCTGTCATTACTACAGTGGATATTATATCACAGCGGAAACAGCGGACACAGGTGGGATCTGCCACAACAAGCATCTTCGACATGTGTACCTCTCGGTGGTTGAGGAGTCTCTCCAGATCAGCAGCCATGTTGTTCTTCACCTGTTGCAGAGTTGCCCGTTCTTTCCTCAGTGAACTGGGACAGAGAGTTACATGAAAACACAGAGGTTCAACAGCGTGAATTCAACAGCTTTTCATTTCAAACAAAAACTACAAGCTATGTCGTTTTATTTGTCACAGGTCCATTAGAAAAATAGCAATGGCACACATTTGCTGTAGTTAGTGATGGTTAAAAATGCTCTTTACTTACAAGGTTTATTAGTTTTCCTTTTTTTATGAAACAATATATTGACAGACTAAATACTTAACAAAAGAGTGTAAAATGTACATGTGACTATTAAAAGCCAAACAAAATGAAAAATACAGTGATTAATCAACTGACACCTCTATTTATTAGGTTTATAGATTTTTACAGTGAGAAAAACTCCTCATTTCCACTGTACTGTCCAAATGGTCTTAACTGGGGCTGTAAGAACTGCAAGCAGGGGCCTGCTACTATCTACGGGAGAGAGGAGGAGGGGGGGTGGGGGCTTTAAGGCAAATCATTTTGCAAATCTTGAAATAACAGCAGGGTAGTTACAGAAGCTTTAACTGAGAACCCAGGAAGAAAAAGGCTTAAAAGTATAGATCTTGTAATCCAAAACACAAGTAGCAGGTGGTTTTAAGCAAAGTAATATTTGTCAAAACTGGTTAACAACCCTTGATATTTTTTTTTTTTTAAGTTTCTAGTCATCAGTTGAAAGCATACCTGTGTAATGACAGTTAACTAGGAAGCTATTGTCTTAAGAGTTTAAGGAACAGTTATCACTGGACCAGAAAATGTTTCCAACGAACTGTGTCACAATTATGAAACGGCACGGGAACAGCCAGGGGAGAGCTTTGTTATATATGTGAAATGTGGTTGAGGAAACATGACTTGTTAAAGGATTTCTTGCTATCCCACTTGCCTCAGGTGAGCGCTCAGTAATGACTGAGCAGCAAGAGAAAACCTGCAGTCTGTCAGTTTGCATACTTCTTGGGTTACGATAGAGACGAGTACATTAGAAATTTAGGTCAGTGGCATGTAAATGTGTGCATTAGAATAACTAATGCGCATATGCAGATTTACACAGGGAAATTGTAGCTACGTGGCAGAGAAAACACAAGGAGGAAGAGGTGATAGTAATGCAAAGATGCCCAAGGGTGTGGTCGTTTGGCCACTGCATTGATGAGTTAGTAAGAGATGTGATTAAAGCCGTTTAGCAAGAAAGTCAGGATGAAACACAGACAAAATGGACAGAATGTGTTTTTTAAAGTTAGTGTCTTCCTGCGTATAAATATAGGTTGATTCTGTGTTTGTACCTGACATCATCCTCAAGTGACGCCACACGTTCCTTCAAGGAGCTGATCTGTGCATCTCGTTGTCGCACTGTGTCAATTAGGTAGCTGTAGGGCTGTTGTGTCTGCTGCAACAGTTGGTTGGCTGCCAATAACTGTAGAACAAATGCACATACTTGAATAATTATAGCAACGATTGCATTGAGTCAACTATCGGCCCCGACTTGATCTGTCTTTATGGGACTAATAGCATAGCTGATGATCAGACTCTCTTGTGCTGTGTAAATGAGTCAGGCTGAGTCAAAAATCTGTTGGACTTAGAGTAGATCTACATTTTTAAATAAAAAGAAAAGCCTTTAAACTGGAGTTTGACACTGACTGACTTGTGACTTCACTTTGACTTGGAAAAATCCTCTTCAAACCAAAAGATAAATGACTCCAAAATATGCACAGTGAATCATCTCCTGAGTTTCCTGACATAAGATGAATCAAAGTGACTGCACCCAAAGTTGTGCACGCACGTGTGAAAGATAAACTGGCAGTGCTGACCAGCAGGTAGATGAAGAGAAGATACTTCACATGTACAGACACACATACATTATTATGCAACACTAACTAAAATATTACCATAAAGACACTATTAAATATAGGGAATGGAACACAGTGGCTTGTTTGTGTTTCAGTGTCTCTAAAACAATGCTGTCTTGAGATCCAGTTACCTTACTGATTATTCTGTAAAATTTATTTCTACTTCATGACATTGTGAACTTCTTAAAGGTTAACTCATGTTATTTCTTTTAATAAGAGTATAATTAAAGTTAAAGAATACATAAATGGTGTAAGGTTGTGAAATCCACACCTCAGCTTTATCTGTGCTGCAATTATTCATCTGTAAATCACTGTAATTACACCTTATTGATCACACTTATAAATTTACATATGGCTAATACTGCAAAACTCAGTCATTATCATGTTTTAAATCTGGGAAACAATAAATGAAGTTATCGTGTTATACATTAATCCCATTTTACAGCCAGAAAGAAGCGAGTATAAGTGGATGGGAGGGGAAGGACAATAGTTAGTTAGTCAGAGTGTCTGTGTGGGTGGTTAAGTGGTTAACACCCTTGCTCTACTATGATTTTTCACCCTTTCTTTTCATACTTGATGAATCATGAAGTATTCTAGACAAGTGCCAGTCAATCATAGCTGACAGTTGAATGCCTGACTTACTTGGTGTTATATCAGACCAGCCTCCCTATTCTGTCTTGCACAATCTGTAGTCCTGTTGGGAGAGTAATAAGAAACACCTACAAGCAGTACAGTGGCTGCCAGGTCTGTCATTCTCCCAGGTTGAAAGCTTACTGGGTAATTTGCACACCACCACACGAGTAGCAGACACGTGACTTTTACACACAGTCATGGACAGAAAAAATAAACACACCCAATATTAAAGTCGCAGTGCACATGGAGTACTAAACACAACAAAAGCCTCAATGATTGGCGCAGCGACGTATTGGGTGATTAAAGAGTCCAACCGTCACGGCTTTTGGCACTCTTTTCCATTGTGTCAACATGTGTGACAGGTACTAAGAAGCCAAGTTCTCACTATGCTCATGCAAGGACTGCAGTGTTGGTTCTCTCACCAAACAAGCTGTCATGTTCCTGAAAGGCGGTCTCAAAGATTAAATAAGATTACTGTGAGACTCGGACAAAAGTAAAAAAAAAAACAAAAAAAACAGATGACCCTTGTGCCCAAGAGTCTTAAAGTAGACTTGATGATGTGTGTGTTGACTGACTTTACACGCTGCTGTAGTTCCATTATCTCCCGAATTAGTGTTTATTATGGAGGAAAGACACCATGATTGCGGTTGTATAGGAAGGTGATGGTGTCTGTTAAAAGTTGAAGTGAGGATAAGTTATGCTCTTATCATTAACTTTCTAAAAGCACCATGCCGAGTGATGGTGTGAGACAGTAAATGGTGGGTGCTGAGAGAGGAGCCACTAGCTCGGCTGTGTGGTAATGATACTGTTATGTCAGAAGACGGTGAGGTAATAGTCTGATAAAATAAATCATTACAGCTTTGATAGAAGCTGTGGAAAAACCATAATCTGTTGTACTGAAAAGATTTGCAACAGTGGGAAAACAGGTTTGAGTGTGCGATGCATGCAGCTACTTGCTGTGATTTATTATCATTTTCTCTCAACACGAATTTAACGTTTATCCCTTAGATGATAATCCCCATGTAGGCTTACAAGTTGATCTGTGTGTGTTTACCTCTTCAGAAATCTGTCCTGTTTGTGACTTGTGTCTGTCCAAATCTCTCCTCAGTGATGTGTTCTGCCTCTCAAGCTGTAGCACCCTGCGGGCTAGGTGAACACTGTGTAACAGCCATGCAAACAAAAACACAGTTGGTACAAATTCCAAAACATGATTACACCAACAAGTTTACACTGGTGTGTTTTTCCACAATGGTTTGAGGTAGATTTTTGCCACTATAAACATACTTATGTGATCCACAAACTGATGCAGAGGACATAAATGTGTTTAGATATTTGAGAAAGCACATACTCTTGTCACGTCTCAAACCAAAATCTCATTAGATTTTTAGGGCTGCAGCTAATTAATTTCATTGGTGTTTCCTGTTCATTATTATCATTATTACTATTGTATTAACATGTAACACAGTCAAAAATGCATGTCCTATCTGGTTGGCGACAGTGCATTAAAGAGCTACAGTCTGGGGAATCCCAGAGAGGCTGCATGTGCAGTAGGATTTCCTCCTGGTTCAAACAGAAAGTCCCATGTTGAAAGAATATGATCAAAATCTGATTACTTCCTGAACTTCATGACAATTGTTCCCTGGCTTCATAATTTGTGACAGACATTTGGAATCCCTAGCACCGCAGAAAAATACAGGCTCAGAACAAAATCAAAACAGTCATTGTAAGTCGTCTGTATGTGGAAGAGATGGAAAACCTAACTGTATTGTTCGTATTTCCCCGTTATGCCACAAAAAACAGTTTTCTAGTCCTCTTCGCCATCACAGCAGAGGGAACAACTATCACGCTAATGCTTTGTGTAACGTTAACATGAAAACTTACTGCATGATCTAGGTCTCTGGTCACCTTTTTCTCTCCATGTCCTTGTGAGTAAATAAACTTTGTTCTATATATTAATAATGGAGTTCAGTTACTTTTGAAGAATAATTGATGTTAAATATGCTTCATCACCATTAACACAAATTAACATAATGGATAATAAAAGACTGTCTGACGATAACTGACAAGGCCATAATTTTGCTCCTCTGGTTGCCTAAAAATTGACACATTTTTGAAAATTATAAATCACACTAGGGGCAGAAGCCAGGGAACAGAAATACATTTCTACACATAAGATCTGAAATTAATGAAATTCCCTACTTTTCTTTAAGTGGGAATCCTGTATTGGAAATGATCACAATTCTGTACAAGAGACACCCTTCAATATAAATTAATATTCAAAGATAGCTATAAATGAAACATCTACCTTTGTTTTAGTCGTCTTTTGGCTGTTGTGGGAACGTTGGCGCCATAGCCATACGAGAACAGGACTCTCTCTGCCTCCTCTTCATTCTCAACTGTCAACAGAACAGAACATGAACCCTGTCAATGCAGTCTATACATCATCTGGCCCATTATCATAACCATGTGCCGATGTGAGGTTTAATAGTGTACAGCCAAAGTCGAGCTTTGGCAAATGGACTTGGCAAAGACCACAGTAAAATGTTGTTACTTAAGACAGTAAGTTTCTACTCTCTGTCTTTTATGTTCCATCTTCTCTCACACAGTCTTCCACTTTCATTGGCTGACAGCAATTACAGATTTTTTCGCTATTGTTCTCTACATCTCAATTCAATATAAAGCTATCTGACAGATTATTTATTACACACATTTTACCACACCAGCCTCCCATTTAAAAGGAAAAAAAATAAATCAGTGTCAGTTTGTGCCTTTATCTTTGTAACTGTACTAAAATGTCTGTAATGTTGTGGATAAATCTGTGCTAAATCTGGGCTCACTCTCAGCAGCCTGCATGGTGACCTGGTCCAACTCTTGCTCAAGCTTTTCATATGTCTCTAGTCGAGATGCCTGTTCGGCATTCTGAGCTTGCAGCTCCGCCACCCGCTTCTCCGATGACGTCTGTAGCCTATAAAACTCCTGGGTAAGGACCTGAGGGAAGAGCAAGATAGTAAAGACAAGAAGGAGATGCAGAGCAAATATTATAGTTTTGCATTTACTTTAATAAATATTTAAATATTTAACTCTGCTGAAGGTTACTTACTTATATACTCTAAAATAAGGGCTGTGTTTTCTGAGTGGGTTTCTTTTACATTTCTTAATGCTTTTAAGCAGTTTAAAGCAATCCGTCACCCCTTAATGACTTAAAAATATGACATTTACCTAAAAAAAGAAGGAAGTATTAGAAAACATATTAAAGGAAAAAACTTAAAATCTGGGTAATACAACCTGATTACTGTATAGTAGGCTTTAACTTGGTTTCATATTAATGTACTCGTGTACTAGTTTTAAAGGAAATGAAATCAGGCCAAGATTTTCTGTGATTTTAGATAGAATAGAGTACAGGGCATCTTCAACCCTATATGTCCTTGAGGCAAGTGGAACAGAGTCAAGTCCAGGTTTAGAGATGGACCGCAGGAGTGGTACTTTGAGACAGCAGGGCCAACATGCACTCAATTAACTTCAATAAACGGGTGTGGACAGAGATATGGATGGAGCCGCTGGACAAATAGCTGCATATGACTGGACAAACACTTTTAGAGTGGATGATTATCAAGGTTCCTACAGGTTTCTACAAGTTAAATTTAAGACTTTTTAAGACCTTTTCAAGACTACTTAGAACAGAATTTAATGCCCATTTCACAGCCTATTTCATGGCCATACTGACAAAAATTCATGACTCCTATAATTTTAAAAAATGTATTTAATTACAAAGCACTGAACTAAATGTTCTGTCACCAGGAGGCTGCAAAGTTTGCGATAATTGGTTTCTAATTTCAATATAAATTGCCAGATTGGAACAGGTGGACCTGAGTAGACTAATGTTACTGTCTTTCTAGTTTGAACATTTCCCAGACACATTTAAACACAATACAGGGAACAAGTTTATAGCAATATAACTTAAGACCTACTATATCAAATTTAATACCTCTTAAAGACTTTAAGGTATTAAATGCAGATTTGTAAATTCAAGACTTTTAAGACTTTTCAAGACCCCGCGGAAACCTTCGATTATCCTTTAACTACCATGCATGGACTGCTTCCTCAAAGAACAGTTTTCAGTATCTGGTCATATTATTTCATCTGCAGTTATTATTATTTAGCTACAGAAAATTAGAGGCAGAGAGAAACCAGAACCCGATATGACAAAGCAGGTGGAAGGATGTATGTATGTACAGTAGCTGCTTAATTACCTCCAGTTTTTTCTGCTGTTTCTCACACTCCACCTGACACTGGGCCAGAGCATTGGCTGTCTCCTCCTTGAGCATCTGAGCGCGCTCAGCTTCGAAGGAGTGCAGTTTAGCCTGATTGGACAGCTCTGCTACCCGGCTCTCAGTACCCAACTGGAGCTGACGGAACCTGGAGAGACAAATCAGCACAAACTAAGACCTCACTGAATTGGAATGAGATCCGTTGTATTACAAATGTGATGTCATGTGTTTTGGCGCATTTTTAAAGTGGATGAACAGATTATTTTAGGGTTAGCCCAGTGAAACTCCGCCTCTAACTCAGTGACATTAAAAAGGTGAACAGAAGGGCATATGATTCCAACTTGCTTGAGAAAACTACTCTTTTACAATGTTTAAACTCAGCTTTAAGGCCTGGTTAGGCTCAAACATGTCTGACAGTTTGGAATAAATGTTGCAATGATGCCTTTGATACAGATACAATTATATTCTGTGGTTAATTGCATGCCAGTGTTGGCAAGGAAATGATAACCTGGTTTACTTTTTGAAATGAATAGTTTATGAGGTTTCATGCATCAAGTGCTCACTCTCACATCACAGCTTGACAACTGCAGCATTACACAAAGTCACCAAGCAGGAACACCAAGTCTTAAATCACTGTGACTTTCTTAATGGTGCTCGCAGCGATGTTTGTTCCCGTTTGATCTTACATTACTCTTTTTGGCAGCTAAAGAAAGTTGTTCCTCTGTTGAAGTTTAGTAGTTACAGATAAGAGAACAGAGGCAGAACGTATTTCAGAGTATCTGGTTTCAAGTTTCACAATTCAGCAAAATGGTGCAAAAAATCACCTAAAATTGTGATATAAGTGCATAGTTTTACATCATGTCTTTTTGTTCTATTCATTGAAAAAAAAAAAAAAAGTTTTGGAGATTGCACTCTGGGTCTCGGAAACTTAGATACTTATCAATTTTCAACATTTTGTGTTAAAAACAGACAAGATTTACTCAGAAAATAATTGATAGTGATACTAGTAGTTCTTTGCAGGTTTAAAACTCAGCCGAAAGGTGCTTTTAGAGCTCGGTGCTCTTCCTCAGGCAGCTCTCAGGCACACACAGACACTATCAACCCATAGAGGTTGGCTGGATAATATTAATAACTCTCGATTACAGCTGACCTGATAGGATTTCATCATCCATAGAGTGCAGGCCTGAGCTGTGTGCTCACAGTGATAGACGTGTACACATGGTCGACATTTTATGCCCTCTTTTATTAATGGCGGCTGCTTTCTCAAAGCAAAAGTTTTCAAAACAAATTAATGTATTCCCACAGGAGACTGGTCAAATACCATTGTGTGTTCCATTTATCTGGAAATATAGCCGTTTTAAAACAATATTTACAAGTATGTGCGTAACGGCCCATGACAGGGGTTTCTTCAATGTATCCTCTATGCCTAAAAGTCAAAATGAACAAGGGAAATGGATCTTTGTCTTTGTTTCGGTCATATTAGTCAAAGTAGCTCTTCTGTTCTCCAACTTTCTAAAACAGAGATTCTAGCTGTCCCTTAGAGCTACAATCATCTGACGCCATTTCAGGCTTGTCCGCCTCATTCTTTGCCCCAAAAATAGGGGCATGCGTGGGGTTAGGGGTTAAAGGCTTGTGGCTAGCATCTGTCGTTGCTGGCTTGTGATGCGACGCAGAGGGGGAATGTGATCGCGGCAGAGAGAGTGCAAGGGAGAGTGGTGTGTGTGAGTGTGTGTATGGAAAGACCAACAGCTGGTGGTTTGGATCTAGAGAAATGACTGGCATGTCAAGTCAGTAGTAGTAACCCAGAACATGAACACTACTACTGCTGAGGTGGTGTGTCACTGACAAAATATTATGAAAAAAAAAGTCTAAAAGGAAAATTAGAAACACATGTCTTTAATTAATTCCTCTTTTATATGGACTCTAACAACTCTGACCTATATTCCATTTTTTATCTTATTATTAAATATTATGTAATTAACATTTCTACTAACATTAGAAGCAAAATAATTTCGCACAAGTTTCCAGAGCCGAAGTTGAAGTTATCAGCTGTTATTAGTATGAGTCAAAACAAAGTCACTTCTCACATGTGAAAGTAAAACCATTCCATAGCATTCATACCATGAATTTTTGTGAAATGAAGTGCTAAATTTGTGAAAACTACCAAGGTCTTAAAACTTAACTACCCAAAAGCTCTACTTCTCTTTTTTGTCTTGAAATTTGGCAAACTTCCTCATTTATATATGTATATTTGCACATCCTTCACTGGATTGGGCTGAAATTTGTGATACGATATAAGAAACCCTATGGACAACCTGAAACTACAGATTTTTTCTGGTTCTCTCAATATTTATGATTAGAAAAAAAGCCCATTGACTTTGTGTTATAGGATACTCAATTAACACACTACAGTTATGCTATAAATGTACATGGATCCAAAAAAGAGAAGCAGACTAATTTATTTGGCTTCATATTCAACTCAGGGAAACTGTTCTTCAGCTGCACTGAAAATCATAGCCAGACACAAAGAAAAAAAACTTAAGGTGTAGAATGTGTGTGTGTGTTTGTCTGCATGAAAGCCTGGTTCACAATATTTCTGTTGCAACTTTAATGCAAGAGTTGAAATTTCAGCAAAGGCCACGACCCAGAGGCACATTTTGAGGCAATACAATATGGGCACAATTGCCTGAGGTGCAATAGGGATAAGCAATTTTGGCAACAACACGATACAAAAGGTAATAAATTAGTGATTTAAAAATATAGTCTTGTTTTCTTTGTTGACATTTGGGTAACTTATGTAACTACCACAATGATAAACTGAATTGTAATGCTGATAATTATAGGATATAAACAACTTACAAAAAAAAACAAAAAAAAAACATTTAAATTGAAGAAGAAAATGAAAGAAAGATATCTTAATAAGGAAATGTAAGTAATCCCAGATGAATCCCTCCAATACAGTGTCAGAACAGCATCTCTCTGGGCTCACATTCAACCTGCACTCAGAGTATTTCAGTGCAGGCACTCAGGCCACTGACACCAGCTGGCTGCAAACAAACCTTTTACCCCCATCATGACCTCTGACCTCTATGCCGTCCTCTGACCCTGTTCATTACGGCGGAGCGTTCATGTGATGTTTAGTAAGCGACGGTAGACCACAACCGCTAAAGTGCTGCTGCTGTACCCCCCCACACCCCCCGGCATGTGCAGGTTTTAACTGGACCACACGCCAACACTAAAGTACGGTAGAAACAAGCATTCCTGGTTTTTAGTGAAATTTACAGTACAGTCGCGTAAAAAATTATTAGACCACCCTTGTTTTCTTCAATTTCTTGTTCATTTTAATGCCTGGTACAACTAAAGATACATTTG
>JAPQRP010000009.1:20754991-20786616 GCA_037367295.1 Apogon hyalosoma | reverse complement strand
CTTGATAATAACCAAAATCACTTCAGTTCTTACATCAATATCTATGGCATTGTACTGACAAAAACAGTGCTTTTATTAATTCCATGTTTTCTTTTGTCTGTTTTATTCACATGATGCACACAGGAATTAGTACTTGATAGCATAACCACTGTTTCTGATGACTTTTGAAGGTCTAATAATTTTTTCTGCGATTGTACTGCAAGTTTCACTAAAAACTAACTGAAGGCTTAACTATGAGATACAGCTACCCCCATATAACAAGCCAAAGCATAGACTCCTTGACTCGGCTTATTCAGTAAATACTCATGATATATGATGTATGACAAGAGGAGTGTTCAAACTGGCCTGGGTTGCTTGACAGTTTAACAGTCACCCTCAGGTGAAGCTACTTTACTTTCCCTTTCCCTAACCAGCTTAACAGTACGACCAGGAACTGTACTGTGTTTTAGTCTTTAATTAACTCCTAAAAGACCATCAGAGTTGTCAAAGATGACGATGATTGCTAAAAAGTGAATTCCAGTCGCTCTACGGCTCCAAGTGGCAGCTGAGTCTTAAGACGAGAAGATAAAATCTACAGTGACCTTTGTTGTATCATACTTGTATATGCACAAGTATAGCACTCCATTCAGGAATTCAAGTTATGCAGGAAATCACACAACACACTATAACAGCCTAGTGACTGAAAAGTTCATCAAGAAGCTGCATTTGCATACTATCTGCACCAAGAGGATAATGTTTTCATTTCCGTGGTAGTATGCCCGCAGGACTGTGCAAAAAAATGTTGCAGTGATTTTCATGAAACTTCAGTGGGAGGTAGAGATGGACGATGTGGCCAAAAAAATCGAATCTCGATTTTTGTCAATGTTACGTACAATATACGATTTTAGTTGATTATTTTTCAGCTATAAGAACTGATGACAAAACACGACTCAAAAACACTATTTCCTAAAATCTAATGCCACATATGACTGGAGTAACATTCACACACACAAAAAAAAAACAAAACAGTATAACAAGAAACAAACAGATTGCATTTGGAATTTTTATTGCGCTACAAAGTTTTTTATAATCCTGAATTTGCGATTTAGGCATTTTTCACAAAAACTTAAAAAGAAAAACCTTGATTAATCAGATTTATCCAATATATTGCCCAGACCTCTTGGAAGGGCAGGGCATGGGCTAAAGACAAAATCCATTATATTTGAGAAGATATCCATGATAAGTAGTGGATCCTGGATGTTTTGTTTTTTATTTTGTTTTACTTTTTCTAACATTACCACACTGCAATTATGTGCTCTTGTTCTTTCTATTTTATGTGTCCATATGATAGATGATTGACCTGCTTTTTTTAAATAAATAAATAAATCTGGACTTTACAGATCCGCTACAGTGGAAAATTCAAGAATGTGAAAATGTATATGGTGTACTTTTGCGATTTGTGTTAAATACATGTTTTATTTGCTTTTTCACTTGATCTATACACCATCCTTACTCTGTATGTGATATTCGTGCAGTTTAAATACTAATAATTGTGTTCTGTGGTTGACATGTAGATATTTTTGGCTGGTTAATCATTGGTCTCTTGTTTTTCTCTCTGTAATGTTAAACTCACTGTTCTAGTAGCTGGTCATATCTGGACTGAGTGTCTCTCTCTGCTGCCGCCGCTCGGTCCTTTTCCAACACTGCATTGTCTCTGGCTTCACGCAAGTTCCTGAACAAAACATAGACAGACACTCAAACATTACTCTCCAAATTAAGAAAATACAACTAATTATGAAGGTTTAGATCCTCTTTGATGGTAACTGTCCACCACTTACCATACTTGTGAATGTCATGAAATGTAAGTAAACACACTCCTGAACTCTTGCCTGAGATCAATTTGGCACATGAATAAAATGAGTCATAGGTATTTCTTTGTAGTTTTCAACATCTCTACGGTACACTGAGATTGTTACCTGTTCTCCCTCTCGTACATCTCCCTCGAGGTTTTCTGCAGGTTGTCAATCTCCTGACCAGTTTTCAGCCTGATGTTCTCCAGCTCCTCTCTCAGCCTTGTCTCATACTCAGACTTGTAATGGTCTCTGTAGCGAAAGAATAAAACAAGTGAAAAGCATTTTTGGCACAAAAAGATTCCTTTGATCAAGTCTGACTGAGGCTCAGATTGTATCACTGTGACATTTTTAGATGCACTGAAGCACAACATAGTTAAATACAGGTAAGTTACAACATTTGCACAAGAAAACATCAAATCATACTAAGCAGACTCATGACAACACAAAGAAAGTGTGTATTTTGTAATGTTTTGAGGTTTTTTTTCTTGAACTATAACACAATCATTTCACTGTCTTTCCTGACATTTTCTGCTATAAATGGACTGGATGCTTGTGATACAAATGTGAAGCCAGACCTTGATGCGACATATTTGTCATAAGCCTCCTCTCTGGCCTTTTTAGTATCTTCTAATTGTACCTAAAGTGTGAAAATAAGAGATTTGGACATGTTAGTAGAGACTTTTGCACTATTTTATAATCGTTTGTACGATATGAGCTTCATGGTTCATGGACTGCACAGACCTGCAGCCTCTCCAGACGGTCCTCCTCATGTGCACATCGCACACTGAGCTCCATGTTCTGTCTGTGGAGGTACTCCTTATCCTTCTGCAGAAGCACCACAGACTGCTGCAATGTCGCCACCTGCAGGACAGGGAGTGAAAAAACTGAAGCAAGATAATATACAGAACATGTAATGTTAAAAAGCATGGAAATGAAAGAATAAAACACAAATATGTGATGGAGGATAAGAAAAGAGTGAAGCACCTCTTTGCTGAGTGTGTTCCTCTCCCTGGTCAGCGCAGTGTGGGATAAATCTAGGGTCTCAAACCTCCTCTTCAGCTCCTTCAACTCTGTTTCACAAGTGTCCCGCTCACTGTAAATCACAATATTAAAGGTCAGTATATTACGTCCAAGAAGCACTACAACAGTGACTGAATAAATGACAAACAGTAATGGCTGTACCAACACCAACTGCTGTTTAAACCCAGTTATTTTTAATTATCTTGTACCAAACTGTTCTTAGTGATTAGATCTAAATCTCATTTCAGTGTAATGTAATGTCAATTAAACGGAGTTATATTACATCAAAATTTAGAACTTCAATTTAAAATGTGATCTGAGAAAACTTTAGCTACACTTGAAGAGGTTTAATGTGTAAAATCACCAGCTCTTTTAGTCAGAGATTAATCTGCGAAGACAGGAAATTTTACAAACTAATGTATCAGTAAACGTTTGTGCCGACAGTGACCGGTACCTAAAAATTACACATCAAACTGGACATATTGACTTTGAGGAAGAATAACCGCTGAAAACATAAAAACAATTCCTACGTAGATGTGAGGGTTAGTTTCAGTTCCACATTTACAGATAACTTATTCTGGGTTTGATCCAGATTTATTCTTATTCATTTTGATATTTATCACTTAAATATCCAGTTAAACAGTTACCAGGTTTCTACTAAAGTGAAAAATAGTTTCAGACATGCATTATGGGTTTTCACTATTGTCAATCTGAGGGTACGTGGTGATGACAATATTGTAAAATTAATGAACTAATAATTCTTTCCAGCTCCAAACTATTGTTATTTTACTTGCTTTTAAAAATCCCATGACCTCTAGACCAGAGACTAGCTGTTTGGTCCACAACATGGTCTGGGAGGGATTTCACACTTGAAAATTTGGTTTGGATCAAAGTGAAAAGTCTACAGTCTGAAGAATGGACCAGACAAGGTAGGTGGTACAGTACCCTTAGTCCTAGTTCTGCTAATCCTAAATTAGATAAATGTTAACTGTTGCCGTCTAAGAGACCTCTCAGTGAAACAAACCGTTTAAGCACAGGGTAGTTTTCTCTGCGGTAATCTCCTTCCTGGATCTGCTGTTTGGTGTCAGCCAGTTCAAAGGTCAGTTTCTGGCACCTCAGTTCCAGCTCTGTGCGAAGGCGCCGTTCCTCCTCATAGCTCTGCAGACACGTAGAACAGACACACATTCTCATAAGGTACACAATAGTATTACTTTGCAGGATATGACACAATTTATCACCGTTTCAAAGGAGATATGTGGGAATCTTTTTTATGTTTGTGTGCTTTACCTCCATCAAAGACTTAGTCTGACTTCTGTGTATATCGACCTCTTCGGTTAAAGTGCTTTTCTTCACACTGAGCTCCTTTACCTCATCCCGCAGAGGAGTGACTACCTCATAGAAACGCATCTGAAGACAAAGTACAAAGAAAATGTGGGAAAGTTAGGAAACACCATTTAACTAGAAAAGGCATTAAGAAAATCTATCCCATTCTTACAGCTACATATTCCTGTATGGATAGTCTGTCTTCAGGAAGGTCCCTGAGCTCCTGGTATCTGTCATGGGAGATGTCTAGCTCCCTCAGAGACCTGCGGAGTTCTCCTGCTTTCTCACATAGCTGTCGGTTGGTCTCCTCCAGCTGCTGCTGTCTGAGCAGAATGGTCTCCATCTCCTGCTTACGGAGACTTTGTTGCTTCCTGGTGAGAACAGTGTTTTTTAGCGACGCTTCCATTTGCTGTTTACGCTAAACAATCTTCCTACTTAAGATTGTTTGATGTTAATTTCATTCCTGTTTTCAAAGTTATTTATCTAGTTATTAAGATTTTTTTTTAATTTATGATAAAAATTATGTTTAAATATCGATTTCTGAACTAGAGGAACAAAATAAAACTTTCTAGTCAATAAGATTTAACAGCAACAAAGTTTGCCTCATAATTCAGTATTCAATTTAATAATTTTTCACACAGTCACATCCATTGCCAGATGTTGGTGATGCACCAAATGTAAATACATAAAAAATATTTGGGATATGGCTGTGTCTGCTGATGACTATTTACAGTAGTATTTTATTTTTCTGACTACCCACATGACTCTGATGCCATAGTACCTAAGGCTCCCATTTTAGCAGGCTGCAAATGGAAAATTTGTCATTTTTGACAAACAGCACCAAACCCGAACAATTTTAAAGGCCTGTCAAAATCATACATCAGACACATAAAGGCCTTAAGACCTCCTACAGACTTTCTAAGGGCCCAAAGAAAACTTGATAAATGTCAAAAATCAATCCATAACTTTTATACTCAACAAAACTGAAAATTAAACTGTGACTGTAAAAAGAGTTGTGACACCACCCATCCATCCACTCACCTGTTTTCCTCTTGAGCAACTTTCAGCTGGCTGTCCAACCTCAGGGCCAACACCTGTTTCTGATGTAAAGCATCGTTCAGTCTCTCCTCCAGCTCCTCCATCTGAAATATAAAGAAACAAACACTTAGCACTCCTAAAAGTATACATCTGACTTCTTCAATGAGACTATCCCATCCCCTTTAAACCACATAAACACTGTATATACTCCCTTTGCCTTCTGTCTACCTTGGACATATGGTCTGCCTTCATGTTGTCTATGATCAGGTTCTTCTGGGAAAGCTCGATTTTTAGCAGCTGGACGTCGTGCAACAGCTCCTTCCTCTCGATCAGCTGGCGGGTCACCTTCTGGGAGCCGCCCCGGAGCTCGTCCGAGGAGGACACATCCTCGGTGGTGGGCACGGTGGTCTCCAGACTGATGTCCTCAGACTCCAGGTCCAGGGAGCTGGAGACATTAGCAGCCCTCACCTTTAGCTGGGATTTTTTGGGAGGCATCTTGTATTGTTTCGGTCAGGGCTCCTTTTCTTCTCTGTTAGAGTTTACCAGTCAGCACAAAGACTTCTGTAAACATAAACTGCGATTAAGCTAGCTAGCTAAAACGTCTACATTAACGAACATCGCTGAAACAGTTGAAAAATAGCTAATCATTTCATCAAGCAGAATAGAAAACATAGTATTAAATAGCTAGTATTTAACTCTAGTCGAACTGTGGAGTATACATTCTGCTTCCAAAGTACCAAAACGAATGAAAAAGTGACATTAAATAAAACTGGTGGTGACAAATCAGCTCAGTGGGTTGTTGTTGTTTTCAAGGATCCCGCTCCTAGCGTCTGCTAACCGCCTCAATAGCTTCAATGGCTGGATATGAAGTGGCTGTCAACTGCAGCGCCCCCTGTAGAAATAAATGCGTAATGCAATACCGCCCTCTGCTTTATACGTTTTACACGGCAAAATTATACAGTACCCCCTCCATGCGCTAAGTGGCGCTACAACATTAACAACAAGCCTCTTTTCACCCTACCGCTTTGTTTTCAGCGAGTACAAATGAGATGGCCCACCAAAATTTTACCCGTATTTGAGATTTATTTTACCTGTTAAATATAAAACACGACTGGGTTATTAAACATAACGTTTGTGTTTTTGGAACTACTTTGTACGCATTTTAATGTAAAAAAAAATAATAGTCATAATGTAAACAAACAGGTTATTTAAAAGCAGTCGCTCAAAACTCTGGAAAGCTTTTGTCGGCCCACAGGGTTAGTTTATGGACTACACATGGGCTGCTAAGTGCTTTTCACCGAGCGGCAGGAAAATATATCGCTATTCAATATTTTTTGGAGTCGACCGTCATAATGTTGAAATCTAAAACATTTGTAAAGAAGACCCGGTCGGGTGGGGTACTGAAAATAGTGCGTGAGCATTATTTGAGGGATGATATTTGGTGCGGAAGCGAAGTTTGTACTGAATGCAAACAGGACTCTACTGTGCTACAGAGGGACACATGCATCGAGAGCAACCTCTGCGCTTATTCACATTATCTGATACCTGACACTAATGTGGTACTACATCAGGTAAGGAGAAAATGCATAAATATTATTACTTTCACGCATAACAGTTTACCTTGAAATATTTAATGGTGCAGGCTTAACTTAAAACGTTGCTAAGAAAATACTTGTACTATTAGTGATGATAAAACCAATAAAAAGTGTTGTCATTTGATTTAATCGCCGATAATGTATTTAACGTTTTCCCTAAGTTTGCGGAAGACTTGGGGGTGTTGTGCCGAATTCTACTCCCTGCCGAAAACTGCATCGCGCAGCAGCTGCCGAAAACGGCTCCCCCTTTCCAAGTCAGCCTTGAAGAGGACAAAGTGCACCAAACTCACCCTATCACAGCAGAATAGCTCCAAATGGGATCTGCTTAAGTTATTTCACTTCTTAACTCCGCAAGTTTATTCTAATGGGGGATGCAATTTTCGGCAGTATCTGGTGCCGAATTCTGCTCCCTGCCGAAAACTGCATCCCCTGCCGCGGGTGATGTAGTTTTCGGCAGTATCTGTTTTTGTTATATATTTTGTATGCTGTGTATCTAAGATTTAAGTTTAGAAAGTTTTGTATACCTTATAGTTTGCACATTCCTTAATATTAAACAGATAAAAAAATAACTGCAATGTCTTACAATATTATTTATTACTTAATTGCTACAAAGCTATGATGGTGTTTAGAGGTTGATAATTCACAGTTAATTAAATTATTATTTTATTTATTATTTTTAAAGTTCTATGTTTGTTTATTTATTTAATTATTTAATTAATTTCATACCCTACAGTCAGAAAGGAGAACAAAATAATCAGCCAGGGTGAGCAGGGAGCATTTCTCAGCAAGTTGTGACAGGGTAAATTTGGTGCACATTATCCTCTTTATGGCTGACTTAGGAAAAGGGAGCTGCTTTCAGCATGGAGTAGAATTCAGCACAACATAGCCAGTGCCCAAAATGGTTTAGGTGCTGCGTCTTGTAGCATCAGGGTTAATCCTGCAACGGATTATTTAAACAACTCTACTTTCACTGTTACATTACAATTTTATTATTTACCTGACATTAGAAAATAATAACTTGTAACCCTACTTCAGACTAGTTTTTGTCATTTCTGTGTCTTGCAGATCGATGTGTTGGAGGACCCTGTGATTCGTAATGTCATTATCCTTCAGACTGTACTGCAGGAGGTTCGTCACCGCAGTGCACCGGTTTATAAACGCCTTAAGGACGTTATACATGAGAAAGAAAAACACTTCTACACCTTTACTAATGAACATCACAGGTAAAAAGACACCACACTCATATTTTTCCTTCATCACTACAGGTGTACTGCACTGTCATAACCAGTGATGCAAAGTAGCATTTAGAAAGTACATTTACTCAAGCACTGTGAAAATCAGAGGTAAATGGTGCGGAATTTTCTTCTTCATGAGCCTTCAGATTCATTTGTTATCCCTGTGTATATGAGTGTACATAAACCTGCTCCATGCCCAGCTAAAAGTATAACATGTTCTTTGTGCAAAGTTCCTTAAGTAGTATTTTAATATTGTTGCATATAATAATATATCAGTCAGTGGGAGCAAAGCAGTGCTTTTACAACAAAACTTTAACAACATTTTGCCGCTAATATTTATGTATTTTTTAAATGGGACTCAGACTTCTGCCGTATCTTTAATTTAAATATGTAAAGGATTCCAATACTTATTCCACTAGTGGTCATAACCTGTCTATTTACCATATGTTTTGATTACCATAATAAAAAAATATGTTTTTCAAAACATCTAATCCTCTAGAGAGACATTCATTGAGCGTGAACCAGGTGAGAGCGCTAATGACCGTAACGATCGAGCAATCCGTGTAGCAGCCACATGGTACACTCAACACCTCAAGACATCTGAGTCTGCAGCAGATGGGCTCAAGGTGATCCTCCTCACCAATGACCAAGGAAACAAGCAGAAGGCAGCAGAGAGTGGCCTGCTGGTGTTAAAATGTAAATTAAGTTTTATTACTGTTACAACTTTTGTCATTATCCTTTATCACTAAACATACAGATGCTACTAGTTTAATATACTTATAAATAAAGACTGTAGGACTCAAACATACTTCTGTTCTGTTGATTTATTTACCTTCCAGGTGAAGAGTACATTAAGAGTCTGACTGCAAATCCTGAGCTTGTGGATCGCCTGGCATTAACCAATGATGAAAAAGTAAGAGGCCATTTATGCAGAAAGATGGAAGATTTTTTTCCATTTTTTGTTGTAAAGATATCCTCCATGGCCTTATTGTTCACCCCCATATCTGTCCTCATGCTGTTACCAAGCTCATACCTTCTTCTCTCATTTCTCCACCCCTATTTGTCTCACCCACAGAATGAGATCACCAGTAGTAAAGTGTTATTCCCAGAGCATCTCCCTCTGTCAAGGATCCAAGCAGGTATCAAGAGTGGCTCCTTCCTCCAGGGTACCTTCAGGGCCAGCAGGGACAACTACCTGGAGGCCACTGTGTTTGTCCAAGGCGAGGGGGAAGACAGCACAGAGGTGGGATTTTGTTTCTGACTTTATATATACAACTTTCACAGACTGAAGATCCAAACAATCTTAGAAACAAAACAAAGACTTATTTTCTAGAGGTAATCAGTGTCTGAGAGAACTGGGCATTCAGATTTCAGTTCAGTTACTGTGCTTGCAGAACTGTTAGTTCATACGCACATATTCTTTAGAAACTGCCCTCTCATGTTTTGCTTGTTGACAGGTTCTCCTCCAAGGTCTTCAGAACCTCAACAGAGCAGTGCATCAGGATGTGGTTGCTGTGCAGCTGTTGCCACGGGATCACTGGGTGGCCCCCTCTTCAGTTGTGCTTCAGGATGAAGGCATAGCAAAAGATGAAAATGCTGAAGAGGAGGAGGAAGAGAAGGCTGTGAGTGTTGCATTAAACCAGTAGGATGGTCATTTAACTGGTATTCAGCTGCTTACTGATGAAGCAGTGGTCTGCCATTTTCCTTCCTATAAACATAATGTAATACAAGTCATTTACTTTTCATGTGTGTTTGCTGAGCTAAATAAAAAATGTGCATATATATTTTTATGGCCCATTACCCATTAATGGCAAACTTAAAGCCTGTTACTGCATCTCTTTGTTTTGAGCAGCTGAGGATGTCAGTGCTTGAAGCAGCTAAGAAGCCCACAGGCAAGGTGGTGGGAATCATTAAAAGGAACTGGAGGCCATTCTGTGGCATGCTCAATGTCTCCCAGATTAAAGAGGTATGGCTTGATTACTGTTGTATTTTATTTGCTTTTAATAATAAATGATGATTATTAACATAATAAGCCTTAAGAAACTAATCAAGGACCTGATACTGTACTGTAACTGTTTCCTGTCTTTCAACCCCCTCCAAACCTGTCTTTATGATTCTTCTCATCATCTACTGTTTTTTCTTTTTTTGTTTAGTCAACACGCCATCTGTTCACCCCAGCAGACCGCCGTGTCCCACGTATTCGCATTGAAACACGCCAGGCATCCACACTGGCTGGCCAGAGGATTATGGTAGCCATTGATGGTTGGCCCAAAGACTCCAGATATCCAAATGTTAGTCAAACATCATATGCAAATAAAATGTATAAAACCTGAAATGAAATGATATGTACCACTATACACAGAAATGAGTCCCTCAATAAAAGTCAGTTTATTTTATTGTTAGGGTCACTTTGTACGCAGCCTGGGAGGTGCAGGTGAAAAAGACACAGAGGAGGAGGTTCTGCTACTTGAACATGACGTTCCCCACCAGGCCTTCTCTCAAGCTGTGCTCAGTTTTCTTCCCAAGATGCCTTGGGCCATCACACCAGAGGTAATCACAGCAACTGAGATACACAGAGCAGTATTATGATTATAGTTTTTATAATTATATGTCACTTTGAATCAAATGTGCGCAGTGTGCTGTGTGTTTTCACTAAGTATATAAATGTGTGTGTGTGTGTGTGTTAGGACATGATGCAAAGACAAGACCTGAGGCACCTGACAGTGTGCAGTGTGGATCCTCCAGGATGTACCGACATAGATGATGCCCTGCACTGTAGAGAGCTGGACAACGGAAACCTTGAGGTACATATATTGTGCACATACACAAATTATTAAATAACACAAGGTTATTCATGTCTACTATGTTTTATCTGCATGTTACCGTAGGTGGGTGTCCACATCGCTGATGTCAGTCACTTCATCAGACCTGGCAACGCTCTTGATAAAGAGGCTGCCAACCGAGGCACCACTGTCTACCTGTGTGGAAAGGTAAGGAGAAACAGACACGTTTTATATAAATATGTCAAATATTGTATTTAATTCTGTTATTTTATTTTTGTATAGAAATTGACAAAAACCATTTTAATCTTGTAAACTAAGGAGTTCACTATAAAATCTGATATGTTCATATCTTCAATACTACACATTTAGACTTGAAATTAAAGACTCAAATTAAAATGAAGTATGTTACATGTTTTATTTGATGTTGTGTTCAACAGAGGATAGACATGGTTCCCGAGCTGCTCAGCTCCAACCTTTGTTCACTGCGCTCCAATGTTGAGAGGTAAACACTAAAGTCACTCACAAACTACATATATTCACACTGCCTCCAGAATAAAGATAGTGAAATTTTTACCAAGTTTGAGTCACAAATAAAGTAAAAGTAAGTCAAAAATGGTGGTTGGTTTTAGTGTCCAAGAAACAGTATTAGGTCAAAATGTGAAAATTCTAAGAATTAATGAGGGAAGGGTTTTTACTCAAAAGGAACATTTGTCACAGAGCTGCCAGATTTACTACAAAACACTGTCTGCACTTTACAATAGATTAACTTTTTAAGGTTCTTTCTAGTGGATGATTTATAAATATACTGTATAAATGTACATAAAACAATATGTGTAATAACATTATCCTATACACTGAAAACATCAAAGCAGCACTTATGGCATTTGTTTTCCAATCAAAGTATGTAAGATTTAGCACATTTTATCTCTGAGGCAGAAAATTTACATTAAAAAAGTACATTAGTGTAATCAGTGTAACCCTGGTATGTCAGAATGTGTGTTCTTACTGGAATTGTAAATAATTAATACTTTAATAGCTGACTTCACTTATGATGGTTCTTGTTACAAGGTTGGCTTTTTCATGCATATGGGAAATGAATCATGAGGCTGAAATTTTGAAGACCCGGTTCACAAAAAGTGTCATTAACTCTAAGGTAAAGTGTCATAAAACTGCCACAACTACAAATGTAACAATCACATAATTTGCAACTAACAACACATGCTTCTCTTGCCCATTACAAAGACATATTAAACACCATGACTTGTTTGTATATTTACTTTATTTATGGAACAGGATAATTTTTTTCCTCTGTCCTGCTCAGGCCTCTTTGACATACGCTGAAGCCCAGATGAGGATCGATGACACAACCATGAATGATGACATCACCAAGAGTCTGCGGGGTCTCAACAAACTAGCAAAAATTCTCAAGAGGCAGAGAATAGAGAAGGGGTACGGCTCAGGAGTTAGTTATAAGAGCATAAAAAAAAACAGATTCAGATGTTGATGGAAAAAATCTTGAATGAATTTAACCCATCATGTTTAATGTTCTGTGTGGTTTCTTCTAGGGCTCTTACATTGTCATCACTGGAGGTCCGTTTCCACATCGACAGTGAAACCCATGACCCCATAGACCTCCAGACCAAAGAACTTATGTTAGTAATGACGACCACAAACATTGTGCCGAATCATCTTGAAGCCATTCTTAACACAGTATCCCTTTTCAAATACACTGTAGTGCACGCTGGGATTTGAGTACCTGTTAAATAAACTCATCTGTTTGTGTGGTTGTTAGGGAGACCAACTCCATGGTGGAAGAGTTCATGTTGCTGGCCAATATTTCAGTCGCCCAAAAGATCTATGATGAATTTTCAGAGTGTGCTCTGTTGAGGAAACATCCAGCACCGCCTCCATCCAACTACGACATCCTCCTCAAGGCTGCAAAGTCTAAGGTACATAGAAACAGGTGGTCCCTCACCAATACGTACTGTACTAATTGTACAATTGTGGAAAAAAATATTAGACCATCAAAAGTCATCAAAAACAGTGGTTATGCAATCAAGTACTAACTCCTGTGTGTATCATGTGACTAAAACAAACAGACAGAAAAGAAAACATGGAATGCCTAAAACCACTATTTTTGTCAGTACAATGCCATAGATATTGATGGAAGAACTTCAGTGATTTTGGTTATTATCAAGAAAACATGGAAAATGGATAGATATCAGCTTTGAAATTAAACTTTTATGAGCTATTTTTGTTGTTATCATTATATTTGTCCAAACAAATGTACCTTTATAGTTGGTACCAGGCATTAAAATGAACAAGAAAGTGAAGAAATCAAGGGCGGTCTAATATTTTTTTCTGTGACTGAACTTACATTACGGTAGTTAAAATAAACAGTGGGAAATAGTGGCATAGTGATGTTTATCAATTATGTTTAAATGGTTGTAACCTGGTAATAAAAGATTAGGCCACAAAGTGCATTTGTTAGAAGACATTCAAGAAATTGAAGAAAACAAGGGTGGTCTAATAATTTTTTCCGTGACTGTAGTTTGTTCTTTTTACGCTTCCTCACCTTTTTCTTTTACTCATTAGAATGTGGCGATCCACACAGATTCAGCCAAGGCGCTGGCAGACTCCCTCGACATGGCCAAAGTGGACAACTTCCCATACTTCAACACCCTTCTGCGTATCTTGGCTACTCGCTGTATGATGCAGGCCGTCTATTTTTGCTCTGGCATGGACAGTGATTTCCACCACTATGGTCTTGCTTCCCCCATCTACACACACTTCACATCACCTATTAGGAGGTAACAGATGTACTGTGAGTGTGGTAAATGCTTTTGGCGTATAAGTTTAAAAATGTATCAAATTATGCACATTTTTCCTCCCTTGCTTTCTACTCACCTTTGCAGATACTCTGATATTATAGTCCATCGGCTGCTGGCAGTAGCTATTGGAGCAGACAGCACCTACCCTGATCTGATGGACAAACATAAACAGTCTGCCCTTTGCAATAACCTCAACTACAGACACAAAATGGCCCAGTATGCACAGAGAGCCTCTGTGGCGTTCCACACACAGGTAAACAGAAACCTTCAGAAGCAGTGGTTAGATTTATGCCAGCTTCCTTTTGTCCTGTACGTCATAATTTCACAAAAATGATCCTATATAGACATAATTATATAGGACTTAATCATGACACCCCAACAAGAAATTAAAAACATAAATTCATGAAGCTTTTTATAATTCAAAAATACATAATGTAGAATTAATAAAAAACACAAATTAAATATTAATCCATCAATAAATACTTGCATTTAAAAAGGGATTTATGAATCCAACATGTAAATCTTTTTATCTTGTAGAATTTTTGTATTTTTTTAATCATCCAAAAACTCACTTTTAAAAGAGAAATTAACAGATGAAAAGGGTAGATATATATTCTTTCTGAATGTGTGTTTATACATTTCTTCAACCTGTTTAATTTGTTTTTACACCATTTGATTTATGACATTTAAACTATGGATTAATGTCATTAAATTGTTTTTGTAATTAAATTTTTTGTTGCTCAGTAAAATAGATTTTCACAAATGTGTTGTATAAATGAATTAGATATCACTAAATTAGATAAATCCTGTATAACTAAAGTGAATCCTTGGTCCTCACTTATTTTCATGCTGTTTTTTTTTTTTTTTTTAATAGTTAAGTGAGTCCAGACTCTTTATAAAGCCATGACCCCAAATGACAAGACAGATCTCCTTGTTAGCCTGGCTTTTAATGCACATCATCTTTTTCCAGTTGTTCTTCAAGACTCGTGGTGTTCTAAATGAAGAAGGATTTGTTCTGTTTGTGAGGAAGAACGCAATCATTGTGCTCATCCCCAAGTTTGGGATGGAAGGAACAGTCTTCTTCGACTCCAAAGACAAAACTGCTCCAAACCTTGTTTTTGATGAAGAGGTATAAACATTCAGTTCATATTTTATAAGTTATATTTGTAGTCTTGGTTATAGTTTAGTACATAAGTGTCACATGTTGAAATGATCTGTGTGTTTAGGGTCCCACTCTGACAGTAGAGCAGCACACCTTTCACATATTCGACAAGGTGAAGGTCACCATCAGTTTAGACGCCTCCAATATTCAGCATCAGAAGATCCGCATGGCTCTGATCAATCCTGTGGTAAGAACAGACTACACTGGAAAGGAGTGCTGATAACCAAAGACCAGTAGAATGCATTTATAGATCTGTCATTCTAACTTGATGTGTCTTTTTTTCATCATTTCCTTGTTAGATCCCTGGTGTGAGTGTCCCAACTGAAGACCTTGAGCCACAGTCTAAGAAATCCAAAATGGACCACTGACCAAAAGAGCAGCTCCTCAACCACCACCAGCTGATGTGTCAGACTAAGACATCCTAAAAAATTCTAAGAACTAGTTCAGTATTCATGATCAATTTCCAGTTAACTGTTTTGTATGAAGCAAACGTGTTCATTTTATTAATAGACTTCAGTTTTTTACTGCTTCCATTATTTTGATGACTGCAAAGGACTGTAAATGCTAAATCCATGCATCTTTATCTCATTGTCATTGTGGTTTAACAGATTTTTTTTAAGAGGTTCAGATGCTCTGAATGACTCAGTATATATTTGTTCTTGTACAGGACCAGCCAACATGGCTGCATTATTTTATTGCCATTTTTAATTTTTCTAAATGACAAATAGTGAAAAGCCTCACCTCCCATTATTATAAAAGCTAAGTATTTTGGCATCATTAACACACTCTAATTACAAATAGATTAAATATATTCAAAGAACGACAGTTGTAACCTGAATATAAGTCATGTACTCTGAGGTCTGACAGTTCATTTCAAGTTTCTTTAATATGATAACCATCCAGCACACACTTTACGTACAAAAATAGGTATGCAAACAGCTCTGTCAGTTTTTAATTTTCTAGTGGTATTACTCTGTCTTACTCTGGAATAAATATTCTAATCATCAAAATAAGATCCACAAATAACCTGAATTGTATCAATTGTTACATAATTCAACAATAGGGATAAATCCCATAAAATTGTGCCCATGATTGTTTTTTTATAAATGCTTACAGTACACATTAGATGATCTGAATGGTGGACCTATCCAGCCATCAATAGTGTCAACACCATTAAAAAAAAATCGAAATTATGCAATTAATACAGCATTCAAAAATGTGCAAGTTAAAAATAACTTTTCCTCCCTCTTTTCATAAGTATCATGGGGGTAGAACCACTAGGATCACTGAATTTACACCAACCCGCTCCATAAACTGTGCCAGAATTTCATTTAAAAGACCCACTAATAACCATGTGTGAAATTCCTCTATTTGTTAGATCCTCTTCACCCTCACAACATTAAGCTGACATAAAAGCTTCAAACATCATGTAAACCTTGTTGTATTTGATTGCAAAAACTTCATTGTAAGCTTCCACTGGAAGTGACATCCCTTTTAATGCATCAAGTGGCTCAGTGGTGAGGGTAAAATACCTGAAAAATAAGAAATCCAATTTTATTATTTGCGTGCTTATTTTTTTCCTGAATATTAGAGATGAAGTCTTTACATAACTGCAGGTACATTGATTCAAAGGACAAACTGTCACACAGTTGTGTGTTAGCAGTAACACTACCTTCACTTTAGTGTGTCGTGTTAGTTGTAAAGCTTCTTCTGCCAGATTTGAAGTGAAGGACTCTTTTCCGTGACATTCTGAACTGAGGCCATCTATGAGACTGCCGGTTCCTGCTGAGGTAGTGTTGTAGCCACTATCCACCTGATCAAAAACAAAGCAACCCATTACCAGTTCTTACTTTCCAACTACTCATAAAATAGAGGTTTCACAGCTAAACAGTGGTCTATCCATCTGTAGCTGAACAAAACAATGACCACATGTTGGACAGGAATCAATGAAGTAAAACACTGAAAAAGAAAAGACAACACACAAACCTGCATGCTAGAGTCATAGCGTATGCTGCTTCCCTCAGCCAGAAGAGATAAAAACATTTGCGAGCTCTCTGTTGCGGACACATTCCCCATTCGAGAGCTGGTCAGGTGTCCAGAAGGCCCTCCAGATTCCTCCTCATCCTCCTCCATACCCATGTCCTTGCAATCCTCCATTTTCACAGATTTCAACAAATCCAAATTCACTTTCCTGGTATCAAGGTGAGCATCCTGATCCTGGGGAGAGGATGAGTCCAGTTCCATAGACGGAAGAGAGGAGGAGGAAGGGAGTTGTTCTTCAGGCTCTTGACTGTCATGGAGTTTAGGATTGAGGATGGGGGAAATGAGTGGGGGTGAGGCCAAGCACCGAACTCTCGTCCTGGGTTTAGATCTGCCATTGTGTTTGAGCTCATTGTGGCAGTGGAACTGGTGTGGGGAACAACTGCGAATAGGAGAGCCACCCTCAGCAGTTGGGCTGTCATTGCAGGAAGTGACATCTATATCCAGGGGAAAACTATGAGGAGTCAGATTGCTTGACTGTTTACGCTCAACTGGAAAACCAAAAGAGACAAAGAAAAAAAAGACATCACTCATTAATTTCAACATAACACAATGATTAAAGAAGCAGCTTGTGTTATGAATTACAAAGCCAATAGTTTACCTGAGCCTATAGGTGTGCGTGCTGTATGTGCAACAATAGGTGAAATAGATGGTGAGACGAGACCAGCAGGAGAGGACCTGTCACGGAAGAGAGGACTGCTGATACTGCCGAGGCTGTAGTCTCGGAAACAGCCATGCTGGATAGGGCTGGATGAGAACTGCCCCTATAGTAGAAGCAATACATCACATTTTGATTTAATGGCATAATTATACCCGGTTTAAACAACTGAAGAAATACCTATTCATTCTGTACAAAAGCAAAGTTTGCAATTTAAAAAAAAAAAAAAAAGACTTTACTAAATACTAAACAAGAACATCATTTTAGAGCAGGAACCTGAGTTTGAGAGTTTTCATGCTTTTTTTCCACTTTGATTATATTTTCAGCTATATTTTGGCCATTTCATGAGAATGTGAGCTGTGGTTGTACTAGAAAACATTTGTCAGGAGTCCCTTAATTTAATTATGTATGAGCCATAAAATGTTTATAACTGATAAAACCATATTTGATATACTTATATAAATATGATCATGGAAGTTATAATAGAACACATGACTCAAACATGTTAATAATTACAGACAAACCTATCTACAAATAAGTTTATCATAGGGCTGCGCAATTAATTGATTTTAAATCAAAATTGGAAAAAAGGGAAATTATCAAATCGATTTCATCTCTCTCGTGTCTCCAGGCTACCATAGGCTCCTCCTAACTGTGAGATCGGTCTTTCACAGAAGTCCAGGTAAAGACCACGGACCTTAAAACTGTGGTGGGCCCGCAGTAGTAATACTAATGTAGGCTGTGGCCCATGCACGGATCCCCCAGTTCAAATATAACTGCATGAGGATCACTCATCTTGCCTTGTCCGTGCAGATTCGTACCGTACCATCTTCTTCCGATCCAGGTCCAGCAGCCTCAGCAGAGGAGCTCAGACCCCATTCCCAGGCCAGCCCAGAGATATAATCCCTCCAGCATGTCCTGGGTCGGTCTCCTCCACGCACAGATCCCCCAATTGAAATATAACTGCATGGGGATCACTCATCTTATGGGGTCCACACACATATGTACGACTGATGCCTGTCACTGACTTACATTGGTATCACTTCTTTGGGCCCATCACAGAATTTTCGGGGATTCTGTGATACAATCACAGATTTGAGGTAGGGAACAGTGCCCTGCATTGTGGGCTGCTTACGAAAAGACATGCCGACTTATGTTGTCTTTTGTAGTTTTACTCAAAAATCGAGTTCTTAGAGGGAAAAAAAAAAAATCGGGATTTTATTTTTGTCATGCAGCCTTAGTTTAACATGTAATTTAAAAAGCCATTTACAGATATGCTATTGCAACAAAAGCTACCAAATGCAAATATCACTATCCAGTTTCCAAACAAACTGATAATTTGCATCTCTACAGAACTTATGCTTACTGTAGATGGAGTTGGAGCTGAAACACTACAGGACAAAGGGGAGGCAAAAATGGATGAAAGAGCCTCTTGCTCAGAACCCTTCACTCCCTCTCTTCCATTCTGCAGTTGGCTCAGCTGCCTGGAAAGCCTTCTCTCTGGGCTTGGAGGGTTAGAGCTGTCAGAACCGCTATAACTGCCTTGACCATCAAGGAAAAGTTTTCGTCTCAAAGAAGAGGAACTGAGGCTCTCCTGGACAGCATCAGATGGTTCTTCATTTCTGTAATATTCCCCTGTGTAGAGAGAAGAAATATAACAAGATACAGTGATATAAAAAATTTAATTCATGAATAAAATTAATTTTAATTGTGTTAGGGTTTATTGGAAACCTACCTAGTATTTTCTCCAAATCAAAAGTCAAAGGTAATGACAATGTTGTCTGACAAGCAACTAAAAAACAACCGCCAAGAGAAATCAATTAAACACATTAATGAATGGGAAACAAAATAGTGAAGTCCTAATTAACACACTGAAATATAAACCAACCTGACAGTTTCTCGGATTCCTCAGAAATCACCGGAGACACAGAATCTGTAGATGCAACAACACAGTGGAGTTCCAGTTTGTGATTATGAGATGCTTATATTTTAGAAAAATACAAAAACATTACCCAAGAACACCTTTAACCTAATATTAATACATCATCTTTACTCACTTTTGTTATACATATACATTTTACGGGTGTCTGGTGCAGCCCACGGGGAAGGCACAATGGCTCCTTTAGTGAAAAACTTAAAAGACAAACAGTCATCGGATTAATTAAATAACACATTACATGGGAATAAGAACTTTTTTTATTGTTAAATGATAAGCGTACCTGTTCAATGGCATTCTGGCGCTTTTCTTCAATTTCAACATCCATCCTACAAGTGAGAAAGAAAGGTTTTGTCACTGTAAATTCATCACTGCTTTACTTGTAAAACAGACTTTCAAGTCACTGAAGATTACGACCTAGAAAGAATGGTAAACTACTGTAGTATTGATTATTATGAGTCAAAGAAGAGAGGACTGTGAAACCATGAGCCAGGTTTTAGCCTTGAACTTGTTGCTAGGCTGGAAAGATGATTAGACTGAAATAATTACTGAACATATTTTTTTCAGTGGGAAAAAAATTTAACTGATAAGTTACTTCCTTGTTTGCTCCTTTAATATTTTAGGTTTTATTAGGCAAGGCAACTTTATTTGTATAGCACAAGTCATACACAGGGCAATTCACAGTGCTTTACAAAAATGGAAGAGACAAGTTAAAAACACAATTAAAACATAATCAGTAAAACATAAATAATAATCAATTTAAATAAAGTAAAAGAGAAGAGTGCAGATAGAATCCTTTCAGTTGTTGTATGCACAGCTGAACAGAGCCGTTTTTAGCCTGGACTTAAAAATTGTCAGAGCAGAGGCCTGTCTCACATCATCAGGAAGACTGTTGCAGAGTTTAGCTGCATGAAACTGAAACGCAGCTTTACCGTGTTTAGTCACGACTCTGGGCACCAGCAAAAGACCAGTCCATGAAGTTCTCAGGGTTCGAGATGGTTCATATGAGACCAACATGGCAGAAAATTTGAGGATGAAATGCTATGCTCTGTGAAATCATACTGCTATAATTATTCATATGTACCTTGTCTGGCTGAGGTAGAGAGACTGTTGCTGTATTTCTTCTGAGCCAATGTGCACAGGAAGAAGACTGGCCATTTCATCAATAGACCAGTTGAACTTGGGAGGAGTCTGGAGGGGTAAAGAGATGAGGAAGTGGATGAGGAATAGACTAAGCAAAATTTGAAGACAAAATTGAGCTAGATGTCTAAAGTATCTTCAGCCTTACATCTTTACAAGGTTTAGACTTGAAGACAGATGGACTGGGTACCAGGGGTTCACGGAGGTGGTGGTAGTCATTTGGACTCTCAAATGGGTTTCTTATGGAGGGTTTGCCCGGAGTCTGAGGAGTGATCTGTACCTCAACGTGATCCCCCATCCTAGCTGGCCACACAGCAAGAAATAACATGACATTAAATTACAAAAGCACAATGCAACAAAACAAGAACACATCTCTCCTACAGCCAAACGCTATTTTCAGTTAAATGCCTTCAATGTCAGTGAATTAGCTTCCTTGTTTCTACTAACGACTCTTCGAAGCTACTAGAAAGAATGTGCTTGGAGTTTAACCTAATGATACACGTTTCTTTCTATTAAAACTGCAATTTACCCGAAAAGCTATGTAATACTTGTACTTACAGCTATGAATGAGCCAGGACTTTTGAAATAGAAGTAAAGGGACTGTTCATTGGAGGATCTCCAAACTAGCAGTGCGATGAGTTCAAACGTTTATTTCAATTTCGTCCATGAGGCGAATCGACCAATAGAAACGTTTCCGGAAATGGTTGAGGACCAATGACGGACGTCCTGTCGTCACTTCCTGTGTTTGGCTACTGAGCGCAACTCAAGTCAGCTTGAAGCTAACTGCTAACTGTTTCTCATTGGTCTGTATGTTATAATGTCATATTTATTCGAAACATTATTACGAAGACTGATAAAATCTGGCTAAAGCGAACCAAAATTTCACCGATCGGCTGCCAAGTTAAGTACTTTTTCAAATCTTGTCAGTTAGCCACCCGCTAGCAAGTGTTGAAAGCTAGCTATCTCTTACCATTACCATGGCAAGTGCAGCAAACGCAAACCTAAACGCGGTGCGGGAGACTATGGATGGTAAATATATGTTTGAAATGTCTTTTTTATATATGTATAGTTTATACATGACGTAAGTCCAAAGTAAGTGCATGTTCTTTACACAGCTTTTAGGTAGGAAATTTTCCCATATGAATACTCATAAATGACAGCTTAATAATATTATGAAAATATTATTTTTACCATGAGGAATAAGTTAAGATAATAATAATGATTAAAAAAAACTTTATTTGTATAGCACCTTTCATACAAAAATTGTAGCCCAAAGTGCTTCACATCAGTTAAAATTTACGAGAATGAAATTTTCATAAAAAGGCTTAAGACAAGGGTGAAATAGGAAATAAATTAATATTTGGTTACACACAAAATTGTATAAAAGTACACAAAATAAAATACAATTTTCATAAAATTGCAAAGACAGGGGTGAAATAAGTGTTGCAATAACAGATGATTAGACGTAAAATTATAAATTTCAATAAAATGGAATAAAAATAGTGGACATTCATGGTTACGGTTTGTAACCCCAGTTTTATCTCCTTCAAAAGGCTAATGAAAATAAGAACGTTTTTAATTTGATTTTAAATATATTCAGCAAGCTGGCTTCTCTAATGTCCTTTGGGATTTTATTCCATAACTTTGGTGCATAGTTAGCAAAGGCTGCATCCCCAATTTTCTTTGTAATATATCTGGGAGATATGCCTTTATTAGTTCCACAAGGGGAAATTCCAGATTTACAGCAGCAAAGTACAAAAGCATACAAGAGCAAAAGAAGTGCAGAATCAAGATAAACACAAATTTAAAAAGCTATATATACTACTTACAGCTGTGCACATGCTGATCATGCCACAGGTTTATTGCACGGGTTATTGCACAGAATTTTTGGAGCAGTTTTTGTTATAGAGCCTGACAGCTGCAGGAAGGAAAGACCTGCGATACCTCTCCTTCACACACTTTGGGTGTATCATCCTGTCACTAATAGAGCTCCTTAGTGCACTGAGTGTGTGTTCAAGGGGGTGGGAGTCTTTATCCATCATGGTGGACAGTTTGGCTGTCAACCTCCTCTCCCCCAGACATATTACACCAGTGACGGTTTTATTGAAAAATGTATTTTAAAACGGGCCACTGTAGTTAATAAAGCCACATATTGGGAGTGATGGTATACCCAGTACTTTTTAATATAGCTCATTCATTTACAGTTCCTTAAGAGTAGAGTAGGTAACACCAGTGGCTTCAAAATGACAGCCTAGAATTAAATCATGAGATAGATGAGAACATTTCTCGGGGGAAAAAAAAAACAGCAAAAATGCAGTGGACTTGGACTAGGTGTCTTTTCTTTGTACATCTTAAGGAAATGTATACAATGAAATCTAGCCCAGATTTAGATATTACACCAGTGACAGCTCTATGGGAACATTAGATCAATTATAATTTTTAGATGATGCATTTAGTGTTTTATTGATTTTATGTACATTGAATTGAGCTATGCATTCAAAATTTACCATTTTATTTAAAAGTAAATGGCAGAAATAATCTGTTATATGATATACAGGACTGTAGGGATATTCACTTCTGTGGAAAATTATATATTTAATTAAAAAAAAAAAAGTAAATATTACTAAATTCAAGTTAGTTTAATTAGTCAGTTAGTTCAAGAAGGTGTAATTGTTATAGTGCATACTCTGTTTATATGAATACATTTTGTCCCTGAAGTCTTTTTCTCTTATTGAAAAAGATGGGGATGTAAAGTAGGCATTTCATAGAATTATTTGAGGAGTAATAAACTTGTGACTTTCTTGACCAGTACTGCTGGAGATCTCCAGGTTGCTCAACACTGGCTTGGACATGGAGTCTCTTTCCATCTGTGTACGTCTGTGTGAGCAGGGCATCAACCCAGAAGCACTTTCCTCAGTTATAAAAGAACTACGCAAAGCTTCTGACTCTCTGAAGGTAAGTAGACTGACTCTCACAGCACTAAATATTCTTTCTGTGTCATGTTTAGTTTTGTTGGGGATGAGCAGCCTCAAGTTTAATTCACCAAAACCTGAGAAAACACATGTATTTGTGTTCGATTAAGGGAAAAGCACAGAATGTAAAATTATTTGACATACAGCCTAAAGACACATTGCAAATATAAAACTACTACTATTTAACTATGAATAAATACATTACTGTGTTTGTACTTTTTTTCAGACTTCAGAAAACTGCACAAACTGAAGATGAGGACTGACTTCAGTTTGGTTCTTCAATGGGATCACACTTGATTCCTGGATCTGTACCATGAGCTCTCCAGCCAACCTGACTGCCTGTGGGTGTTCAGGCCTCAGCACCACTTCTGTTGTAAATATATTCCTGTCTTGTGTCTTCTCATGAGTTAATTCTTTCCCTGTCTTGCCTGTAATTCCAGCTTAGTATTGGCATCCTGCCTGAAGTTAAGAGCATCCCAGTGTTATATGTCAACTTGTGGTGCACTTTTCACATTTTATGTCTGTTAATGTTTATGTATGGAATTGTTTGAAACTGTTTTTATTTTGTGTGCATACTGCATTTTTCAGTTTTGCTACATTGTTTATGATCGAACAGTTTATATTAAAACAATACTGTGAATGGCCACATGGTGGTGTTGTGTCATGTTTTTATAAACATAACCTGATAGTGCCGTAGCTTTATTGTCTGTTAATTCAAGTATTAAAACTTGTTTCATAGTGTATGCAGTAACAGTTTTACTTTTTGAAATATTGCTTTTTCAAATAGAATTTAATTTTGTTTAAATTATGTTAAGGGATGTAGTCACCTGGGGATGAGTTTTCTGTAGAGAATTTTACAAAGGAAATAATGTTTCCTGTTACACTAGGTGAAAGGAGCAAAGATACCGGTTGATCTTTACACAATACCCCACAAAAAGAGCATGTAGGGGTCGTTATATCCATTGCCAAGAAGGGTCAGGATTTACAACAGGACATACTGTTGAGCTGGAAATTTGGCACCTTTATGTCTGTGCCATATCTACAAAACGGATTTTAGGAATATTGCAAACTTGACAAAAATTCAAGGCTTTGATCACCCAGAAATGAAGACCGTACATCATGAATTCAACCACATAGAGCGTTGTTTTGTTTCTCTACTGTCTGTAAAATAGCTCTATTCATCTTGTAGACGAGGCAAAATGCTGAGAGCACAAAACGTTCCTCCACAGGCCAATATACAGGCGTGGAACGACCTCTCATCTTGTATCGGTAGGCTGTGAGTGTGTATGTGTGTGTTCCTCACTGTGTGCAAGTTTAAAGCATTGTAGATGTCTACAAATGAGTAGCCCCTAAGCCTTGTAACAATAACGCCTCACCCCTCACAGGCAAGAGAAAGCCAGTGAGTGAGCAGGAGGGTGTGTGTGTGTAAGCATTTCTGTCTTCTTTTGCTTTGTCTCGACATCTTGAGTGACAGACAGTGAGTCTAAATCTCTGCACTGCTGCTTTGATCTCTTAACACAGTATCTCTCTGTTCCTCAATACCAGCATCGTGTTTGCCAAGTATGTGAGGCATACAGATACAGTGCAGTGGCTCTACTTGATAGCCTATAAGTTTAAACAACTGCTGGCCTCTGTGGGGGGGGTGATCTGAGATGATGATAGAGGAAGACCCACATTAAGAATCTTTTTCTTTGTAAAAGGAAAAGAGTTATGCATGGCTTGATTGGCTACTGTGGGCGTGGGATTCAGGATGCATTGCTCTGTGTTTGATGTGTTTGAAGGGTTTCTCCTGATCCTAGCCAAGCACTTTGATCTCTGTTAAACAAAATATTCCCAAATCCCATAGTCCTGACTGAGAGATTAGCGTCCACATATGCATAAACATCTAAGAGTGTTCAACTAGGGCACTGGTCAGGTCACATGACCGTATAAACTTAAGAGGTAAGCAGGTCCTCACATCTGAACTTCTAAAGGTGTTTATGTTTGTATGTCTGATAATTATCCAGGCTCTGGATTATTTTTCTGATAAATGAGGGCATTCTCATTTAAAAGTGAAAGGTCTTGTTTTGCAGGTGTGTGAAATGTATATTTCAAACATAATTACACTGATTAGTGGACACCAGCATATTCTTTACTCTCTGCAACCTAATTATTGGCACAGAGAAGAGTATTATTATAGTTCACTGTTGGAAGACTGAGGTGGTGGATTTATTAATATTTTCCTAGAACTGGTCCAGGTTTTCTGGCCCTCGTCTTTCACTAACATAAAGCTTCACTGACTGTATTTGCCCTAAGAGGTGTTACATCCTTGTTGACCTTGTTAGAGCCTGCTGCAATATACCACCCTTGATTAAATACAGGCCTCACTTTTACACTGTAAGATTATACTATTTAGGTCCCAATTAAATTCATAGCAAGGAAATTGGATCGTAAACTCTTTAAAGGATCGTTAACAATCATTAGACAGGATAATGGCATGGCAATCAAAATGTGTAAAAAAAAAAAACTTCCAAAGTCTTTTAGTGACTTTGTTGTTTTTGGACATTTTCCAAGCTGATTAATGTAGAATTGATTGATTTACAGTTGTAATTAGCTGTCTTCTGCATAGATGCATAATAATCATATATCTGCCTGCTTGTTTTAAAGTATTAATTGGTTTCATTAACAAAAGCAGTTAATTGAATAACAATTAACAAAGTTGGTGATGGCATCGACACAGTGCGTGCAAACTCCCTTGTGTTTTCCCTAAGATGATAATGAAACCACCTTTTATCAGATTGGAATTTTGTGTGTTGGACTATGTAATGACTAATATGATATTGGGCTTATTAGTTTATTCGAGTGGCTCACTGAGGCGTTAAGCTGGTATTGAACACGTTGTGTTTAACAGGTAGGCACCATATGCTGCCTTAATCAGACATTGGAATCACATTTGGTTGTTAAATTGTCTTCTAATAAAAGCAGGTAGTAAAACAACTTGAGCTAATTCAATTTCAAATGAGTTTGGCTGAAGTGAACAGCTGTTCATATTTGTTGAATTGTTTTAACATACCCTCTCTTGTTTTTCTCCTTTTTTTAGTTTTAACTCCAACAGCTTGTTTGTTCCTCAACTTTTCTTGAAGAAAATAGAGATAGAGGGTGGGCTAGCTGTCCACTCTCCTTAAAAGAAGACAATGCCAGGCATATTGTGGTGACAGCTTGTATTGTGAGTGTGTGTGTGTCTAAGTAAGTAAGAGAAAGAGAGAGGAGACAGGAGAAAGAGCATGTGTGCGCTTGAAAAACAGAAAAATACAGAGAATGTGTGTGTTCATCTATGTGTATGTGTGTGTGCATGTGTGTTACAGTGACAGCTTGTATTCTCCATGATTAATGATGTGCTGTGTGACTTGATAAGTGCTTCGGAGGACCAACGCTTGTTTCAATTAGACCTTGTGAAGGTCGCGACGCCGCGCCGGCCTCTCATTATCATATCCATAATCAATCCACATTATCATAAGGGAATGTGCAATGGATGTGTGATATCTTGGTCATACACACACACACACACACTCACACACACTCACACACACCTAATCACATACCAAAACACAATGACATACTCTCTCACTCACAAGAGCGCACACACACCCTTCACTCCAAGTTGATTTGAATCATAACAGTGGCTGTCGGAATGGATTGTCTGTTTAGATTAAGAGTGTGTATCAGAGAATTAAGCAGCGTTGATGGTGGTGGCATTTCAGAAACCATCTACACACACAAATGCCAAAACATCATTCTGTCACCCCCTCTTTCTTTCTCACACAGACACACACACATACACAATCCACCAAGACCCTGGGGCATTTTTAATAGAGGCGAAGTGATTCGTATGTTTTTACTCCTCTAATGAGAACAGATTGAGTGGTATTTACACTTCATCGGCTGATCTAACCACCTACACATTTCCCTCATGCTTGTGCTGCTCAGTGGCCAAAACAGACATGTGGAAAGGACCAAGAGCTTGGCTTTCAAACAGCAACACAACAGGAATATTGTCTTTGTCTTATTGACTCATAACAGCATTGCAATAAGCTAAAGATGAACTGTTAGCATCAGAAGACTCCAAACAGATTATTAAATTGCCTTTTTTTTTTTTAATCTCTGATAACTAAATGATCCAAAAATAGTGGAGGAAACAGCATGTTTAAACCTCTGACAGGCACATTAGCCCACAAGGAGAGAACCACTTGGGATTTAACTCTGGTGAATCTTTATTTCAAGCAGTCGGTGTTAAAAAAGACCAACACAGGTCAAATACATCAATCGAAATCACTCCCCAGCACAAACCGATCTAGACTTTATGATATCATAACATGAATCAAGGCAAACGTTGGAGGTTAAAACTGAAGAATTACACTGTACTAAAGCAATTAGAGGAATCAGAGGCGATATAAAATATTAATTAACCTGGTAATATTCAGCAGAGGGACAATCCCAGCAGTTCAAGATGGATATAGACAGGAGACGACCGCCATAACCTGCCATTTAGGAACTTTAAACAATTATTAAACTGTTAGAATAAGAATTCGATCATCCTTCTGAAGGTATGTGTTTTAATACTTAGGTAAGAAATTTTTCAGCAGATAATGGTTCATTGTTGTTTTTTTTTAGGGGAGTAAAAGTACAATGGCTGCTGTATGACCTTCCTGTTTATTGCAAAGTCACTTCCCACCAGGGGTATCCTGCTACATATGCTAACCTGATTCTCTGCACTTTTTTTTTTTTACACTGAATTTGGGATAGATGATATACAGTGATGTGATTTATTGTTGTGTTTTTATATTATGCAAGCACCAAGTTCAAAAAGTTGTCAACCACAGGGCAGGGAGGTTAAAGATGGACATGTTAGATTTTACTAAACACTTAAAGGTGAATTTACAACGTGAATAGGTTTTGCTTAACACTGATGGCTTTATCAGTGTGTTTTCTACAGATGTACAAAGAGAGTCGTGACATTTCTTTTTGGCAAGGAAAAGGCCATACTCAGCAGGAGTTATCAAAGGCAAAAAGTAAAAAGTTCGAGTTAGCTATCTCTCTCCCCCTCTCTCTCTTCCCCTGGAGATACTCATGTTAAGCATAATTAAGCAGATTTGATTAGCATCAAGCCTGGCTTCCTCTCTTGACTTTTAATGAATGTAAATCTACCATCTACATCCTAAAGATTAATTTCTGCCAATTAAAAAACACAAGAGGGCTTATTGGAGAGAGGGGGGTAGGGAGGAAAAGAGTGTTAAAGTCCTTTGAGTTGAAGTACAGTCTGAGTTTTATCCTCTTCCCCCTTGTCTTATGGTGAGATGGTCTCTGGAGATCTGTGTGTGTGTGTCTCTCTCTCTCCCTCACGACCAAGATCATTATCAGCACAATGTTCCGTGAAAGCCACTTTGAAAGGACTGCGAGCTCCATATGTAAATGATGGGAGTGTGTGTGCATGTGTGTGTGTGCGTGTCTGTGTGGACCATATGACAAAGAAGTACAGAACAGGTAAAGGGGTCAATTTGTCACACCAAGGTTATTGGCCCCTGCATCAGCTTTTGTGCAGATACAGTTAGTGTCTGTCTGGCTCTTTCTAATTTTTGCAAATTAAAAAAAAAACATTTAAGTGACCAGTAAAGGATATCTTATATGTAATAAAGCAGTTTTATGCATTAATTACACATTTAATCATTTCACTTATGGAATGTGGAAAATACATATTCAGTCTCACATCCAGAAAGTATTGAATTTTCTTTAATATTATATACAGACAAGCAATGAAGCTGTATTCAACAGTTTATCAACTTTTTTTTGCTTATGAGATGACCAAACAATTAACCTATTATTAATATTATCTGTCAGATATCTTAATACATTCATCAACTAATCACCTGAGCTTTAGCATGTAGGCTGCACTATACGGTGAATTTCTTTAAATATTCAAATCAACTTGTATGTTAAAAACGACAAATTCTGTGTAGATAACATTTTAAATTAAAGCAATGTAAAACTGAGGAAGTTCCAAAAGAGGTTATGTAAAGCTTAGTAACACTATTAAAAGTTATTTTTGTTTTTTTGTAATGTTATGAAGAAGGCAGCTTGATTACCCCCCCACACTAATTCCTCCCAGAAACAGTCATATTTCGGTGTGGTTTGGTTAGGCGTTCATAAATAGGCTTATGTAAAGTTTATATAGGCTAATCTTCGGTCGCTCTCCTCCCTCTCTCCCTCTCTCTCTCTCTCTCCGTCTCTCACTCTCTAAGAATAAACCCCGGCTCCTCCTCTTTATGATAATGTGACAGTAGCATCTCCAGCTCGGAGACAAGCCCCCTCTCATTCGGATTCAACTATGTGATCTGTTTTTCCACACACGGACCGTCTTTTCTCCTATCTCTTCTTTTATCCCCAGCTCCTTCATCGTCACTCAATGCGCACTTCTCCCTGCCGCACCGGCAGCACTTGTTAGACAAAGTTACTTTCGAGATAGTTGACTGTAAAGTTTACTTTTTTGTAGTTTTTACTTTAAATTCTAGGACATGACTACCATGGCATCTCCGGCCGCTCCGACGCTTCTCCCCGCTGCTCCTCTCGGGCACCACCCGGCGCCGAGTTCCGTTTCTCCGGCCACCAACTCCCCGCCACCTGCGGCCACCTCCGCCGCCTCCTCCCCGGCTCCTCCGGTGGCTCACCCGGCGCTGCTTCATCCCTTCAGAGGGGAGCTCTTACTACCGAACGGGACCCCATTGAAGAGCGGAGGAGCGCCGGTGTCCAGCGGCTCCAAGCCCGTGTACGCCACCCCGTCGCCCGTGGAGAGCACGCCGCAGAACAACGAGTGTAAACTGGTGGAGGTGAAAGGGGCCAAACTGGCCTCGTTCACGGTCAAAGACACGGAGCTCATCTGCCTGCCACAGGCTTTCGACGTGTTCCTCAAGCACCTGGTCGGCGGGCTCCACACTGTGTACACCAAGCTGAAAAGGCTGGACATTACCCCGGTGGTGTGCAACGTGGAGCAGGTCCGGGTCCTGCGGGGTCTGGGGGCCATACAGCCCGGGGTGAACCGGTGCAAACTCATCTCCAGGCAGGACTTCGAGACGCTCTACAGCGACTGCACCAACGCAAGGTGAGTGGGGCATGAGGGCTGGGGGCAGGATGGACCAGAGGGGGTCACCCACTCTGTACACATACCCTCCACCTGCAGGTTCAACACGGGCTTAAAGTCTAAGCCTGAGGACCCGGGTTCGGGGTCGGCCTGTGTGTGAACCCTGCTCAAATGTCCCAGAGCAAGAAACTGAGCAAACTCCACCCAGCTTTCCTCTCATCTATCTGCTTACACCATTTCAATGTGTGTTTCAACAATGATTAGTATTTAAACTGATGATGGTTTATGTGTGCAAATAATCCATTAAATATTCAACTAGTAATTGAAGTAAATATATCATGGATTTAGCAGAATTTGATACTTCTGTTCATTAGGGAGGCAGAGTATTTGGATTTTTATTGAACATGTCATCTTGGGACGTGGGCACTTCATAGAAAAAACAATAAATTCATTAATTAAGCAGATGAATCTCTAGGCATAAGGGCATTTCTAGTTGCACCCCTTGTGTTATGTTTCATAATCTCTCATTACAGCCTGATACGGGTATTGATTTACACTTCTATTTGCATTATACTGTACAGGCGAACTTGACAATAAAGGTTTAAGTCTAAGTGTAAGGAATGTTTGCATGATAAGTAGGCTATTTTTGTTGCTTAATATGTTGTGATTGACTGGAGGTCCACTTGACCTTTTTATTTACCACATTATTGCAGCTTGGCCTGTTACTAATTTGCTCATCAGATGAAAGTTGTGATTGCAGTGATGATGCTGATGATAATGAATTTTAGTAATCCTAATAAAAAGCGGTTTTAAAAGTTTGTCATGTTATCGTAGGCTGCGATCTCTCACTCTCACACAAGCACACACACACGCGTGCGCACACACACACACACACACACACACACACACACACACACACACACACACACACACACACACACACACACAC
>JAPQRP010000009.1:20711528-20736679 GCA_037367295.1 Apogon hyalosoma | reverse complement strand
ACTGGTGTTGGAATCGAACCCAGGACCTTCTTGCTGTGAGGCACGAGTGCTACCCACTGCACCACCGTGTCGCCCCATTTACCGATCATGTAGATGTTAATTAAAGCTCAGAGTAAATACAAAGGTAATCATAACAGAACACAGAAAACTGAAGCAAAAGGGACTTTTTCAACAGTATATGCAATTGAGTGAGTGTAAAAACTAATGTCTACAGCTGCTGTCGTTTATCAGACTGCATGGGTTTTATTGGCGACTCAATGTTGTAGAAGATGACGATGTTTCTACGGTCACGACGGAGCCTCTGAATGTCCAAATAAGTCAAATCTGACGCTAGTGAAAGCTGACAAACTATACTGTACCTCATTTATTACATTTAGTGATAGGGTTAGTGACTCCCAAGTTATTAAATATTTTAGCTCAGAAGATGCTTTTGGTTGCCAGTGTCTATTTATAAGGGTTAAGCAATAACCACAGAAACTTATTCATAATTAATCTTTTAAAACAATCAAAAAAGAGATTCTTGAGCAAGAGGGTTTCCGGAAGAATCATTTAACTTGATTTTATGATTTAGGTGGTTTTTCACATTGTTCAAAGTTAATCAAATGAATGGAATATAACACCCAGCCCCATGTGTGAGCTCAGGTTCACAAACATTAATCCACTGATCTCAAAGAGTGCCATCTTATAGTTGGATACACAGTACAAGGTCAGACTCTAAAATGTTGACAGTGAGCAATGTTCAACAATTAAATGTGAAACAATCATTTCTTATTGAATGACTGTCACTTTTCACTACATTGGTTGAGTTCTTGCTGTTTGCTGAGAATTTCTTGAAGTAATTAGTCATTTAATGATTATTAATGAGCAATGATTTTTCTAAGACAAATCAATTCCCATAGATCTGAGCCCATCAATACAAGCATCCAGTCTCTCTGTGTGTCCTCTAAAACACCAGTTTACAGCCGTTTTAGTTTGTGACCGCTGAAGTTTAAACAATATCTGCTTGTGGTCTGATATTTTTAGACATGAAAGCATGTAGTTTTATACTAGGAAGCAAAAAGAAAATGAACAGATTGGGTTTAGCTTAGGCCTGTTTTATTCACCTTCAAGATGTTAATTGTTTTTATTGGTTTTGTTCAATGCAACATGTGAACATGCATGTGTATCCACTTTAATATACAAACTACTATGTGCTGCACATTCCAGATAATAATGTGACATTTAAACTTTTTCTCTTAACCACCGTGTGAACACTTAGATTTACTTTGGGACCCAGTAGAAAGGTTCAGACACACAGATTGACAAGTGCTGCTCTCAGGTCTGCTGTAGTCTCCTCAGCACTGTACTTTTTGGATGAGAATGGGCCCTTAATAGGCTGACAAGAAAGAAATATCTCCGTAACAGGTCGCTAAAGATTCAGACTGTCTCCGCTCTCCTCTCGTTTTTTCCTCTTCGCTGTAGGTGTCCCCCCTTGGCTTCCCATTGCGAGAAAAGACAAATAATTCTGCAAAACAGGGCTCCATTAGACCAGGAAGCAGTGTTACATTAGTGAGCCATTTGCCGGGCCGCGGCCTAACGAGCCAGGCGGCCTCCCGCGCTCTCAGCTGGACCTCATCTGCATAACGACCACCTCCCTGTCGTTAGGGCCCGCGTTGCCACGGCGCTGCAACGTCAGTTGTTTGGTTCTCTCTGTCAGGGAGGTTTGCATTAGCTTAATGAGGACTGCTCAAGGACAAACAGTCAGCAGAAATCTACAGCGAGAGAGTAGGAGAGAGTAAGAGAGAGTTTGTATGTATATGCACGCGTGTGAGTAAATGCATTCTAGTACTGAATAGCATTATTCAGTAATCGAATCTAAAAATCACAAAGCCCCCCAGGTAAAGTTTCAGATGCTGTCAGGTATCTGTGAACATATTGACAAAGCAGTGATGGCACCAACAACGTGAATGCCATGCATCACACATTGCATTTATGCAATTGATTTTCAATTGATTTCCCTGGATGCAAATGAAATACATGTACATTTTCTGGATTGCATGCTTTTGTGTTTGACCTAGAACATCACAGGACAGGTTTATTGTGGAGATTCAAAGAGCACCTCAGCGCTGTCATTCTGTCAATCTGTCGTATGATAATCTTTAAGTGTGAGTGTGTGTGTGTGTGTGTGTGTGTGTGTGTGTGAGTATGTGTGTGTGAGGCAGTTTTGGCTGTGTGTGCTGTTTCAGTGGTCTTTGAACAACGTATCCATGCAGCAAAGATCAGAGGCCATCCCTGACACCTCACTCCCATTAACCAAACATCAGCAGAATTTTATTCTCTCTCTGTCTCTCTCCATTTCTCCCCCCTCTCTGTTCTCTTCCGCTGACTGGCAGTCTTCATGTGGTGAAGTTCATTAGCCCTGGGGATGGGTGGGAGAGGAATAAGAGAGGGGAAAAAGAGAGATGAAGTTGGGAGAAAAGAGAAAAACACACAGTGACCTTGGTTAGGGAGATGGGTAAATGATCAAACGAGCTGGCAGCCATGTATATGTGTGTGCGTTCACGCCAAAATGTGTGTGTGAATGTGAGGTAAAGTAGGCGTAAAACAGTAACTCAATAAAGGATCAGTCACATCCAAGGAGCCTGGGGAGCCCACGCTGCTGACTGCGCAGTTTAGCAGCTATGAATGTGTGTGTGTGTGTGTCTGTATGTGAGCCACAGGAGTGTAGTTGGATGCCCTCCGCTGAGCTCGCCAGCACCTGCTAATTACCTTTCTCTACAGAGCAATGCTTTTAGCAAGAAAGAGGGAGAAAGTAGAGGAGAGGGGGGGTATTGCTTCTCATCTGTGAAACACCTTGAATGTGACAGTTGCCAAGACATGAGGCCGAGGCGGAGAAGGGGAGGTGGGTGGATTTGGAGCAGAAGATGCTGTGGTCAGCTAAGTGGAGAAAACACTGTCATTTGTCACAGACAGAGAAAAGTGCCAGATATCACATCGCACGTTCACACTTGTCTCTGCTCCAATAACCACCGGACTCCTAGGACATCTTAGTCCTCAGTGGCTCGGATGACAGTAAACGCATAAAGCGAGCAACTGCCTGACACAAAAAAAATGCAGAAAATGGCTAATCTTCATCTCCCTTACCGTCACGAATCAAGAACACGCAGTTCTCAGGTTTACAAACAGATGGTCATCCATAATGCAGCTTCTTAGCTGTTTTTATGGGAGATGTCAAGCTGTGATGCATTATCAATAGGCAAAGTGCCATCTAATAAAGGCTAACCACATTTTCAAATCCCCAAACCAGCAGTGGGATGTTGGTACATGCACATGCACATGGATAAATTTGTGTTAACATGTTTTGGTGTTGGAACTGATAAAAGAAAATTTATTAGTCTACTATAAAATTTAAAATTTGCATTTGGTATTGACTGAACAATGTTGGTAGAGTAATTGTGATGCAATAACAGGTTTGAGGCAAATATTAACATAACACACAGGGTCTGTTTGAACATTTATGAGCTGCATAGGAATTCTCTCTTACTTTTATCTGTTCATGCTTTTATATTTTAAGTAGTATTCTTTTTATTTAACTATTTATTTACACATGTATTTTAACTTTTCATATTTGAAGAGCCTGGATGATTTTTGTGTAGACAAATTTTCCAAATACTGAATTTGTATTCACTGTTTATTGGAAATTCTTTGTGTTATTTGATCGATATTGCTGGAACAGCTTATATTCAATTTGTATCAAGTGTGAAAACTAATGTTTTCTAACATAATTGCTTTCATTGTTCTGGGTGAGCTGTGAAATAATAACAGGGAAAAATCTGCAAAAAATTATACATAACTCAATTTTTTTGTACATTTTTGTGTTCTAATAATACATTTTGCATTTTTCCTTGGCACATGACAGTGTGTTGTTTAATATACTGCAGTTCTTTTTGTTGTTTACTAGATATGTAGCATCACAGGCATAATGAGCAGCAACAAAAACTGCAGAATAAATAAGACTGAGACTATTGTATAAGGGACCTACTGGTGCTTAGGAAGACGAATACCTGCGCAGCCCATGATAATATTAATTACTACCAGAAGGCAACATTCATGCTATCGGCCTGAAAGTCCTAGAAAAGATCCCAAATTAGCCTCTTTCCCTTATTTCTGGTGTTCATTCTTTTAAGGGTGCACAAAAACAATTTATACTGACCCACTTGATAGATTTTACTTATTCCACTGCTGTAGTTCATCAGATAAGGGGTCTTTACTTCATTACCTGAGGTTTAGTCACCCAGCTGTTTATTCAAGAGAGACTGCACAGATGAAAAAGACCATTTTCTGTGCTAGTAGAGTATTGACCTTCCTGCCTCTTCATGCATCTCTCCACATCTCTCTCTTTGCCCTGCAGATAACAGCTCCTTGGCTGCTCAGACAACCAGGGAAGCCTGTGACAGACAAATCTACCAGAAACCCCCTTCAGGCAGGGAGGCCTGTGAGAGGGTTTCTTACCCTGCGGGACAGAAGCTCCCAGCAGGTCTCCACCACACTCCCTTCATCTTCCCTGAAGGCTTGTCCTCCATAGAGACTCTGCTCACGAACATCCAGGTGAGGCTCTAACAGGGCTTTATTTTTATTATACTCTGAGATGAATAGGAAAGGAGATGAGCCACTCTCAGGGATTTCCTGAAATGGTAAATAGCAGACTTGACTCAGATATACAGTAATTGGGATGGGCGTGTGCTGACCTGCTTCTCAGATTTTACGTGTCTTTGTTTTGTCGAGTCACAATGAAAGCAGTCAGTGGATTTATTTTCAAAGGGGGAACAAATATTCTCAGCCTTATTTAAGTCTGATGTGATGGCAGATTCATTTTAGCAAACAGTTAAAAGATTAGCCTTGACTTTTATGAGGTTACAAATCTGATTTATTAATTTTTTTTATTTTACCTGAAATTGTTTTCATTTTAACTTTTAGCACAAGAGCAAAAGACCAGACTAAAATGAAAGCCCAACTTCGGTGATGAGTGAGAAGAAGATTATTGTATTTTAATGTTTTAATTTTTGTTTGTCTTTTATATTTCCTCAAATCTTACATAGAAACATGCTCCCTATGATCTGACGTTTTTAGGTACAGAGACGAAACAATTACTTTGTTTGTTCCTTTGTTTATTTCAATTATCAACATTTAAAACCAATACAATAAGGAAAAACAATATAAAAAAGAACAGAAAAACATATTTGAAAAGAAACGGGATAAAGTTCAACTTATACTCCTGTTCCCTTACTCTATCTTTTTTACTGACCATAAATTCCCCAAAGTAACCCAACAAATCTTATACATATCAAAATAAATTCTGACTAAGCCTGCACAAACCACAAAAATATAATACATATCAAAAGTAAACTCTGTCCATTTCAATTCTTTAATTCAAACTTTAATTTGTTGTGTATTTTTTCCTCATCCTTGCTTTTCGGTGTGTAACCTGTTGATGTGTGTCTGTGTGTCTCCAAGCAGGGTCTGCTGAGGGTTGCCATAGAAAACGCCCGAGCGCAGGAGAAGCAGGACCAGCTGGAGAGGACGGAGCTGAAGATGGAGCTGGTCCGAGAGAGAGAGCTCAGAGAGACGCTGGAGAGACAGCTGAGCATGGAGCAGAAAAACAGAGGTACAGACAACATCTTATGAAAGGAAATTTTATCCTGGAACCTACTGTGGTGTTGATTGCAGTGTTGTTTTTGTTTTCCCTCTTTTAAAAACTTGTATTCAGCGCTAACCCAGCGTTAAATTTCTCCTCATGGGTGTGGACTTTTAAACGCTTCAGAACTGACGTGGTATTGATTTCCACATAAAAACACGGACACTTTTTTTTTGTACGGATCTACCTCATCTACCTCCCGAGCTGCAAGGACTTCTAAAAGCTTGAAAATCAGATAAGGAAGTGAAGACACCTACTGTATATTACCCGTGAAAAGCTTCTGTAGAGGTGAATTAGACTCAAGTTGGCAGCATTCTACAAAGTAAATCAAGTTTGCCGTGTTACAAAAGGTGTCATATACAGCACAGCGTGAGCATCCCTGTTAAGGACTGCTATATGAGGTCACTGTGGATGGAGAGGTTGTTGTGGAAAGGAAATATTCCAATGAAATATCCCAGCCAGTCATATGACATTACTGATCAACTGAAGGTGATACACAGGAGAAGAAGCATTTTGTTTACCTTCATATATCCAACATATTTTACTTTTATTTAAAGAAACGCACTGATTATTCCTACAAAGTTACATACATCAATACCTGGAAGCTGCCCAAAGTCAAGGTTACAGAGGGTGGGAGAGGCACAAAGACAGTGATGTTTAACTTTCCCAACTCATTCTTATCCTATGGGATACTTCTTATACTTCTAGGGCTGGTTTTACAAAGACAGACCTTGACTGAAGCTTAGATCTAACTTAAATAGACAGGTGTCAGATTTATGTGACTAAGGCTTAGATCTAACCCCAGTCAGACTTCAGATATACATCTAAGTGTCTGTTGCACAAATCTGTTTAATTCTTCACTGTCTCAGGTAGGACTGTTGCTTGTTAAGTGAAAAAAAAAAGTCATATTGCAGTTATTACAGTTTGAGTCTAACCGCTTCAAAGAAAATGTAAAGATTACAATGTGTATTTAGCTATGTATATTTTTTTCAACTTAAACATACAAACATGAGCCAGTGAAAAAAATATGCAAAAACATCTAAGCAATAAAAAATGTCATGACTTTCATTTTGCATATTTTCACAGTTTCATCTACGTGAGTGTCACTGAATCCAAAATATGACCAGGTACACACAGGACCTTTAAACTGACATATAATTGCAGAGACTAATGTTCCAATTGTGGTTGTGTTTCAGTTCGTTGTGAAGCTCTAAAAAGTAGAACTGATTTGCTTTTAAACTCACACTAACAGAAAAACTTAACAATTAAATAGTATTTAACCAGAAAAATTCACGTATAGAAGTATTTTTACACTGACGTCCAAATTCATTTTTCTTTTCAGTCAGCCTTTCCTAAGTGATTTATCACTATATATTATGATGTCATCTGCATTTTTCAGTCAAAATCAAGTATTTTTGACCCTGTAGATGTTCATAAAAGCTCAAAGTAAATTCAATAGTTATTATATGAAAACAGAAAATTGGAATGAAAGAAATTTTTTCTGCTAACTATATCATTAACGGAACATAAAAACAAGCATCTACAACCACTGTTATTTGCCAAACTACATGGGTTTTATTGGGAAGTCAATATTGCAGAAAATGATGTTGTTTCCATGTTCTATAGAGAACATCCAAACTAAGACACATCCAATGCTGTTGAAAAGCTTTTCCTGAATCAGTTAAATTTATCAATAGGATTAATAATTATTAAACATTTTAGATGAGTAGATGTTTTTGGTCCCCGGTGACTGTTGAGTTCTTTGAGGGTTAAAGGGCAAACCAGAAAATAATTCCACTTAATGTGGCAGAGCTTAGTAGTTCTAATCACTTCTCAATGGGCTCAGAATAGTTAAATTAAATAACACACACATTGCATTGTTTAATGTTGATGCACTTGGACATTTTCTTTTGTCATTTCTCATTCTGCAATTTTAATAAACTACAAAAAAAAAACCAACAAAGGTTTGAACCATGTTTCTCTTCTTCTTGTCAGTTAATCTAACTGACTACTTTAGCTTAGATAGAGCTGTGCTGAAAATAAGTCCCACTTTATCTCTCTGAAACTGTCTAACTTCCATTTGATTAAAAAGAGAACACTAAGACTCTAAATTCTTAAAAAGCAAAACTTCAAAGATTTTCAGAGATCTAGCTAAAACTATCCAGCAAGTAGCAACAACATTTGCTGGAAGGACGCAGAAAATCTAATAAACAAATTCAAGTAAAGCCAAATACAAATGTTTGGATAAGTTTTTCTCTTTTACTGTTTTTTTCTTCAGTTTTGATCCAAAAGCGCCTGAAGAAGGAAAAGCGAAGTAAGAGAAGACTACAGGAGGCCTTGGAGGAGGAGGTGAAACTTCGTGATCAGGCAGAACACAGCCTTCTGCACAACGCCGCCACACACACAGGTACGACAGACACACACCTGCTGCACACCACACGCGAGCGTTTTGTAAACACATCAAGATTTATTTGTTTTTGCCTTGACTCAAGAATTAAGCTTGAGTATGATTCTCATTTTCATATTAAATGTCACCAAGCCTTCAGTAGAACACAGCCTTGACTGTCCATTAGCCTCTAATTAAGTGTCTTTATGAATTAATGACCAAACTACAGGCCATCAATCATCAGCAGCGGCTCCTCACACAGAGTCTGTGACCCAGGACGTGGATGGGAGCAACCATGATGACAACAGGCTGGACACTAAGGCAACAGTACAAGGTAGAGCTGTGTGTGTTACTAATACCACTTCACCGCTTTCATTCTCTCATGAACAGCCTCACGCTCTACAATCAGATGCTTTATTTCCCCTTTTTTGTTGTCATACTCCAAATACAAGTGCTAGAAGAAATTAAAATAAGAATCTTAACCTTAGAATTGCGAAATGCTGCACTATTTCTTGCCAGTTTGAACATAAAACTCAAAATATGACAGAAAAAGAAAAATGTGGCTTGTGACATTCATTGCTTTTTTAACTGCCATTGTCTTGTCTTGTGCCACGAGATTGTGAAATTTTGTTGCTTCATCAGTCTCATCTGACGGTTGTGTCTAAATACAGATAAACTGCGCCGTATCATCACTTTTTATGACCCTGTGCTAAGCTTGCAGGAATAATTCACTTATTAACTGTGGTAGCCGCACGTCCTCCCCAGTCTTACTTCAGCTGTTTCAGTTTTTCTACCTTTTTCCTTAAATTGAGGCAAATAAACACTGATTATATCTATTGGTGGTTGTTTATGTAGCTTCAATCAGCAGGGCTCTAACAACAGATTTCATTATTGCACCTACTCACTGGCTTTGATGCTTAACTGACCGGTGTACTGGAAAGGTTTTTCAAAGATTTCACAAGGGCGGCCATGCCTGAGAAAATGAACAAAATGAAATGAAGCATGAGGCCGCCATTTTAATGGAGACAGGCGTTTAATATATTTATTTCTGCCAACATGTTAGTCTTCACAGGGATAGATTAATGAGAAAATCCCACATGTAGCATCTTTAACAGACAGAAAAATAGAAGAAATAGCCGTGATCTTTAGCCCAGTCTCATCAAAAGAGTGCATGCTACCAGCCCACCTCTGCTCCACACCGCACCAGGACCGCCGCTCCAGACAGCTAGCTTGTTCAAAGGCAATTTTTAATTGAATGTCAGTGAAGCAAGAAGAGAACTGGTCACTAATTAACGGCTGTCTTAATTGTCCTCATGACGAGTTTGTTTGGACATCATTTGCATAATTAACACCTAGTAATAAATCATTTAAAGGGGAATTGTCTGTCAGACGGCAGGGCAGGAAGCAATTCCTTTGTGCCAGGAAGTTTTATCGCCAAAAACAGGGATCTGAGCCCGAAAAACAACTTCAACCAATCCCTACTTAATAATGATCTTTTATTAATGACCTTCAGTCCAGCGTGCGTAAAACCGGGTCCAGTATTCATATTTATAAGCATGAAGTGTCATGTTCTTCCTGTGTTTTCCACACAATCTTTAAACATATTACACCAATATTTAAAGAGAGTTTGTTGATCTGAGTTTGAGTTTCTGTGTGTATTTCAGAGGGCAGAGTGTTCCTGCAGACTGCTGGGATGTACTGAAGATGAGACAATAGACATCAGATGAATGGATGAATGGATGGATGAATGAAAAGAAGATCAACAGAGTGATTCGTCTTTTATGAGACGTGCAGTCGACAGGCGTTTTTTTGTGTGGTCGCGCCGTGACATCCCAGATACACATCTCCGCCTCCTCAAGAGGACATCCCTACATTTCAAGGGTGACACTTCCCATTGTTTTCTCATTTTATTTATTGCATTTATCACCGAATCTCAGCAGTAGTGGGAACAGTACTTTATTCTGATGACGTGTTTGACTGTGTTTCTTTCAATCAAGGTTTTTAGATCCTAGATGAAGATGACCATAGTTGTTTTTTGTCAGTGCTGTTTATCTGGACACAAGTAATAAATATAACTTGCAACAGAGTTGTGTACATATATAGTCATCATTTTTGTTATTATTATAAAAAAAAAATATAATGGCATGTTGTACAGTCAGTAAATGACTTGTATTGTGTATGTTATGCAGTAGTGCAGTTTGACAATACAAACAATACAAATCCTTTTTATGAAAATGTGTCTGTGCCTTTTTCTCTGTTTTCCAAGTACAATCCTTCAATACATTTTTCATGTTTTTCTGAAGAACAAATTAGATGTTAGTCAGTTGTTTTCTGTGACAAACAAAACTGTTCTGAATTCTGTCATAACTCTTGTGATTTATTTTGAGTACGTCTGTGGAGGAGGCGTCGACTGAGGGCTTCCAAGCATCTACATATTTGTGAATATAGACAATGATGAGCCAATGATTCAAGCTGCAGCACAAAAACATGCATAAAGTACTAATAGATCGACAGACAGACTGAGGAGACACTAGGGTCACATGTCAGCTGTCCTTCATTGTAACATGTTAATTGTCTCTGAGTTGCGCTTTATCATGCGACCCCTGTAGGAGGAAACCATTAGGCTCATAGCTTCTGTTTTATAAGATAAGTAAGATTTAGGCAAAAAATGGCCCAGTTACGTGACATTTGAAAGTTTTGTCCTGGTATCTATCAAATATTAAAATCCTTAAACACTTTAAATCTAATCAGTAATACAATTGTCAAATATAAGGTACTGTAAGATATTATATTCGATTACTTTACTAATAAATCTCTTGCTTTTAAAGCTGAAAAGTTGTACAAACATAAATTTAAACTAATGCTGTGCAGGATTGTTAGGGCCTTTTTATTATTATTTTTTTTACTATTTTTAAAATTTTACATATACAGATATGGATTCAGATACAATAAACTTTATTAATCTCCAGGTGGAAATTAACTTATTTCATCAATTAAAAAGAAATAAAATTAGACCATCATCAGTCATCAAACTAAGGTATTGTACAGTCAGATGGCAGTGGGGGTGAAGGGTCTTTTTTTTTTTTTTTTTTAATGTTAGAGGTAAAATATTGTTGAATTTCCAGTACAGAAAGGCATTCATGTGGAAATGTTCACTGAACATAGTGTGATAAATTTTTGTATCTTATGATTTGTTTTACATAATAGAATATAACTGGATGTAACGCCTTTATAATTGCCAATATTTTGCATAGTAACTGTAATCTAATAAAATATTTTTCACAGTAAATGCAACAGATTACCATTGCTTTTAGCCTTTTGTTGTAATATAATTACATAACATTACATGTAGCCAGTTACTCCCTAAAACTGCCTGTCTGTAACTAATTAATCTAATAAATATTGACATTTTTGTCTGCACATAAGTCAAATGTAACTTAATTTAAAATAAATAATTCTAATGAACCATTTGTACATACGGAACCAAGATCTAAATCAGTAAAAGTGAAGGAATGAGAGTGTGTGGTGGTTGTAATGAGGGGGAAATGATGAAGGTCTAATGAAATTCTACAAGCCAAAGAGCAAATGTGTTGTGATGGCAAATATAAAGATACACAAAGTAGACAGTAGATGTTCAGTCTCAGGTAATAAAGTTTCCTGAAATCATTCTATTGCGGAGAGACCCACTGAATATGCAAGAAGCCAGATTTTGCTCATGCAGCCTTGTCTAAATGTGCACTGTGCCATTTCCTGGACAGTAGCAGATAAGCTGTGATGCGGGAATAAAACAATACCCCTGTTACAAGCAATTCTTCCTGAATACAGAGTGGCTGACAAGTGAATAGCAGTGATTCACAGAAATGAATGTGTGAATGAGTCATCAGCTTTTCAGATGACCACCTCACAGGCTGTCCCGACTAAAAAAAGGTATGCAACTTCATTCAGCTCCTTTCTACTCTTTCACACTCTCTTGTATGTCTTTCTCTGTCACAGTCACACACACACACGCACAAGCATTTCCCTCTCATTTCACCGAGTAGCATTGTCCTGCTGAGCGATGTGTAATGGAAAAGATAAATGGAGGATAAAGCTAAGGTGACAGGACCGAGCATACGTGTGTGTGTGCATTTGTATGTGTGTGTGTGTCTGTCTATGAGTGTGTGTATGCCCGTATGTGTGTACTGCACAACAGACCAGCAAACCATCTGCTCATCTCCTCTTAATGAACAAAGCAAACAGCAGGAGTCAAGGCTGTCTCCAAATCTGGAGTCTCTTTATTGGTGAGCACACACATGCACACACATACACATCTTTGTGCTGTTTAATCTGATTATCTTTGATTGAGAACAGGGGCAAAGCAACCTTTTTAGACCTTACTCCTACATCAGTGACAGAGAAGGTCTGAAACACAATTAGCAAGCTGTTCCTGAGCTCTGCTTTGCAGTCACATCTGACCACAGGCAGCCAAATAGACCTAATGGTTGGGAACTAACCAATGGGAACTAACACGCTACTGCATCTGTAGATGACGAGGAAATGCAACACTATTAGACAGCTGTTCACCATATCTTTTCAAATGTACTTGGTCGTAACATAAGCATTGGATCAATTGCCACTGGAGCAATCACACCCACATACGAAGGTGTACACGTGGTTTGATGTGACTCAAACTGGCAGCCTGTGGTGCAGGACAAAACAAGGACTCTCCAAAGGAAGTCTGGACATTGACAAGATATGACACTGTGTGAATTATATATAATAGAGAACCATAAGAAAAAGCCATTCATATGGACTTAGTAGAGCCACATCCTGTTCAAGACCCAATGGGTAATTAACCCTCTCACAGAGAGTTGATGACATGCTTTAAGGCAATGAAACACTTCCTGTCTGCTGACTGAATGCATATCCCACATATAAACACATATCACCTACTAAGCCAATCGTCAGAAGTGACAAGACTGGGGATCAAACATAAATGCTTCATGGTGTGTGGGTTCAGAATCACTCTGCTGGAAGTGCATAAGTAACAGCATTGTGGCATCATGAGTAAGCAGCCTCATCATCTGCTCTGCTGAAATACCTGTGGGCAGGACATTAAATCCCAGCTCCAGGGGAGATACTGTTGTTAGATCAGTGGTTCTTAAGCAGGGATATAGACTTCACTGGGGGGGTTAAGTAAGATGAAGTGGTCACTGGGCCAAAAAGTCAGAAGATGGCCCTACTTTAACCTCTAAACATGCACATTTACATAATTTAATATTTCTTTCTGTCTAATCTTCTCTAATGTGTTTTTAACGTTTCTGTGAAGCCAATAACATTTGTTATTTTTGTTTTTATAGGCTATATGTTTTTGTTTGTGTTAATTGCCCGTAAAGAACATTTTAATAAGTTTTAGAAGTTTACCACATAGCACATTTTGGCACCCAAAATGCTTGATATGCTATTGTGAAAGTAAAAGAGTATAAGAATATTACATATGTATTTTCAATGTGAAGTTGGTGCTCAGGTTAAACATATTAAGCTGAAACTGGCTGACTCACAGTGCTGCAGAAATGGGCTTAAATCAACAATATATACTCACTTTACCCATAAAGACCAGGTGCTACTTTTGTTGCAGTCCCCAAATTATTTTTTTAAATCAACTTTTAACCTTTCTTTAGTGATTTATCACCATTTATTTTCAGTTGTATGCTCTGTAATTTGCATTTTTACATGAAAATTTGGTATTTTCCTATATTTACCGTACTGGTCATGTAGCTGTTCATAAAAGCTCAGATGAATATTGAGGGTTATTTTATCAAAAACAGAGAAAACTGAAGAAAAAGTAACTTTTTCAGTAAATGATATCAATGACTGAACATAAAAACCAGTGTGTTCATCCAGTGTCATTGATCTAAGTCCATAGGTTTTACTAGTGAATCAGTGTTGTAAAAGATGACGTTGTTTTCATATTCACTACGTAGCCTCTGAACATCCAAATGGGTCATATCTGATGACCATCAAAAGATGACAAACTGCATTTTACTCCAATTATTTACACGTATTGATATGATCAGTGGATCAACAGTTATTTAACATTTTATATTAGTAAAAGATTTTGGTCGCTGGTGGATGTTTGAGTCTTTATGGGTTAAATACACTACAATAAAGAAACAAAAGGCAGTGTAAGCCAGATCCATGAAGGTGATACCATATGAATAGTGTCTACAGTTTATATATAAGAAGCAACAAAACACTACAGCAATGAGTGTGATTGGGATCTATGAAAATCCATCCCTTCATTCCTCACATGAGCAAATTATAGTCAAACATGCACAAAACATTATGAAGGACCCTATGCACATTGTCACAAACATTTACCTTCACCTAGACATCACAGAACCAGACAATACAAAAATAACTGCTTCAAAGATACAACAAAGAGCACCTAAACCCTAAAGAGTATGGTTATAGATTTACATATTTGGCATGCATTGAAGATTGTGGAGTATTTGATGGATCGCTAACTTAATGTAAGTTTACTTTCCTGTAGTCTTTTCATGTATTTATGACAGTTTCAGCTGTCTGTACTGGTTGTATTCAATGTCATGACCTGCTATTGCACAGTTTCATCTGACTCCAGTCTTATAGCCTATTTTGTGTTTGGTATTATTTAGTACAGTTTTCTTCTTTTCCAGACCAAATTTCACTATGGGGAGATAAAGAATATCTTATGGGTGTTTTATTCTATTTATTTATTTTTCATTTCAACATGTTTAATCCATAAAGACCCAAACAGCAACTGGCCACCAAAATCATCCACTGATCTAAAACGTTTAATCCATGTTGATTCATTAAACCTATCAATACATGTAAATAATTGGTATAAACTGCAGTTTGCCATCTTTTCACTGTCAAACCCATTCAGACGTTCAGAGGCTCCGTAGTGAACATGGAAACACTGTCATGTTCTATAACATTGATTCACCAGTAAAACCCATGGAGTTTGACAAATGATAGTACTTGCACATGCTTATATTTGTGTTGAGTTATTGATATCTTTGCTTAAAAAGAGACTTTTTTCAGTTTTATTTGTTTTTTAACATAATAACCCTCAACTTTAATCCGAGTTTTAATGAACATCTACGTGATCAGTGAAATAAATACAAGAAAATACATGATTTTCACAAAAAAAAAAAAAGCAAAATACAGGGGATAATATTAAATTAAAGGGTGATAAATCAATTAATAAATGTTAAATCTAGATGAAAAGTCATTTGGGGTCTTTGTGGGTGAAAGGTATTTCTGTGTAGTACTTTTTCCTGTTTTGGGGTCCTTATTTAAGGTTTGCATTACAAGGTAACAGCGTCCTCAAGCGGTCAGAGGGTAAACGTCATTACAGTTCTTGCAAAAAAGCGTCTTTTGGTCGTAACAGGCTTCCGTAGCAGATCCCCTTTCCCCCAGCTCTTCCTCGTCACAGTCACAGCATGGATCCTCATTCCAAGTTAGGCTCGGTGTTTTAGACTTAGTTTCGTTTTGCCTTTAGATAAACTGTTAGCAAATCGATTCCGTAACCCGTCTTCACACCATGTTTACCACTACCGGCTCTCGGGGCCTGTGTAAGTATCCCGAATCGACCGTTAAAGCGGAGCCAGCCTGTCGCAGTCCTCTCACTGCATCTCCTGTCACTTTCAATGGCAGCTGTTAGCTTAGCCGAGTTGTGTTAGCATTACGCTGTCATTCATTTACCAAAGGTGTTATATGTAAATTACGAATGCCTTCTCTTATTTAACAACCTACATTTTCGTTTCCTGTCAGGCTGGTGAGTCGAATAACGTTCTACGTTTATAGAAATGCTAAAACACTGTGGCATCTATTGTGCTAATTTAATGTTACTCAGGAGGTTCTAATGGGTCAGTCACGCCTCTGCGAAACAAATTAGCAGCGTGTCATTTCAGTCACAAGAAACACAAGCTGGATGATATTTAAGTCATTTCAAGTAGCACAAAAAAGCTTGGTTAAAAAGGAGTGACAGGTCCTCGTCTAAGCTGCTCTGTTTGTGTATGTGTTGTGTAGATAAAGCTCCTCTATCTAAAGGCCTCCTGCTGGTGCTCAATGGACTGACTGTGATGCTCACCCTGCTGCCACAGTACCAGGACCTGTTTGTGTACAGTCTGCAGGCTGTCACACAGCAGCACCAGGTATGTCACCATTCCAAACCTCCTGTGCGAGCCCCACTGAGCACAATATTTACATGTGTTGAGTGAGGGGCTTCATGTTAGACCGTGAAAGTGGCTGTTTCCGCAGTAACTTTCAGTGGCCTCTAAACCACATCCTCTAGGCTTCCTCAGCAGATGGCGTTTACTGTGTTGCTATAGTGATAATGGGGTCATGTGACCTGATGTAGGCCTGTAGTACTGGTCATGTGGTACAGTTGTATGAGGCATCCTCTGTTCAAGGATGAGTGCTGGGTATGAGTGACCTCCTGAAAAATCTTTTGTCAGCTGAGTTACATCAACTGAAGACGGCCATGACTACTTAGAACTATATTTATATGTATAGAACTTTATCGCATTTGATAAGTTCCTTCTTTTTTTTCTCTAATCCACTCCACTTTATTTATATAGCACATTTAAACAAGAACATTTCCAAAGTGCTGCACATCATCAAAACAATCAAACAATTACAAAAACTACTAAAAATAATAAATGAATAAATACATAGAACTACTTCCATTCAAACATCCTGTACAGACAAACTCAAAACCTCAAAATGATAAAAAAATATCATTGTGTAAGAGTGTGAATTATGTCCCAGTAGAGCTGCAAATATCAGTTATGTTCTCATTTAATCAGTGAGTTGGTTGGTCTGTATAATGTCAGAAAAAGTGTGACCATAATCCAAAATGTCATCCTTAAATGTCCCATTTGTTCCGGTGCTCAAAGGTGTTCAGCTTATTGTCATAGAGGAGGAAAAGAAAAAAAACAGAAAGCAGATATGAGAAGTAGGGGTTTGTATTGCCAATAATCTGGCGATACAATACAAATCACAATACAAGGATCATGATACGATACATTGCAATATATCACGATACTGTTAACAAGGTGATTTTTTTTGTTTGTTTGTTTTGTTTCTTTTTTTTTCTAAAGACTATTTCCTGGAAAATTTAAATTACACCGCAAATACTAAACACATTTTTATTTGATCAGAACAGGATCAAATGCTATATCACAAAACTTCCTTCTGTAAAAACTGAAAGTGCAGGATAAAGTTATAACATGCATCTTTACCAGTACAAAACACACACAAAAAAGGATAAATAAAATTATGTTTTACAGAGATTACAGTTTAAGATCCTGATCTATAAATGAAAGAGCTTAATAAAAAAGAAAGCCAAAAAACAAAGGTGAACCTCCGCCATGTCTGCATTTGAATGAATACCTAAAAATATTGATACAGTACTTTTTAATTGATACAGTATTGTGAAATGAAATATTACAATATACTGCGCAACCAATATTTTCTTATACCCCTAGTGAGAAGCTAAAACCAGATAATTTAGACTGTTTACTTTAAAAAAATACTCCAATCAGATATTGATTATTGAAGTAGTTGTTGATTAATTTAATAGTCATTAGCAAAATTAATAATTGTTACCCAACAATATAAACAGCAGAGCTCAAAATGGATCGATCAGCATTTTTCTGGCATTTGAGATTTGACTGATGCTCCTTTATTGATGCATCACAAACAGGGTGCTTTACATCTATTGGTACCTGTCATTAACAATGATTTCCATAAGCTGCAACTGGTCCATATTTCTGCCGGCTGCATCATCACCAAAACCCCCTCCTACCACCACATCACCCCTGTCCTCTAGGAACTACATTGGCTCCCAGTTAAACAGAGTTGAATTCAAACTCCTCCTGTACACCTTTAAATCCATCCACAATCTCGCTCCTCAGTACCTGTCAGACCTCCTCCATATCACCACTCCAGCCCATTCCGTCCCTCAGGTCCTCCTCCTCCATCCATTTCAGTGTGCCCCCGTCTGCCTCAGCACCATGGGAGGCCGAGCCTTCAGCCGCTCTGCTACTCAGCTCTGGAACTCCCTTCCACCATCCGTCCATAACAGTGACTCCCTTCCTGTATTCAAATCCAGACTCAAAACTCATCTTTTCAGAATAGCTTACCCATCATAAGTATTACTCTCCATTTTACCTTGTACTGCACCTCTTCATTTTTACGTATTGTAATTACTCTTTTATCTGTTTGTTTGCTTCTTTGTATTCTATGCATTGTCTCATTTATCCTTTGCTGTACAGTGTCCTTGGGTGTCATGAAAGGCACTTATAAATAAAATGTATTATTATTATTATTATCATTGTTTATATTTCATCAGTAGCATATTTAAGTAATGGAGGTCTGCCCTGTAACGTGTAGAAATACAAACAAAATGCAGGATTTATTCCTATCTTCAAGTCCCAATAAATGTTTGTACTTGTTATGTGAACTGTATATATGTAGAAATATTAAATGAACAGAAAAAAAACCAAATAATTAATCACAGTTATATGTATTACAATTCAAGTACAATCAACTAAATTGCCATTACTGTGAAAGCCCACTATATTAAGTCATATCACAAAGCTCAAAGTGAACCCTTTCAAATGTGGGAACTGTATAATGTATCCTTGCTTAGTTGTGTCTATGGGCTAATATTTCTCTGTGTTCCATGTGCTGCAGTTGTGGAGGCTGTTGTGTGGGAGGCTGGTCTGTTTGGATGTTAAGGACTCCTTTTGTAGCAGTCTGCTCATCTACAACTTTCGTATCTTCGAGAGGAGGTTTGGTACCAGAAAGTTTGCTGTAAGTACAGAATAAGTGTGTATAAATAATCTGTGTAGGTTCTCTTTTGCCTAGATCATCGTTCTTCTTGGTAGTTCTTCTGGTTTAGCTCTTTTGAAAACGTTTCGTCTCTCATCTAAGAGACTTCTTCAGTTCTGTGTATAAATTTATATAAATTTAAATAAAAACACTTAATACAGTTTTAACACCTGAGCAGCCTTTGTTGTGTTGAATATCATTGAGTTGTGTTAACCTCAGCTGGTCAGAGGAGGAAACGATATTCAGTTTGTTTAGGTAATAGTACTCTATTTTATAACACTAACATTTTGCAAGAGTTATCCGTAGGTAAAGTGAGAAACATCTAAATAGCCATTGTGCAGTGCAATGAATTTTACTGTACAGCACTGTTTACACTACCATTTTATGACCTGTTATCTCGTTTTCATTTCAGTCTTTCCTGTTGGGAACCTGGTGTCTCTCTGCATTGATGGACTATTTGCTGGCCCAGGCTTTTCAGTTTCTTTTTGACTATGAAGTGGAGGAACTGCCTGCAGGACTGTAAGTAGTTTGAGCATATTAATAGTTAAACACACAGATTATTGATACTATAAATACTTAATATCCAAAGAGAGAATAATTTTGTCAGTGTCCAGTGCTCACTGTGTAACCAGTATAGTTAGATTGTACGACCTGTTAGGTTTGATATGTGTCTACAGTTTAACCATACGTCACTTAAGAGGAAGTGTTTGTTTTTCACCTCCATAACTGACAATAATAGAAGATGCCCTGTCATAAAAGCAGAAATAAGTAAGAGCTGCAGTGTAATTTGGGTCTGATTGTTCCATGTTTCATTTATTTTGTTTTCTGAATTTGTCTCCATTGCAGGCTTGCTCCTGTCTTCTCTCTTTTTGTGCCTTTCTACCTATCAATCCCCAGAATGCCAGTCACCCAGATCCTGGGTCAAATTCACATCACCAATAAGTCTCTGGTCTACATTGTTGGTTTGCAGGTAAGTTTGTGTTTTTTCTGTCTTGCTCACTCGTATTACTGAGAATGTTTGCGTTTTAGGTTTGTCTGATCTTAGCTTTCTCTTCCTGTTTTTTCTGCGGTCCAGTTGCTGACTTCCAGCCCATTCATGTGGCTCCTCGCCCTCAGTGGGCTGGTAAGTGGTCAAAATCTTATTTCCATTTGCCATGGATATGGAAAGTTGATATACTGTTGTGATGAAGAACAAGTAGTGGCATCTCGGAGATTGGAGCGGGTACAACACTGTAGGGACAGGAAATGTTAAATATCTGTCTATTAGTGGGAACTTTTGCACTTCATTAGCTGGTTATTATTGTCATCAAAAAATTTTGTTAATTACACATTCTGACTTGGATATTTTATTTATTTTATTGGTTTTTTAAATGGACATTGTACATTAATTCACATTGTTGTAAATGCACCAAGGTTAGCCATATGGCAATTTTTCATCTGCAGGCCCTGGACAGATGTTAAATTGTCACCCTAAAAGGTAGCACAAGGTTATGAACATGCAATGTTTTTTTTTTTAACAATATAAATCTATAAATAAATACCTTAACACATACAAGTACAGGACGAGTGTTGCAATGCAAAAATTTAATTAATTTAATGACACATCAGACAGTGTGAGTAAAAAATAGTTAAAATACACTTTGCACTTAGACATATTCAAAAATACAACAGAGATAGGACTAAGAAATAGTTGTGTTTTGAACCCATTTTAAGATGTCAGCTCTCTGATTACCACTGGAATAGAGTTCCACTCATGTGCAGCTGTAACTGCACATGGATTTTCACACTAAATACCTGTAAATTCAGTGCTAATATATTTCTGTGTTTGTTTATGCCTTTCAGATCTCAGGTGGACTGTACCACTCTAATGTCCTTAGGCTGCAGAAGCTGCTCTTTGTACCTGCCTGGGTCTCTCGTCTGGGACATTATATTCTGGAGCCCATTTTCTCAAGTGAGTGCATCCAGTAGTAATTGTATACTCTACACTATCCATGACTGGTGAAGTGATCTCACAGTAAACACTTACTAACAAGAGTAACATGATTATTGTGTCAGTGCTATGATCCAGAGAGACATAAAATATTAAAATATACTGCATTGTTTGATAACCAATCATGTATCAAGTTTCTAGCCACAGTACGTCAGCAGTTATATTGTGATGTTGCTTGTTGCTGTGCATATCATGAAGCTAATTAGCTCAAATTGGCCTTACTATGCAGAGATGTATTTGGTTACCGTGTTTCAAAGAAGAAGAAAATATATAAAAAAATATGCATGGTATCCTCTGTTTATGTGCTCATCTACTGTTGTATGTATTTTTTTTTTTTTTTGTTTGACTTTTTTCATATATTTTTTTATATGTGGTCTTCAAGGCTCTCAACCCAGCAGTGAAACACCAATTGGGATGGGTGCCACTCTGGACATTCAGAGGCAGCAGAGGATGGACCTTCTTGACCAACAACTGCTGCTTGCCCAGTACAACGAGGCCCGGAGAAATGCCAGACACCAGCCACAGGTAGACACTCACACATGCAGTCACTGGCTCTGTTAGTATATACAGGCTCATGAGCACCAGACATGTGTTGTCTAATGTGGGTGAAGTTACTATTTCAAAAGCCACTGAAGGGCTGCTATTATAATGCACACTAGTCCTTCCATACATAGAATCACTGCTGTGGTTCAATAGAATGTGTATTGTCAGCTTACTAATACTACTAACATTTGTTTATTAAATCAAATCAAACTCCCTTTAGCACATTATTAGCATGGTCAAATAACCATTCACTTCCACATCCATCAGCACCGGTTCATCTTTACACTGACTTCCTTTTATATATTAATTTAATTCAGAAACAGAAGCACCACATGGTGATTAGATGTATAAACACAAATATAAGCAGAGAATGATTTTTCCAATTCACTTGAAATTTTTTATCAGCAAATGTTGATATTTATTGTAAATACATTTTCAACTAATTGAGTAGTGTTATTTTATAAATGACTTAACATGAGGGTTTAGTGAGCAGGTAATGAATGACCCATAACTTAAACAACCCTATGTGGGAAAGTACACGATTCTGCCTCAATGTTTATCTGTGTGTGTGTGTGTGTGTGTGTGTGTGTATGTGTGTGTGTGTGCGCAGGCTGGTTTATTACAGTGGACCAGGTTGTTCCCATCTTTGAGACATAGAGGACAGAACCGACCCCCAGTGCAGCCCCGCCCCCAGACTCAGACGCACGCCTCCACACAACCTCCACTTCTGGACAACTCACCGGTTGCAGAGGAACAGGTGACCTGACCTCTACTTTTGTTCTGAGCCAAGTATTGGTTTACTTTCTTCAAAATCAATCACTTCTTCAATACTACTTCTTCTGAAGCTCACATAGCTCACAAACACACTCTTAACTTTTGATAAACCTCAGTCTACATGTACAGTATATTTCTGCATGTGAGGTGATAGGTGGTGTGACATGTTTGTATGAGCTAATGTTCCAGGTTTTGGGGTTCAGGTCAAAAAGTACCACAGCAGCACTCTGATTACATTATAGATAGTAGAATCATGATTAATTATACTTGCCATTATCTCTGTCAGTCTTATGACACAAGGATACAGATTCTCTTATATATGATCGGGCATTCCTACAGCAAGCACATCCAGAGAGATCTGTTTTCAGCCCACCTGGTTATGTGCTCGAACTGCATCAAAACAGATTAGATCCCGGAATTATGAGATTAATTTTCATACAGTAGTGACATGTAAGGTTGTCAATCTATTGAAATTTACTGGTAAGATGTGAAGGATACATTATTGCGTGTATGTTAGAGGAAGACTGAAAGAATGGGAGTTTCCTTGTACGACCACACTTCATTGTTTCACCACCTGTTTATTTAGCAGCTCTAGACACAGACATTATTGGACTAAGCTACATAGGCTACGCTTTACAATCAGTGTGTGTATTTAACATTGGTTTTCAAATTGGGTGGGGATTTGCTCTCTTAATGGTTGGGGTGGGTGTGGTGACTTAATAAAACCCTGACCGGTGCATGTCTAAAGGCGATGTTGCTGTGGAGGCTGTCATAACTGATGTCTCATAACTAATGCTCTTTGTCACACAGGTTGCGAGGTTAGTGGAAATGGGCTTTTCCAGGGTTGACGCTCTCGAAGCCCTCAGAGCTTCAAACAATGACATCAACATGGCGACCAACTTTCTCTTGCAACACTGAGATTTCAGTGCAAAAAACAGAAGTGGGTGAGGACAGAGACGAATCAGGAAGAGAAGTGAAGCAAAGCAGCAATCAAACAAAGAACGATGGAGAAAATGGCGGAAGACAAATGAAACCTGTACAGATAATCCGAAGGCTGTGTCACTACTACCTGAGGCAGCGTTAGTCTGACCTGATCTGAAATGAGTCAGATGACACTCAGATTAACGGAGAAGTGTGAAGCACAAAGTGTAAGACATTTGCGTCATAGCTTTCTGAAGGCTGTCATAGTGTGAAACAGGTGTCATGGCTCAGAGGTGGGGAGTATGACTCAAAGGGAATCCCTTTGAAAAATAAACAGAAGCCAAACCTGTCAGAGCTTTTCTTACAGTACATCCTAAAAGCAGTGTTTAGCCCAGAGGAGCCAGTGTAAAGTGGGCTTTTTGTCTTAACAAAACTGACGCTGAAGCACACAAATCAGCTAAAACCACATCTTCAATCTACATGGATAACAACATATAACTATGTGTGAAATACAGTTTTTTATTTTCCACTTTGATGTACTGCCACTTAACTTCCACAAAGACGATGTAACTCTAAAATCCAGCATCCTTACTCTTATAACTGGTTGGAGATGTAAGTGAAGAAGCTGCACAGTAAAAAAAAAAAAAAATCCATGAGACATTTAAGTTGTCAGATTCTCATCTCACATTTGCTAAACAGATTTTTCTTACAAGATTTTTGGATAGTCATTCCTGGAAAGTAGTTTTTAATCACAAGTAAAAACAGGAACATGGCTCTAAATGCTAGATGAGACAAAGAAAGGTGTAACTCACTGCAACAGTGAGGTTCAGAGGTCATAATTACTGTTCTGGAATTTGAAAATAATGAATCAGTAAAGAATGTGACCCACTTGACCATGTTTTTATCACATAATTATTATTTCGACATATTGGCAGTCTTTCCTGGAAGTAGCAGGACTCACCCTTTTCCTGTATAAGATGTTTTAACAGAGTCGTTAGTCTGACTGAAAATGACTGCAGGAGCCAAATCCAGAAGAACAAACCAATTTGGCTCCGTTATAACATCCTTTCTCTCTCTCCTGTTGATGATAGTGAAGGGGTTGTTTGACAGGATATGCATTAGTCGGGCTTTCTCAGGGTTCATGAGGTGACTTATTTTTTTTAATGTCATTTTACTTCAACCATATTTGCAGACATGATGCACAGTAGGCCTTGAAGGAGGTCACATCTCACACACCAGTCCTCAACCATCGATCTTCATGCTCTCACACACATGCACATACTCAGCGGTTTTATTTATTCTGTCTACACATTTCTGTTAGCACACCCAACTGAACCATTAAAGTCTTAAATGTCAGATGATATTTATTATGCAATATCACGACAAGAGGATACTACTTTGTGTATATAAATGTAAGATGTGCAAGAAAAGTAATATTGCAGCCACTATGTATTGATGTCAAAGACAGATGCTAGTTTTATATTTTGTGCATAATATTATTGATAATATATGACCTAAGTTGAGTCTGTTCTTTGTGTGTATGTATTTTTAAGAGTGATATGTCAGTATATGGGTCTAATGAGGAAGTAGTTGCATGGACAACTTTCTGATGAACTGTTAAGAGTCATGTTTGATCTGTGGAATAAATTGACTTGATTAAATTATTTGTTTCATGTATGGGCTTTTCACCATGATATCTGTATTTACACATAACACTTAATGCGCACTAATGTTTTTGTACAGCTTCTGCTTAGATTAGAAGATGTACAACATAGTGTCTGGGAAAGTGTGATCACCTCAGTTGATACAGAGTGACTCTTTGACACTAGTTGCAGACTAGTTATATTTGATCAGCGGTATTCAAATCCGGTCTTTGAGGGCCAGTGTCCTGCATGTTTTAGATAGGTCCCTCTTCCAGCACACCTGGTTCAATTAATGATCAGCTCATCAATAAGCTCTGCAGAAACCTGATGATGATGTATGGCTTCCAGGTGTGCTGG
>JAPQRP010000009.1:20690281-20700726 GCA_037367295.1 Apogon hyalosoma | reverse complement strand
TCCATCCATCCATCCATCCATCCATCCATCCATCCATCCATCCATCCATCCATCCATCCATCCATCCATCCATCTCTCTCTGTCCATGACAACAGTTTCTTTATTCACTGATTTTTATGCAGAGGTTTCTCTTCAGTCCTTTGTTGCCTTTTTCTTCTTCTGCCATCTCTATAGCTACCTAGGTACCATTAACTTAGAAATGTCAACAATCACACTAGCAGATGTTCTGTGAGCCAATGCCACCATCTTTATCTCAGTTATTTCAAGGACCTTCAGACTGAAGAGAACATCTCTGATGTTTTTCTAAGCTCCTCCAGGAAAACATGATGAGCAGCAGAGAGGAAGAAATCCCAGGAAGTCCAGCAAGCTCCATATACATCAGACCAGGGAAATCATTAGAACCATAAACTCATGAGTAAATACAGAATGGTAGTGGATATAACAAAGGAAAAAACAGTCGGTCAGATGAAAATGTATTTTCTATACTTTACAAAACAAGTAATTATGGCAGCGGTGAAGATTCACATTGTGAAAGAAACGAGTTATCCAAAAATTAATCAAGTTAATTTGTGAAATTGTGAAACAAGTATTTATTTTTCTTTTTTTTATTACACCTATGCATAATCCTGGTCATGGTCAACAAAGCCATTAACCAAAGGAAGAATACTCACAGACTGCATTTTGCATCATATTAATTCTGTTTCAGCAGCAGGGATATAAAGGAAATTGTGTTTAATGTAACACAAAATTAACTTCATGGAGAACCACCTCCACATCGAAATTACATCCTCCTGTTTCCGGAAGCATAAGACTAGTCACGTTAGCTGAGTAATGTGAAATATTACATGGAGTTATTAAAAAGGCTGGTGTGTGGATACAGAATGTGCACAGACAAATCCTGTTACACATTGTGTGTGAAATCTGTTGACTACACTTGTGAAATATTGCAATAATATCCAGAATACTTATGGTTATGTTCACTTTCGTATACATCTGAGGATGCTGTGATCACCTCAGTGCTTAGACTGAAGGTAACACACAGCTCATCGTGTTCCTTTAGTCATGTTTAAACACAAAGAGACCACCCCCTCCCCTTTTTAGTCTGTGCTGATTCACAACGGTCTGAAACCAGCCAGCTCTGGAAGCTTGTCTCCATGGAGACAAGGGTGGGAAGGAGAGTGATGATGTTGCTGGCAGAACAGCAGTCCCGAATCAACCATGTGTTTCAGTTCGTGTATGTGTGGATTTACAGGAGACAAACACAGGGAGATTATATTTTCCTTCTCCAAAGAAGGGTAATTTGGGTGTCTAGCACACCACGCTAGGTAGCTTTTTTGGTGGAAGGATAACTACAGGATCTGTCAACTCTGAGGAGAAAAACAAACAGCTTTTATTGATGAGCTATGCCATTCTTACCCTTGATTGATTTTATAGGTTGTGACAAGCAGAGAGTGTGACCAATTTCTTGTGACATGTGCAGTAGCCTATATTCTCAGATATCTACACAACAAAAATAGTAGGATTTAAGAGGGTATACACTGTGCATTAGGGAACTTCAGTCTCAGAATTACATTTTAAAGATTATCAGAGAGTTAAAGATGTGAAAATAACACATCATAGGTCTTGAGTCTGGTAGGATGTAATTCTTCCACTGTTTTCCCTCATTTCATGTCATCTCTAATGATGATATTGTCTTGTGAAGATGTCAGAGTCGGGATCTAAAATATTTTACAAACTTAAATTTTGCGCGGCATCTTTTACACGTATCTTTGTTTTTCATAACACATTGATCATCTATTGATGTCTTAAATGTTCCACGCAGCCCTCTGAATGTCCTGACCCAGGTCAAAAATCACTACATTAGACAATACAGCTGCAGTACAATTGGAAATCTTATAGGCTATTACATTGTTGACAGGATGTTAGTGTCAGCTGAACTGCTGTAAAAATACAAACTACAAGTCTTTAGCAATCGGCTGCTGTCTTTGTCTCAGCTGGCTCCTGTCAGTACAGCATAATAGATCTAAATTCACCACAGGGAAGTAATGTAATAAGTCTTTAAATATATCCAAGATGCTGCTGATAGATTTGACAATTTTGCCATGTATTATTTTAATACTGCCTACAGTTTGCCATTGCACACAACACAGCAGAGATGAAAGTAATAAGACAATGTTTCATCAGTACAATGCTGCTGTCAAGTAAAATTAAAAAGTGGGACTGCTTTGAATTTATCACTGAAAATGTCTTTGTTTCACTGAACTGCTGTGACCCACATCGCAAAAACTGAGCTTAAAGCTTTGGATGCTGTGGTGATGAAGAGGTGTTACAGGGATTTTTTAGAGGGGGTGGAGATGAAAAGAGGGCACAGTTAGTCACTGGTTTGAATAAGATGGGTGCCTCTGTGTTTAATAGACATGAATAACAATGAGACAAGAGGATGGACACTACAGTAGGCTATCTGTCAAAAACTGGTTCAAAGCCTGGTTTTTTAATCATTGAAGTAATCTTTTTAGGCGTTCATCTAAAGTATGTCTGGTGTTAAGATAAATCTACTCACTCAGAGCAAATGACAATTTTGTAATACCCTAAGAAGTAAGAGAAAGTCAACAAAAGTGCCACAAAAATGACACAGATGCAGCCAATGGCTGCGCAGGTTGTATCAGGTCAAGCCCTTGCACATTCCTGTGACTGACATAGTAAACAGGCTGCAAACAAAGGATGTGAACAGGACTCAGGACTAATTGAGGTAATTGTCATCATTATGTCAGCTTGACATAGTTAGATTGATTCAAATAACAGCTTTGTAGGTTTGCAAGCTAGCTAAATTAGCCAACTTATTTGGATGTTTGTCAACAAAATTATGTAACAGGCAACAAAAACAATTCTCATGTTTGTGTTATTGTGCCAAAATGATGAATTTATGAAAATTATACTCCAAATCCAGTTGGATCATCTCCCTAAATGTTATACTTATTCAAATATTACTTTGCATTAATGTTAGCTAACAACAACGGACATTAGATATTCCTGACTTTATCAAGTTTTCCTGCTTCTGTTAATGTAAAACTTTATGGTGTATTTAGTAAGATTTCTGATGTACCATATCCAAGGCATCTCTGGCTCTAAATAGAAACAGAAGGAAAAGAAGCTATCACCCTCCTGGGTGGCACATTCATCTTGAGCCTTATGTGACTGTACAGGATATTGAAAGGGAAGGGAAATTCCTTTTTAAAGATAATGTTAGCATTATCTTATCATCAAGAGATACCCAGTGTGATTTGTTAGAACAATGTTTGCCTCCTTCCCAAGCAGGGACTTTGATTTAGCTAGGCCTTTGCCTCCATTTTTGCCATGGTGAGCATGTGTAGAGGCCCTACAACAGCAAAATACTGCCTTTGCCAAAGGGCTGCCAAAGGAAATAACAGAGCACAGTGTGGTATGATTATATTAACTAAGACAACAATGAGTGATGTTTAGAGCCTGGGGATTTACAGACTCCAAGCATAATCAGATTTCACAACACATCACCTCAACATGAAAAGTAATGAAGAAGCATGGCCGGGGGTGGGGGTCATAAACAGACATGTATAGTGTTTATTATATCCAAACAGGAGTTGATAATAGGTCTTAAAAGTAAAATAGCATTATGTTTGCTTCTTGCAGTTTGAAATAATCATTTAGTGTAATGTTGAAAACAGTCCTATCTCATCGTCTTTCCTCTTATCACCTCACTCTTGCATGCTCTCTTTTAATTTCTCAGGCTCAGACCTCACTCTGAAAAAAGCTCTCTCCATCTTCTGGGAATGCCGCTTTGACAGTAATGGTCCATTTAAGCAGGTAAATGCAATTTCACATAGTTTCAAATAAAGTTATGTCAAGCTGTAATGGCGGGTAATGGGGGTGTGTGCTGAGTCACTGGAATAACTTACCATTTATTTCCTGGGGTAGAATCACATGAAGCAGATGATGTGTCATTCGGTAACTCTATGACTCAGTAATTTTAATTGTACAGAACAAACAAACCATAGCAGGACTAAGTGTGAACATTTATTGACATTCAAGACTGTGATTTTTGATGAACCAGTTGTGAATCAACACACGGTGGACAACAGCTAAATGTTATATTAATAATCAGAGCATTGTCTCAGCAAATATGTTTTTTTTTATGCTTTTTTGTGAGATTTTTTTTTCTCCATCCAGATTCTTTTAAAATGCAGCCAAAGTAAAAGTGTTTTTCCAGAATTGCTGGAGCTTTATATGTTAGCTAGGTTGTATTTGTTTCTTTTTATTACATAGATATGATGTGAAACCAGTAGAGTGAAAAGGAAGGTGACCACAACAAAAGTCACCTCAGCCAAAATTTGAGCCAGGGACCAGTTCATGATAAGCGCTCCGAACCCCTTTATGATAGTAAAGTGTTCTGACAAATCAAAAGTGTTTTTCCCCTAATACACAACTGAGTATGCAATTTTTAAATGAAGCTATGGCTCCAGTGCAGATCAATTTAAAGATTATAGTGTTATTTTGCTCCTTTACATAAAAAAAAATGGCTGCAACTTAAGATATGCAGGATCGAAATGGAGATGCCACGAAGACGAGATAATGACAGCTGGAATTTTAATTACATTTTAAAAAGCCCACAGCCATAAAAAAAAAAAACCAAAAAAAAACCTTACCCTGCAAGCCAATGCAAATAGCAAATAGTTTGCACACATTGAGCAGTGTACAGTTATGCATGTTGGTACTCTGAGTTGTAAGTAAACCTGATTTCATAGCTAAAGCCTCGGTAGTTTTTCATGACAGTTCTTATTCGATTGCACCGTGTCTGATCATCAGTCATAAGTGAACTCAGACAGACTGACCACAGCACTATTTGTCTCCTGTCAAAATCGGGTGCCAATAGTTGACATTTCAATGATATTTGGCTGTTCTGAGGTGAATCCCATCTAAGATCTCTGAAAATAAGTGAAATGCAAATACACAGCCACTAAGCCTCACCTACTGGCACTTTCTATTCACGCTAAAGTAGGTTGTGGGTTTCCATATGCCATCATCACTGAACTGTTATTACCTTGCTCTGGGAGTGGTGACTTTATGGTAAAAGCAGTAATTTCATCAAATTAGAGTAATTAGAGAGGGCAATTTTGGGTGTTCATTTGTGACACAGGAAGTCTGCTGTCTGCCTGTTCATATTCTTTTAAGTAACCCCCTTCCTCTCTTACTTCTGGCAGCCTCAACACGGTGAGACTGGATTGACTGTAGAGATCTGGACATTGCAGTGTCAGCAGAAGTAAGGCAAGTGCAAGACTCTTCAGCACTTCCAACATGCACAGTTTACTAGATACAGCACATGCCTACATTTTGGTATAGACACATCCTAGTCTCAAAGCCCCTCTCCCTCATATCCTCACAGAGAAAATTAATACACATGTACAGTATATAGATGCACAAGCAGAGACATATGCAATGCCTGCATCGCCACTCTGATTGTAAAAATGCAAATTGTCTCAGGAGGAAAATCAAAATGCTAAAATCAATAGTGGACTCTTTGTTGTGTTTGCATTGCATGCAGCATTAATTTTCACAGAGAGCAGCCAGTACTGATGGTAGTGCTTGGCACCAGGAACAATATACTGAATAATGCAATGCAACAATATTGATTTTTAAGAAGTGCGCACATGAAAGCAGAACACACCTCAGCACTTGGCAATTAAAAGATGCCGTGTTTACTTGAAGTAAGATGCATTTGTGTGAATGTTACAGTATTTATACAGAGGATTTTGCGAAAACAGTGCATGTCATTGTGTTTCCTCATAAATGTACATTATATAAATACTTATTGGTCAAAAGTGCCACTGGTAGAGTCAGGTAGGTTGTTATTCTCCTTTTACCTTTATATTGGTTTGTAAAAGGCTCTCCAAATGTTCCAAAAAGCACCAGTAAAATGGAGTCCTCTAGCTATACCTCTCTTTATCAGTCATGGAGCACCTGTCCGGACTTGACCTAATTACAGTGGAAAGTAGGTCTGAGTTTAACCCTCATTGTTGTCAGACTACCTCAAAGTACACAGGTGAAAGTGAGCTTCTCTCTGGACACATACAGGCTGGATACAGTTAAAAGGGATGCAGATGTGTTAGTATCCTTCTGCACTTGGGTGTGGACTATTTGGTGGTTTCATGTTCCATTTTCCATGGTTTCTGCACACACGGCTGGCCATCGTTGAAATCTTGTTCGGAGTTGTGTTACGATTAGTATGAGACTATGATTTGGTGTTGAATTCAGAGTTGTTGTGGATATGGAATACATGTAGCTAGTGTAGGATATCCATTTAGGTAGAAGATACATGCGCTCATAGTTGTGTATATAATTTTTTTTAATTTTCACTGATTGATGTCAAGCCATGATGAAACTTCATGTTTATCAAGATTGCCTGAGTTGGTTCTTTGTCAACATCTACATTCAGCTTATTTCACACCAGCTTATAAAATGATTAAAAAAAAGAAAAAAGAAAAAAAAAAACACTGTCAAGTAGATATATTAAACATATTAGATTTTAATCAAAATTAGGTTTTACACATTTTACAGTTTGGGAAGGTCTTACACAGTCCTGTGCGGATGTATGCGAAAATGTTTATCTTATCATTACATATATGGTATATATCACAAAATGATAATAGTTCTGCAAATTAAACTATGAAATAGTTCAAAATAACCATACCACACTTCATCACATGTAATTATTTTTTCTTTTATTTGGAGTTTCCTTACACTCACAGACAACTGTCTTAGACTGAGTGAAAAACAAGACAAAACCGAACAATAATTTCAGTTTAATTAAGAACAAAATAACATACAGTGTGCAAATGTGTGGTAGTCAGTGCCAATAGAGATGAATATTTTCAAGTTTTACTAGTTTTAACATGTCCATCAGTCCCACAGTTACCTTGTCAGCTCAAAAAAATCAAGTCTTACACAATATCACGTGGGATCCCATGAGATCCTACAGTAGATACTGTAGTCTCAAATCTATACCACTACCAATACACACATTTTTATCATCACACATTATATACCACCCCAAACCCAAATGATATACAATATGATGATAGAAAAACACGTATTGCTTCCTGTTATGCTGTATCAGTTATTTAGCATTTCCAAACAAATCACATTACAGTATAACTACTTACACATGGTTTGAAGTATATGCAATAATAATTTCCATGTGGTCGTGTTAAATTAATTTTCATTGACTTTTCAGAAAATATGCTACATTGGTACCTTTATATGAAATTATGTGTATTGAGATATGAAATTCTGGTCCAGTGTTATCGAACAACCAACAGGTAAACTGTCATGATGCAGATACTTGGCATATTATACGAGTATTGAGTGGCTTTCCTGCAATTAAACAAAAGATGCTGTCACGGGAAAACTGATTGGTATAATAATGACCTTCTGTGCAATTATTGATTTCAGATAAGTAAACCAGGAGAATTTGAAATATGAATAGAAATGAGATAAATGTTGCACCCTTTGTTTGTTCACAAGGACAATCACTGAAATGATGCAGAGCTGAGTATGATTCATGTGGATCTGGTTTTCATGGAGCGAGCAGCATTCATCTTGTGTGATGATTGATTTCTAGTGATGGGGGTGCTTGATTTGTATGGAACCCTCTCCTCTTGAGCCTTGGATGGGAACCCCCTGTAGAGCTGTCTGTCAGACCCTATCTGGCCTGTGCATACAAGCCCATTGATTGGAGACGTTCGATCCAAAGCATGATGGATGTGAGAAGACACTTCACTGCAGAGGCTTAGGGTGGCTTTAGCCTCAGTCTGGATAAGTGACATGTCTCAGTACCAGGCCAAGATGCTTCCTCAGATTTACATGTACATTAATGCAGCTTAAGCCATTTTAGAGGAGGATTTCTATCAGTATCATTTTGGGGATTAGTGTTTGAACTATAGAATTCTGCAAGGATATAGGCAACCTGAAAAATCAATGCCCTTTCAATACTTTAAGATATCCCCTATGTTGCATGTGTCAGGGAGAATTTTAATGGGGGCGCTTAAATCATATGTTAGGATTTATCAGACTTTATGGCTTCCAGTTGTTGTTTTCATTACTTTTTCCATTTCATATACTGATCCTGAATAGTGGCAATCCTTTGCAGTTTTAGTCTTACCATTTGGAATTGTTAGTTTTGGAATGTGCACTCTTACAAATTAGATTTCACTGCATGACTTGATGTGTTTAGATGATCAAAGTCCCACTAATGGCGAATGTAATTGCAGCCAAAAGATCGCAGTCTGATCCTATGACATTGTCTGGTCCTTGCCACAAGGACAGCACTCTGATCTGGAAGGACTGTCTACCCCCTCGTGCCACTTTCTTGATGTTTATCGCCATTATTTTTTGAGCAGCGTTCATCTTTTATAGAAATAGCCTAGGATTCAACTAATGTAACCAGTTCAAAGAACTACTCTATGCAAGAAATGTTTGTATGGACCATGGTCTCAGCTGAAGTCTTGAATATTGTAATTTGAATACTAATGAACATATACTGAATTTTGCCACCGCTGTTAATGAATTCAGAGTGTTATGCACAGCTTCTCATTACCAGTAGCTTTTTTAGTGACTCAAGTGAACTGAAATGGTAGCTGTAAACCTTTTTATTAAGGATTAGTAATCACAGATCACCACAGTGACTGAGAGCCTTGTAGATAACCTACTGTACTGGAGATAACCCAGTAGTGAGTGTCTGCTTACAGTGATAACCCCCCCCCACACACACACACACACATACTTCGACTGCAGGCTGGAGCAGATGCTGAGCTTATATAGGGCTCACAGTCACGAGCACTGGAAAAAAAAAGGAAGGAAACAATGTGGGTGGAAAAATTCACAAAAATATTTGGAATAACTTAAACATACTGAGAGAGGAAAGGGTGACTAACATACACTTCCATGTGCATCTTTTCCCTTCTCTCATTCTCTGTCTTTCTGATTACTGTTTTCAGAATGTTACGGCTGATTTGGGTATTATGCCACTTTGTTTTGCAGATTACTTTGAGACGAGGAATACTCCTTTTGATATGTAAATCCAAAGCCTCACCAAAAATAAGTTTTCCTACAAAAACTGGTAATTGTCAGTCTACATAGGCCAGCACTTATACATACTAAGATTTTAAAAAGCATGATCAGGAAAGGAATAAAACAGTTGTTTTCATACCTTTAGTTTTTTCCTCCTGTTCCTGTTACAGTCTTAAAACCAGGGAGTAGGAAAAGACCCAAATTCACGCTTAGAGACAGGTTTAGTGTTTAATGAATTTAGTAGTAGAAAAACAAAATTCACTGGCAGGTAGTCACAAAATAAGGGGAAATACAAATAAAGAAGTTTGCACACAAGGCTGGAAAGATAAATTACAATCTGGCTGAAGACAAAGTGATAATGAACATGATGTGATAATGTGATAATGATAATAAATTCAGGGTACTGGGTGCTGAGTGAGGAACAGGTGAGTGTAGTCGGTGGCCGAGTAGGTGACTGGAGATTGCAGGAGACTAGATGTGTGGCCAGGACGGAGGAAATCTATTGATCTAAAGGAAAGTGTGTAATGGGAGCACAAGAGACAAAGGAGAAAGACAGAGGATGAACCCCTTTGGAGATCAGCCAAGGAGCTGGTGACGTTGGTGGGAACCTTGTAGTAGCTGTACAGGAGACCAGGGTACTAGGCTGGGATGAAGACCTGGATTCTGAGCTGGGGGCAGGGGAATACCCTGGTGGATCTCTGGACCAGTGAGACAGATGTAGTGATGTAATAAAGAACAGAATTGTTGGCAGGGACGGCTGACTCAGTAACATTAACAACAGCAGTCCCTTTCTCTTAATCTTATATACTAATATACTGCCCATGTTATGTTAACAGCAGGGTTGCATTCATATTACAGATTACACATTACTGCTCTATTTCTCTATATGAGGTAATTACACTGCATTTTGCTCATGCCTGTGTGTGCGTGACCAGCATACCTCATGAACACTTACATTGATCTTTATGAAACCTGTAGGGTATACTGTATTGACTGAATGAATGTCTCAAAGTGACTAGAATTTGGTGCCTGTATTTAAGAATTAACAAGGCATGCAAAATGTAATTTCACCTATTTCAAGAACTGAACATCTATCTCTGTTTGCAGAGTTTGAATCCCCTCTGGGTTGTGATTCAGTATTATTACACATACAAATTATTAGACCATCAAAAGTAATCAAAAACGATGGTTATGCAATCAAGTAGTAACTCCTGTGTGTATCATGTGACTAAAACAGACAGAAAAAAGAACATGGAATGCCTAAAAGACCTGTTTTTGTCAGTACAGTGACATAGATATTGATGTAAGAACTGAAGTGATTTTGGTTATTATCAAGAAAACATGGA
>JAPQRP010000009.1:20655840-20681540 GCA_037367295.1 Apogon hyalosoma | reverse complement strand
AAATTTTGGTGGTGATGGGGGTGGGTGGGTGGGGTGTCTGCTTTGGTGGAGATCTATGCTCTCCGAGCACTTTTCTAGTTTTAGTTCTATTTTGATCTCTACCCTTCAATTCCCTTCAATGCTGAAGATCCCCTTACTTCTGTCTGGTATGTTTGAATTATCCTGGGAAGTTCATGGTTTTATTATAGCTTTGTTGATTAAAACAGACACTTGCATGACATTGATCAAATCTACAAATTTGTATAATTAATATAGAAATATTTATTAATACACTAATATTTAGGAGCGTCTAGTGGTGAACTGAATAACCCCTCACACTGTCCCCTATAGTGACTACAGCCAGCTGGGGTTTGTCCACCCTGAGCATTTTATTTAAAGGGATTTTCACTTTAGAATGGGTCAGTAAGATACCTTAAGGCTGGACGCAACTCACTATGAAAGGAAAAAAAAAAGAAGTTTGCTTTGAGCTACTACTGTAGAAATATGGCTGTGCAACATGGCAGACTGTGAACAACGACTTGATCCCCTTGTAGATACTCATTTGGAAGAAAAAATAACTTATTTTATTTACTTTATTTTTGTGTGACTACACACTGTCAGGAACATAACTCTGACTATTAATTTGTGCCATTAGATACCCCTAAATCCTAGTCCTAAATCTTGCATATTGGTGTTTTAAATAGTAGTTTGGAACAACCTAAGGTTATGATTAAATTCTCAACACACAAAACAATTCCAGATAAATGTGATTGGTTTCACTTCACCAACAGGATTATAACTTAGACCCTAAGTTGATGGTTTATATATTTTCTCCGACAACCCTTCGCTTGTTATCTTTCCCACACAAGCTCCAGACGGCAGCCATGAAAGTGAAAACAGCACAGCAAAAATAATGCATATTAATGCCTTTCATGCACATATTTTGGATGTCTGTTGTATGTGTACATGGGCAAATGTGTGAGAGTCCCTGTGTGCGCATGTGCCTGCCAGATAACTATGCCAGATGTGTTAATGATTGTAGCCATGGCAACTAGTTTCTGTTCTGAGCGAAAGATGTCGAGGGTGAGAGCAGGAGGGAGAGGGAAGAGGGGGTGGACTAGTGAACTTGGTGGCCAGAACAGAAATATATTTTTCATGAGGCAGCTGCTGTGATGGGAGAAGCTCAAGGATACAATCAAATATCTTCTGACTCAAGGTCCCAGACTTATCCAGATTATGACAGGGGTCATAAATCAACACCAAACTTAATGTTGCACTTGTCGTTTTGCTTGTGTTTGTACTCATAGACTGTATGTGCAGGTGAACATATGCATTCAAGTCTTTGGTGTGTGTATTTGTGGGTGACAGCAAGTTTGTTTAGCACTTTGATGTTTCTCCAAATGCTCTATGATCTCAGAGAGGCTTAATGATAAGAATTTGATGTAGTGATAGAGATAATGAGGTTTACATAACACAAACACACTCACAGCAGCAGGAATTCAGTTGCATTCATTTCCACCAGACAGAAGCTGCTGTGGAGTTAAGTGATGCCCATGTATGGAACACTTGCACGTGGATATGGGTTTGCATGTGCATGTTTGCATTCAAGTAGACACAAATCAACCCAGTTGTCATTTTTGCTTTGGTTTTGTTGAACTCTGTCTGGATTTAGTGTAATTATTTTTTTGTGTTGCGCGTAAAACAGTCTTCTTGCATAATACAAAGCAGAAATAAGAGAGAAGAATGTGCTTGCAAGATAAACAGATCCCCAGGGATTTAAAGCAATACTTCACTTCCAAAATCTTAATAACTAGCCCGCTTCACCAAAGGGAAGAAAATGCACGAATAGTCTGAAAAATACAAATAAACTTTAGTTGGCCTGACATTAGTGTTACATAACTGTTCCATGGATTGTTTATACACAATATGGTCATCTATATCCACTGAAAAACAAACGGAGAACAGAGATAGGGTGGATTATTAGGATCTGGTGTTAATTTGCAAATTCAGTTGAAATTAATAAAGAAGCTACACAATGAAAGAGTGTAAAGATTAAGCTATAGATGAAGTGACTTGTTCAAATAAATGTAGTCTGCAAAGTAAACATATTGTGATATAATTTTGGACTGCTATGGTATGAGTTTTTGTTTTCTATAAACATACATTTTTACCTAGTTTATCTTCCAAAAATAACCTGCCCTCTGTGTGAGGTGTTCTTTATGTTTACACTTCAAATGACTGCTGCCAAGGCCGGGAATAGTGTTTCTGTCGGAAAAGCCGAGCAGACCTGAATTTCATAGTTTATGTAAAGCACTACACTGTGATGAGTAGAGACACCTGAGAAATGTTGTATCACTCAAACACTGAAATTCTGTGACAGACAAGACACTGTTGCCGAACCAGACTTATCCACAGTCAGGATTGGATATTCCACTGCTGCTGCCCACATTGTTGAGTATTTCACACTTTACATTATTTTCTCCATCCCTGCACTTTTCACTGGTCACGATGTGTGTCTCCTTTGTGTTGGATGCCTCTGTTGTCTTGTTTCTAATGAGAGAGTCAGTCAGCCAGGCGGCAGTGCTGGGGCAGCTCTGTTCTTTGTCTTGGATGGAAAAACCCTGCCAGAGACAGAGAGATCCTGCGTCTGGAGGACTGGTGAAATAAGCTGTTCTGTGACAGTGCCTTCAAAGAGAAATGGCACATCACATCCCCCAGATAACAGCAGGGCACTGGTGAATGTGCTGATGGAAGATGTGAAGCGTGTATGTGTATATATGTGTGTGACAGAGAGGGAGACAGAGAAAGCAAACGAAGTGCTGCTTTTGTTTTTCAGATTAGGCTAATGGACTTGGCACAGAGCAAATCCTTAAGAGGGGTAGATTTAAGCTTTATGGCATCTCTCTCCTGATTTAAGGGAAATACAGTGACTATTACAGTCAATATTGACCGCTAAAGCTGAAAGAGCTGGAAAAAAAAAACACGAGTCACAATTTTCATGGGAAAGGTGTTTTCATTTCCTTTTCACTGAAAATATAAAAACGATAATGTGTTTTTTATTGGGGTCTAAAGAATGTGATTTGTTGCCTGGAGCATCTCTGTACCTCCACAATGATTATTATATTATATTTTAATGGTAGGGCATTTTACCTTTATTGCAGTATAAAGCAGTATATCATATATTTATATTTATTTAAATTATTTGTCCAAGTATGCTGTTTGAAAAAGATGTGGTAAAATGTATTTTTGTCCAACACAAAAAGGTTTTCAAATATCAAGTCTATAAAATTCACTTGATCCTATGTGTTGATAGTGATGAGTCACAACAAAATCCTCAAGCTGTGACTCTCCCTCATATCATCTCCTTGTGGTCCGTCATGCTGCTGAGAAATGTGATAACTTATATAAAGCTGTATACACGAACAAACACATGTGCTGTATCAGTTGAAGTGTGGAGGTGTGAATAAGTGTACATGTACTCACTCAACCATCAGTAGGTGTATAAATGTATGCATGTGAGAGTGTAGGTGGGCGTATTCCTGCTGGTTCTGTGTGGATGTGTGTTCGGGTGGGTGGGTGTCACAGGGCCCTGGCACAGCTGCACGCCCCGGGGAGAGGGCAGAGGGATCAGTCTGTCAAAGCTCCATCAACCTCGAATGAAATGACTCCTCGCTTTCTACTGAGCGAGGGAGGGTTGAAGGGAAAGAAGGGGAAAAAAAAGAAGGCGAGGAGCCACAGGAGAGCTGGAAATGGACGGGAAAGAAAGAGGTGAGATAGAGAGGGGTGAAAAGACCGACTGAAGACACAGTGTGAGTGAGGTGTGAGCGGAAGAGTGACAGAAGAAGAGAGTGTGAAGAAAGATTGCATATCTCTGGAGATGGTTTTCTCTCAACTCCAAACTGCTGCAGGGAAATTTCAGTACTGACCAGTCCAAGACTTACTAACAGACTGACTACAGTAGATATTTGACTGATTTGGTAATGACTCTTTGTGTATTTTATACACATAGACACAAAACTGAAGTGGACCACTGTGATGCAACACATTGATTTTTGGACTCCTGTTATTATGTTGGCTTTTTGAAGTCTGAAGTAGCTTAATAAAAACATAGACCACACTACTGACTATGATAAGTTACATTAAAAAACACTCAGTAATTTCCGAAACTTGCACACACATACCACTACGTTTGATAACAGTCTTGTATAGCCACATTAGAGCAGGCTAGCTGACCATATAGCAGAAAATGTGTTGTTTTTTTTTCAATAAACATAAGTTTAGAAAGTCCAACTTAGCAGGCTGAGCAAGCTGTCAATCACACCTGTCAATCAGCACCCACATCACAGACATCAATGCCTTCTATACATCAGAAAATCTTATAAACAGAAGAACCACCAGTATACTTATTAATGACCCTTAAAAAAAAGTATTTCTAGAGAAAAGTTGCCATTTGGTTCAGTCTGTTGGAACCAGGACTGTTTTTAGCAGCCATCAGTGTTATTTCACTTTCAGATACTTCCTCCTGCTTTGGCTTTACTTTCAATGGATGTTGACTGTTGTTTACAAGAAACCTTTAACGATGCAAACTCAAGCCAGCTACTGTTATGAAACATAAGTAAGTACACTTGCAAACTGACAAAGACACACACACACACGGACCTGACCATAGACATATATTACAGCAGCCTTTGGAACTAACAAGACTCTTGAACCAGACCTAATCAACCAAAAGGCCCCAAGGGCTCACCACTCTTCACTCTTTCCATCCATTCGTTCACCAATCTTTCCACTCTCCCCCCACTTCCATCAACAATACAAGTAATTTGAAGAAATGCCTTGGTGAGTTTTTATGTCCAGCTGGCGAGAGTGAATCGATAACAGTGAGAGCTCAATGCAATTTAAAATGAGTTTCCCTGCTTGGGGAATGGGTACAGCCAGTATTAGGCTGTTAGCTGGTCTGTTTCTGTCTATAAAGCACATGTTAACCCTTGCTCATAATTAAGAAAAAAGGCCTCTGTCTGACCTTTTTATATATACTTCCTAAATTACAGTTACAGGCTGCTGAAAAACTCTATTTTTTACCTGTGATTTTTGTCAGACGGCCAATTCATGCTATGAAAAATGACTTCCTTTCAACCTGCCTGGCTGCTGAGTGACCCCGACTGGAGTTTCTTTGAGACAACTACAATATGTTAATGTGTGCCTTCATATCCACTCTACTGGTATTTTCCTCTGCTGGCAGTCGTCGCTGCCTGAACCCCGCAGCCTCTTCCGTTTCCCACAGCTCTGTCCGGAAAGCTCTTCACTTGTCGCCCTGTTGTGTTCTCTCCATTTTTCGTAGCTCTCTTCCTCATCTTAGTGGTCAGTATTGAAGAAGCAAGAGAGTAAGAGTCAAATAGAGAGCTGCTCTGTCAGATTTAGAAACCCCTTTTATCCAGTTTGGGATCCTCCTTAAGCTCTCCTGGCTCGGTGTCGCCATGGCAACTGTGAAATGCTACAGAGCAGGATAACAAAAGCTTTTGTTCTATACCAAAAGCAATAACAGTGGTTTATTCAGAGACTACACTCAATGTGTTGTCTTGCAACCTTGTTGTGACCGCACCATTGTCTCACCTTATCTCTTAATTATATAACATCTGCACAGTTACTATGGCTTAAACGTGAAAGAAAAAACCACAAACTTTGTATCTGAAATAAAGTCAACGATATATTTAGCCTTTAATTAATAAACCAAATCACAAGCGCTTGGACAGTTTACCACCACTAAAATAGAAGTAAGACTTTTTTTAAAAAATGGCTTAGATCACAACAATTGTGTGAATTAACATCTATCACACTATTCCCACATCAATTCTCAGTCAAACAGCAGGGAAAAGACACCTTGTCACATGACGTAAATACCCGTTTATCATCTGCGATGTACATCGTCATAATAAATTTACACAGTAAGCTGTGGTGGGGCAGAGGTCAGGAAATGTTAGAAACAGCAACGTGGTTCACTTTGGTATTTGCGCTTTAAAAAAAGACATCCAACACCATTAGACTGGATCTTTGATTGTGTTTTTGGTTCTCAGGTGTTGTTTATTTGAGTCAGATGTAATGTGACGTCTCACTGGATCAGAATAACATCCACAGTGAAGCTAAGCCAGATGGCTCACTCCAGCTTCCTCAATGGGATGAAGAATCAAACATTACTAGTGAATATCAAAGGTTTATACTGATGTAAGAGTGAAGGACACAGTGTTTTATCCCCACCAGCCTGAGAAAATAGCAACAGTCTTTCACAAAAGGGCCAAGTGTTATGGCCCTTCTGCTGGTACTGAATGCACTGAATAGTAGTATCTGGCTTGAAAAATTGGCTGTGAAAAATAAAATATCCAGTAGATTCACAGAGCTGATGGTGTGTTTTTAAAAAAAATATTAGCTTTACAATAAAGCGAGATGAAAAATCTTGGCAAAATCTAAGCAATGCTTATGGGTTCACCGCTGGGTAAAGCAGCTTGACCTCACAGGTTACTTTTTACTGACATGTAGAGAACGACTTTAGATTAATTTGTATGTTTTTTCAATGTCAGCAATTATGGCAATAGGCAGATTTTGTCCCCTCATTTTTAGTGATCTCTGATGACTTTTATTTATTTTAGTCTGCTTTTTATCTATTTATTTCTAGTCTGTTTTAACTGTGCTGTAGCTGCTGGTAGTACCTGTCCATGTCTTTTGTCTGTGCTGTTTTTAATCTGTCCCCTGTATGTGGTTTTAATGTTTTTTGTGTTTGAGATGCCCTCTCCAGACTGCAGAACAAATCTACCTACGGGTATTCATAAAGTCACCTTGAACCTTGAACTGTGTATCTTGTGGCCACATTTGCTTTAACATTGTTTGAAGAGGGACATGATGGTCATATGTTTAAGCTGCAAAAAATAAGATAAATCCCATTAACACCTATGTCAGAGAGAAAAAGGCTGGAAGTTTTAAAGGTGGAGGGTCTTTATTCTAGCCTTATTTACCAACAAACACCTATCAGGCTGTGAAGTAGAATTTCCTTTAAAGGTCAATTAGGTACTACATACCATTTTCTATTAATTCACTTTTATGCAAATCAATAATAGCTTTAACTAGAGGATTGCCAGTAGCCTTTAGCAAGGATTCTACTACGTTAACATTTACCTTATTCATGGTTTTCCCAGTCGCTCTGAGGATCCGTGAAGGGGGAAACACTGTCAGTGGGGAGTTGAAACAGAACAGAGGAGGTGTGGGGGTGGAGGGTTACAGACGACGAGGGCCATGTTCAGTATGCTTCTTTTGAAATTTCAGTTCCTGGCTGACAGCAGCCTAATGTGAACCCCAAGGCGTCATCACCTGGTTACATCCAGGAGGGGAGTGGATTGAAAGGAATGAGTAGGTAAGAAAAGGCAGGAAAACAATGATGGATGAGAGACAGGACAAGACTGGGGGAAGCACATTATTAAAAGAGAGTGAAGCGCAGAGGATCACTGCAGGTGAAACCACAGGGGATTTGGAGATGTTAAGCAAAAGAAAAGCGAAAGAGTGGGAGGAGAAGAGCTGTAGAGGAGGCGGCAGGAGTATGGTTAAGTATACGAATGCATGCAAGTGAACGCTCTCATGTAAACCTAAAATAAACCCCTACAGGCATGCATGAGATCCACATTCCCAGGGGCTTCTGTGACAGTGATGATACCAGCATAGTTTTTTCTATCACAGTATTACATAACTCAAGAAATTATCTCCCGACTGCTGTGGCAAAACCGTGACATTTGTCAGGTTTCAGTGTAAGAACAGAAACGTTCACCTCATCTAATGCTTTCTGCCTCCTTGTCTACATCCCTCTCCCAGGAATGGAGGAGCCAGACAGATGGAATTTGGTTGGTATTGATATTGATAACTCAATTTATGTTGAAGATAGATGAGCTTGGATCCGATGACATTTTGTGCTTTACAGTGACAGAAAAAAATAGGTTTCCGTCCGCTTGCTTTGCCTCCCTTGTTGTCATTTCAACTTGTCTTCTATGGTTGTCAATATGTCTAATGCTGCCACATACAAATTGTAATCATCAGCTCTACATTTATTCATGAAAACTTCATTTTATATCAACACTCTAACAGTGATTAAGTGAAACTAAACAGACAGCAAAATCAGTGCAGCCTCTTCCTGTATCTTCTCCACTCTTCAACACACTGTTCCCCACATCATTGATTTTAATGTGGAGCCCAGAGTGGTTGTATGTGCTCCATCATTTTCCAAAACACCTGTTTCACTCAACAACACACATTTCAAGATATTATGGCTGTTAGACCAAGACATCCACTTATAATGTCCACTGTACAAACAACAGTGATGTAATGGCCCATTAAATGAAAAAGCTGCATGCCACTGGCCCATCTTTTACTATCTAATGTCAGATTCCCAAGAAACGCTTACACTACAACTGCCCTTTCTGAGACTATGTCTGTATTAAAGATGAAAAATGTTGATGCATCTGAAAACACTGCGCACATGGCTTTCAAATTACAACATTTATCTGCCGACCTTTTATATACCTTTGTCCCATCTGTCTCACCTTTTATTTAGTTACCTGTTATCATGTTGTAATTACCTGTGTTACCTCTGTAGCTTGAAACAAAATGGAGGCATTGCCACTGACTTGTTTTTCTGTTACTGCAGATGACTGCATGAGCATTAGTGAATAGTGACTTTATTAAAGGACAGGATTTCTGCCAGCATTTCTGAGCAGCTGTGTTTTGCATTTTGACTGATAGTTGGCTTGTGATCATTGCTGGCTATGTAGAAATTCTCAACTATGTCTTTGATGGTTGACAGTCAACATTTTCAGAATACAAAGTGAAAGTAGCAGCTTAAATTTCAGCTCTTCAGCTCCTGGAGTCAAACAGAGATGAAGATTTTCTCCTTTATTGTTGCCTTTGCTCTATGTATAGATTGGATATTGCTGCATAGTGATGTACACAATGTGTGAATTGTGTTTACTGGACTTACAATAAGTTGCATGGGAAAATACAGGACCCTGGGGCTTGGATGAGGCATGTGAGAGACGTACATGGATAGTGTGGTGGCTGTCATCTTGCATGTAGCATGTACTTTTATGTGAATGTGCCTATATGTTGTGAAATGACCCAGTGGTGTGCAGAAGGCTGGTGTGTGTAACTTGATTGCAGCTCCTACTCAGGGTTTTTCCTGTCCTGCAGTCCGTGACAGTACACGCAGTGTGACAACCTCCAGCTGTGAGGGTGTGAGTTTACTAATGAGATGCCCTCTGGACCTGTGTGTGCTTGGTTTGTGCATGTGGATTTGTTTTTTAATGGCACCATTTGGACAATTACTTGGCTGACTTACAAGAGATCATGTGGAGATTATCCTGTGATTATGTACCATACCAAACATCTTTACAATACTGTAGATCACTTGTTAATTAATATGTGGATCTCACAGCCTCATTGGTGTCACACTGGAAGAGATATTTTCACAACAAGAAAAACAGGTTGTGACCAAATCCTCTCACTTCACTAATACTTGGTGAAAATGTGAAAAGTCAATATTTAAATACGACTACAATAGAAATATTATAAACAATAGTCAAAGCAAATAGTCAAAGCTATGGCTTAAATGTGTTTGTAATGACTGTCACCTTTTGACCTCATCTATTGATCCTGAGTGCTTTTAAAAAGCTCCAACCCTGTGCACCCTAACATGCCCTGACCCTTCATTTGTGCAGCATGGGATCCCGCCTTGTTAAAAGTAAGGATGGTACATATGGTAGTCAGCGGTCAGTGACAACAGATAAATCATTACAATCATATGCAGTCATTTTTATGTATGATCCTCTTCAGTTAATAAGCTAATTTTCCAGGTCAAGAATGTACTAGTTTGTGCAGTAAACAGTAAACACTGTTTAGTTTCATGTCAAACAGCTCAGTGGTTGCGGTACACCTCACCAACACAAAATGAGCTGTTATCCTGTGTCTCCTACTCCTACACAACAAACTTTTCTTGGACTCACACAACATACAATCATTCTCCCCCTCCCAACCCCTCCCCCTCATTCTATCTAGTCTACCTCAGAATCTTTTTTTCTTCTCCTCTGTCCCCCCTCTCCCACTGGATCCATTGAAAAAGTTCCATCATGTGACCACATGTACTGTGTCTATAATGTATAATGTATGACGTTTCAAGTATGTCTTATGTATGTGCTTGCATTATCTGTATCTGTACTGTGACTTCTGAATTCTATGATGATGACGGCGCCTGGAATGTGGCAGCGGCTGCACTGGTTTTTGGAGGATTGTGCATCGTAATCTCGTTTGCCGTGACATGCTGAATGTCTCGTTCTGCTGTGACATGTCAAATGACAATCAAGGTAAATAAATCTAAATCTGATCTTATCTCAACCAATTTCACCTTGGTTTTCGAGTTTGAGCAGCAAAGGTGAAAAACACTAAAAAACGTGGTCCTGCTGAGAGCTGCAAAGACACTTTGAGCAGCTTCGGACCATTGTGGAAAGACACATGCTACTTATTGTGACTGTGGGGTTTGTAGGCTTTCTATGCTCACAGCCTGATCCATATTGGTTTTATGACGAACTGGATTACCTTACTTGGAAAATCACCTTTTAAGTTCACGTGACATCTTACAATTAACTAGCACATTAACCTGTGGGGATCCATGGGGTCCAGATGTGATAGTTTTTATGCTGTTGTGTATTTGTGCATGCTGTACCGCATTTGTCCATCAGTCACCGCCAAAACGTGGGTATAGCAACGTAATTGTAAGGCTATTGCATTCCAAAATTACCAATATTTCCTGAAATATTGGTCCTATCAACTTGCCATTTGTGCTAGTCTGTTCCTTGACCAAAAATACATAAGTATGGCAAATTGCAGCAGTCAGCTCTTTCTGGATTTTGTGTAAATCCCAAGACACACATACACACAGAGGCCAGTTGGCTTTTATGATATAGATGGCATGACTCAGACTGGATCAAAAACTTATTTAACTCTCACCACTGATCGCTGTACATATTTTTGCTCAAAGTAAGGGCTTAGACCATACCCACAAGGGGAAAATTTCACCTTTCTATTTTCTGAATCTGACAAAAAGTGCATTGGATTAGAATTGCTCACTGTACCTTTAACCAGTAATGAAAAGTAACCATAAACTTACACACATAAAGTATCTTCCATTTATGCACATGCATGGTACATGCAGAGGGAGTGAAAATGAATTGCTGCTGACACTCGTGATTAATACAAGTAGGTAGAAAATGAAAGGAGGGTGGTGGGATGTGGGCACTAAGGCGGGATACAGCGGATATGTGAGGATGATGTGATGGTGTCAGGGAAGCAGCTGGGGAAAGAGGCAGCAGAGGGAGTAGGACGGTAAAAAGGAAAGCTGAGTCTTCACCCACTTGTGTCATGAATAAATCACCGCTGAGTTCTCCTGCTCTGCCCAGTGCTGTCTAGCCCAACACAGACCAATCGTAATTTACCAGCTGCCACACTTACCACACTTTATGATTGCTTCATCCATCATCAATTATCATGCACAAGTGAAGTCAAACACTTCAAACATATGCAGGGGAAACAATTCACAATTTGGACACCCCCACTACTGAAAATTACCTGCACGAACAACAAAAAATATTTTTAAACAAGAAGATGGATGAACTTGACTGTGAGCAGAAAGCAAAGTAATAACCACTGTACTTTATATTTATGACTTTAAAAACACAGGGTTGCCAGTATAAGGAATTAGGCAGATATGTTTGTGCTGTATAGTGTGGATTATGACCACTTAGAGCCCTAGCAGGTTACCTTTGGCTGGATTAATGTTTCCATTGCTTGGGTTGTTCAAATGAAGAGCTAGTAGAACATTGCCTAATAAGTTACAGGATATTAAAATACGTCAGCTTACCTCATTTCAAAAGAAGCCAGGTAAAAAGCTTATTAGTTTATTGTGTCTCATAAGAAAAGTTTTTCCTTGAGAAAAAGGTTGGATTTTTATTTGATTTTTTATTGTGGTTTTGCACCATAAGCGTTCTTGAAATCCTGCCATAGAATGTGAACCATGTCCGAGTAATACAGTACTTTCACCCTTTATAAGCAGTTACTGCATTTCCCCAATAAAAAACAGGGGTCGGGTATAAGCTGGGTCTCTAATTATAGATGTCAACGCTAACAAATACATGCTGGTTCTCAGTTACAGTCTGGGTAAAAAATAATATGGATTAACTGGTGTCTGTCATGTCGTCTGCTATCAGCTAAGCGCAGTGTTAATTTTTCCAAGTTTAATTTAATTCAGAAATGATTCAAGATGACCATACTGTACTTTAAGTTAAAACATCTACCTCACACGTAAACTCTTCCTGTGCTTGTGTTCTCTTCATACAGAATTCTGGGTTATGTTGCAAAATACCCAAATAATCAAAACTATTGTAGGATAACACAAAGTCTTTTTTAATCATAACGCATATGTATGCTGATTAATATACTGATACTATCCCTTCTCGAAATTATTCCTTGATATATTTTGGACCGATCTCTGTTAAAAACTTCTAAAAATCACTCCCCACTTAAACGCAGTTGGAGAGGAAGCAGTTATATAAAAGCAAGCAGGAAGAAATGATCAGTGCCAAAAGATAAAGAGAAATGGAGTCAAGATTGCCAAATGAAGTACTCATCTAAGTACAATAGAGAAGACCCATGTCACAGGCACTAATGGAGTTGTAAAGGAACAAAGGAAGACCATTTCCTCTCTTGGTGTCATTACACAATGGAGACATCCTCTTCCTTGACCACTACAGTGAAGAATTGAGAATTTCTGTACGGACCTGTGTGACGCTCTGACTGTGATTGATGATGTTACTCACCTCGGCTTGTGCATTTACCGTATGTGTATTTTATGTCTGTGTGACAACAGGAGTGGAACTCGGTAGGTCCCATGGTCCGGAAATTCGATGAAACACCTTATGTTGTAATTTTACACAGAGAGGAAAAGGTCTTTGCTCTGTCCTTTTTTATGGATCTGCTTGAAAATGGAATTTACCATGCTTTACTCTTCCATCAAGTTTCATAAAAATTGCTCTTGTAGTTTATGTACATTTCTTGCAGACAGCAGTTGAAACTCATTCTGGACTTCAGAACTGAAAAGTAATTTACACACATATGATCCTTCCTGAATCACGATATCAACAAAACAAACCATTCATCAGTTGTCTATTGATTCCACACTATAGCACACAAAATCATTTATGTATTTATTTGTAGAAATAATAGTTCTGATGTTTTTTCTTTAAAGAAATAATAGTTCTGAAAGTGTGATCTTAGGAACTTCAGCTTTTCCTGCATTTTTACTGTTGCATTTCCTCTATCATTAAGAAGAACTCTTAAAATCCATTCACAGAACAAAGAACTCTTGTTTTGATTGAGGCATTAGAAGCATTTGCATAGTTCAACATAGGGGAAAAGGTGGACTGAGATTACTGTAGTGTCATCAGTTTGATACCTGCCGTGTGTAACTCGGTTGCTTGTAATATGGAACACATATGATGAAGCATAGAGGAGGGTATCCTGCAAACAGTTTTAATTGTTTTAGTTTAGCTTTTACATAAATTATTTTAGCTTGCTCTAAGTGATTTTAACCATTTCTTGTGTACAAAAACATTAAGCAACTAACATTTGAAACATCTTCAGAATTTCTCTTCACCCTTTGTCCAGATGGTGAAAATGTAAAAAAATTGTATTACTCACCCAAACAAGCATAGTCAGAAGAGAATTCCAGTGTATCTTAATTATTAGGTAACTTAGAGTGTTGTCCTGTTGTTCACGTATATGGGCTCTATTAGGGAGGACTGTGCTTAATTTGATAATACCAACACTCAGATAATTCTCTGTTAGCACCGCAGCAATAACAGATCTACATCTGGTCCTCTCTAAAACATCCAATGTATTTCAGTGAAAATATTGTTTCCAGACTTAACTGTCAGGTAAGTGCCGCTTTACGAGCACGCTCAGTAAGAATTGGATAAAGACAGCATTAGTATTGACCCTGTATTGGCCTATGAATTGGTAATGTGCATAGAAATGTGGCTGACAGTGTGGTGGATAGAAGCAAATTAAGTTAACGTGACTTCTGCTCCACTTCTGAAATCAGAACCTGACCAGGCTTACACTTACTCGCAACTTTACTGCTCAGATTCAGCAAATTACAGCAAACAAGGGCAAAAAGCCATGTGAGGCTGATATATTGGGAGCTGTATTTACATATGCATTGATTGTAGGTATCAGTGTAACTTTGTATTTAGATTAGTGTTTCTCAAAGGATTTAAAAAGGATTTTCATCAGAGACATTGGGGTTGAGATAGAAGGGATGGAAGAGGGGATATATGTTCTGCAGTGGTAATTTACCAGCATTTTTCTATATATAATACAAGCTAATTGGAGCCGTCAAGCTGATAAGAATTTATTACAGTGCACTATTCAAAAGGCCCAGCACAACCTTGATGTTTTTAAGAGACATGATTAATGTAACTTGGAATGACTGTCAGAGGAAGGGAGAAAAAAGGAATCAGATAGTTCAAGTGGAAAAGCCACACTGTAGTGGGTTATCTGACAGAAAATGTAATGAAAAGCATTTGTTTCTCAAGAATTCTCTTCTGGTGAAACATTTTCTAAGGTTTCAGAAGTCAGGAGGTGCTGTTTGTTTGAATTACTAAAGTGAAAGAGTCCAAAAATGAACAGTTTTGAATGATGAAAAGTTCAAATCCTACACAATAAATGATTTAATGGCATTCCACCATCCTTCATCCACGATTCATTCGCAGCTCCTTCATGTTCATCTGGCTCTCAAACCAAAGCAGAACCATCCACCTTCAGGCGCTCAGATCCACTTCTCATCCACTGTCTGACCTCCTTTTATCCTCACACTCTTGCTGCTTCACACACTCTCTCTTTCTCTCACTGTTTTCCTTTTCTCTGCTCCTCTCTTTGCTTTATTCCCTTACTGTCAGCTTTCTCATTTTCTCACAGCTACCTCAGAGTGACGGGAAGAAACTGTGAAAACCTGAAGGAGGGCAGAATTTTTGACTAAGGAGCCTTGTATGCAACGCACACATACAGACAGTCATACTGTCTCAACATCAAATCTCTTGTCATTCTCTGCCTGCCGACAAACCAGATCACTGGGCAGACCACGATACAGAGAAAGGGAGTAACTTTGATGGAGACAGAGAAAGAAACAGGAGACGGAATGATAAATAGGGAGTAAATATTCTTATATGTTTTTTCTGTGCATCAGTACCAGCATATGCATATTTCTGTGTTGAGAGGAACTTTTCTGTACCCGTTTCTGTGTCTGTTTCCTCTTCTGGCAAAGCCAGCAGCCACTCAACCCTATATGTGGCATCCAAAATCTGTCTGCAAACACACTCTAACAAGGCCCCCAGAGTGTGTGTTTTTGTACATTTGCTGTATAATGTAGACAAGGTCCATTCATTTTGTTTCTGCAAAAGAACACTGGACATTCAGTTGCACTTATAGTGCACTAAAAGAAACTGGATGAGTGTATATGGCCCTGTTGGTGAGAAAGGTTCATCATCTTTACCATAATACTGGAAGGTCTCAGAGCATCTGTCTGTGTATCTGTGTGGTTCTGAGAAATTAAGATGTTTTTAAAGATATTTTTTCTTTAAAATTCCCTTTTTTAAAGTCAGGAGGGACTTATTTAGCTAATTCACATTGCTAAGCAGTTGCCAGGGAAGGGACAGGAAACAGCCTTGCATGTCACGAGGCAATGGGTGCAATACACAATGATACCACACTGCATGATGGGAAATTAAGTTAAAAACAGGAACTACACATTTACTAACTTCAGTCCCTAGATATTGGTATTAATATATTTATTGTTATTTAATTTTTTAAAAGGAAGAGACTAGCAAAAACGGCAAGTTGATACAACCAATATTTTGGGAGATATTAGTAATTTTGCAATACAATAGTCTTGCAATCACGTTGCTATGCCCATGACAGTTGCCAGGAAATGCAGTACCGTGCTACATGACAGGAAATTAAGTTAAAAATAGACCCGATGCATTTACTAACTTCAGTTCCTAGATATCAATATTAATATATTAATTGTCATTTGAATTTTAAAGAATGATTTACCAAACTATTTAACATCTTTTCCCAAAAGTCAGCTCTCCACAGCATAAAAACTGCCACATCTAGAACTGGTGGTTCCTTCACGGGTCAATGCGCTAGTTCAGTATATTGTTATACTATACTGCAATATTGTAAAAACAAGCCAATAAATACACTCCATAGAAGCTCCATATTGTTGAGGATAGATTACAACATAGCTACACAGCAACCAGTCAGGGGATTAAACTCAGTATAAAATGAACCAATGTTTACATCATGTTTTTATATTTAAACCAAATGTAAAAATGAATACAGAATGAGGACTGGAGTATGAAAAAACACATCATCATGATATTCAAGTTTATCAATATTTTCTCATGCCCTTCCATTATAATGTGATGCTATAGCAGACAGTATTAGTGGTTATCCTGGCCAGACAAACAGGATGGTGTTTCCTACTGTTGACAAGGAAAGACATCTCTGTCTCAGTCTGCACTCCGGCTGTCTCACTTGCTCACCTTCTCTGTCTGGGTCAGCCAGTGATACTTAATCATCTGTTTCTTTCGAAGCCATTCATCAGCAGATGCGTCTAACTGCAAAAGCATATGGCTGCATTAAGTGTTGCCTTGTTTAGTCATGACCAGGGCAAACTAAGTATTGAAAATCAGTATTAATGTGACCATTTTATTTTCTTATTGGTTAAAAATCACACACTACTAATTGTCATTTATCAACTTGTCTTTGCACAGCAGCCACTGTTTGCATGTGTTTGACAGAAAAATTTATTTCCCACTTTTGTGACTGCAAAGTTTAACAAACACTGTCACATTTGTTAAACACTTTCTTTATAGGAGCTATAACACCAAGCATAGACTGTCTCCTGATGTTGTTCAAATTCTATTTTTGTACTAAAAAATATTTTTCCCAGCTAAGACCAAACTGTTCTAAAATAGGCAAATGAGGACTCAGTGCATCACAGAAAGAAACACCAGAAAGAATAATCTGTGTTGATTTTTAGAATGGATTAAAATGACTGGCAGCACAGCCACCGTTGTGTCTGACATATTTCTAATCAGGCTGTAGGCTTGTATTAAAAAAAAAAAAAAAAAAAAGTCTAAAATCCAAACAGCAAAAGACGAGAGGCATCAGGTGTGCACTGAGATGGGAGATGGCTTACTCTGGATTTGTAGCAGGCAAACAACACTGTGAATCCAGAGGGTGTGAAAACGTCTGGACTGGAGTCTGTGAAATGCCAGTAGCAGGACGCATGTTTTTCTCTTCCCTTGTGATGGTCTATTCACGGCTACCGTGTGCATGAACGTTCCTGTCCTTGTTTCCATGGAGACCAAAGGAGGTGTGGAGAATCCTGGAGCCCTTCTGTGGTCACTGGCTTTGTCATGCCTGCTGCCAGCCGCCACCACTTACCTTTAATGGCCCTTCACAGCCAGACACTGTGCAAAGGCACACTGTCTTGACAATGTTAATTGATAAAACAGGTGGTTGTCCTGTTTTCCAATCCCATCCAGTAGCTTTAATCCTGATTTTATAAGACATTATACCATAAACTGTATTTATGTTTGGATGATACACAGTATATAACACACACTGATTCATGATCGTTGAGCTTCAGTCTCGCTCACTGGCAATAACCTTTCAAATCCATTTGAGACAACTAGTTACTATACGTTTTATCATCCCAACAGAAATAAGCTTAATACCGTTGTTTCAAAATCGACCTTCATTTTGAGCAGTATTATTATTCTTCACGTTGTTCTGTTACACAATGGCATTGACCCACTCCTTTGTCTGTTGGGTTGTGTCCTCCTTTTCAGGACTGAGAGGCTCATTTGTTGATCTCCTAACTAGATTAGCCCTTGTCTGATTAACTGCCTGTAACCCCTGCTGCTTGTAGTTGAAGAGGGCTGGGCCGGCTTTACAGACAGTCTCGGTATCCTGTTGGTTCATGGCCTTCCATAACACTTTCCCTTTTTTGCACCTGGTACTCTTGACAACGTCAGACATGATTAACTGAAGATGAGAAGAGTTACAGGGGTGAGTTTCACTGCAGACGCTTTGTAGTCAAACACGCTGTAAAACGCTCAGTGGTTGCCTATAGAGACCTCGTTACTTGCCTGTTTCTCACACATTGGTGACCGCGAGGCTAATGTGGCTGTGACTTTACTGATCATATACACTGGTAACCTCACTGACTGCAAGATGGATGATTCTGAGTGAACCTAAGTGAAGGTGAGGTCAAGTTGGTGTGGTTTCTTGGTGCTGTATTTTGTCATATCTGTGGAGAATGTCCTTTTTTTTTTTACTGGATTTATTGTATATTTTGTTGTATTGTTTGTTGTATATATTGAATACAAATATTGTCGATTATTTTTTTTTTTACTAAATACAGTCAGTGAAAGTCAGTCAGATTTGTTTACCTTTATTATATATTAAATTAGTTTTTAACATTCATCTTTATTTCTATCTCCTTTCCCTTTCCAGGGTATATTTGTGAAAATGTAAATGTTGCACTGGCAACCTTTAAAGGGACTTTGTCTTGCACCTTTTAACCCTTTACCTTTTCATTCTGCCCACTGACTGAGTTATCATGACAGGGTGAGCTCAAAGGACAATAAGGTGAGGACAAGATATGAGGAGGTTGAGAGAGGCGAGTCACAGTGGGGTTTTGAGAGAGAATATTTCATGCATGGTCGGACAAATTCTGCCTCCAAGTGCTGAGATTATGATGACAGGCATCATGGGGGGACTAAGGACAATAGGATGAGGGACAATTGTGCGTATATGTGGCCTTTGCAGCCATACTACTCCCAACGCTAGCCAATCACTCAGACCGTCTACTGGAGTGACATTTCAGGAAATTTCCACTGATGCGGGACTGGGGCCCCAGCTGTCAAAGGAGAGCGGCAGGGAGGGGATGGGTGGGGCAAGCGTTTGATGTTTCTTATCAGACTTGGCAAGATCTTGCAGGTTTATGGATTATGGTGGAGAACATTGATAAGTTCTCTCTCATCCTTTCTTTCTCTGTCGCTCTGCATTATTGCTTTCAGTGATAGAGCAAATGATAGCCTCTCTGTGATGTTGGCAGTGTAACATCATAGAGAGACTCGCAGAATGACATTGGTTTTGTTTTCTGAGGTACCTAAGATGAGATAAATGATATCTTCAGATATACATTTATGAAACCACATCATTGTGTTGAATGTAAGTGATTTTCTGGGCTGGAGAAGGTGTCTGTTTTCAAAGCACCAATAACCATTGTTCCTGTAAATGAAAATATACGGACAGATATTCCAAGTGAATGAATAAAATATTTTAATTACTTATTTTCTTTATTCACAGACAGCTTGATATATAAAACAGCAGTGATAATTTAGAATAAATTAATCATGAGAAGCTAAAAAATGACTTAGAGACACCACCTTTATGTAAGGATAAGTAAACGCATAATTCTGAATAAAAATGATAAGATTACACAGACAAACAGACAGATTATGCATTTCACATATACGTTTATGCTTGCAAGTTGAAATAATTTCCAGTGAAATCCATGAAGTGTTACAAAACTTTTCTTATTGCGGACATTTTTTATGTATTTTGTGAATAATTATAATGTATCTCACTGATGAATGTAGATAGATTGCTCCGTAGCACTTTGGTGAATATTGATCAGGGGAAGTCTTGATAGTGCAGAAGATGAAAGAGACTATGTTGTTGAATAAGAATGAACATCTGTGGAGTACTTAAAATAATTCCGGAAAGTAGCAGCTGAATATACTTTGTCATACATGTATTATTTAACAAACTTTTTGTGTTTGTGTATTGCAAGGAATTGAAATGTTAGGGACCAGTCTTCAAGTTTGTCTTGTGGTTAGCTAGAAGCCTTGACATTTACACCTCACCTCAGTCCGGCCCTACCCTGTACTCGGGATCCGAATGGTCCAGTTGGTGTGTATGTGTGTGTTGGTGCATGGTGATCATTGCTAAGGTGTGAGAAAGATGAGGTGACTAAATGTGCATGACCTAGACTTTGTTTATATGTACAGTATGCGTACTTGCTGATGTAGTTGACTGAGTGTGCTGCTCTGCTCTCACTGTGCTCCCACAGTTAGCTTATTTGCATCCAATTAAATCTTTAATAAACTCTAGCTCTAACCTTTCCATGCTCTTTAATTTTCAGATACCATATCAGACGGCATTGCGACCTTTTGCCAACACTAATATGAGAAACGCAATGCGCTAAGTGTAGTAGTGCTGTGTTTCCATCACCAAGAACCTGTTGCACACGCTGGATGTCTGGACAGCTAGAAGATCTGGCTGATGATCACCCTTGGAAAATTAAACCTGCATGTGCAAAAGCATCCTTGCTGTTACTATTACAAGGTCAAAGATTACTACTGGAGTCTGTTGGCGAAATTCCAGTTGGTATACTTCATTCCAGTCTGCAGACCTCATGTGTATAACATGAGAGGAAAGCTGCCGATGAAGTGTATCTTATCACCGGGAGTGATCTTTTTTTTCTGAATGGGACGCTATGAAATTGAAGTCAGCCTCATTAAATATCTCTTCATATAAGATTCTGTCTGCTGTTCTATTGCCAAAGCATATGTTCCACCTGTTTGGCATGATTAACTGACCGACGTAATTGATAGCATTGAGAAATTGATAGTGGTGAGTATTTATATCAACCTTGGGTCAGATCTGCTTCGAGGGTATGGCTAAAAATAGAAAAAGGTGCCTTGTTCTTAAGATTTGTTGTTTTGGTTTATTTCTTATAGTATTACTCCTGCAGTTAAGCATCCTCAAGAAAATCACATGTCCACTATGGTTTAAGGTCAAATTTCACATACTCAGCAGTTTGTTGTCAGTTTTATACCTTTAACCTTTATAATTATGTCAAAAAGGAAGGTTTAGGAACAACTGGAACAGCACTCTAGGTAATTAAAAAAAAAAACATGATCATATAATGTTATAAAAGCTACGGTCAATTTCTCCATGAAAAAGTAGTAAAATAGTAAAATATAACTTTACTTTAGCATTAAACTTAAATCCACACATAGACTCAAAGTGCTCAGGGTGGCAGTTGACCTTTTGTCTGTGCAGTGAAGCAGGAGCACATGAAAATGTGTTAGTGTGTGTGTGTGTGTGTGTGTGTGTGTGTGTGTGTGTGTGTGTGTGTGTGTGTGTGGACTCCAGCAACACACGACTTTGGGATTCTCTAGGTCTAACAGTACTTTCCAGGTGGTTGCTTTGTGTGTTTGTGTGTGCGCTTGTGATGATACTTTGATATGTGGCTGGCGTAGTGAGCAAGAGCAAGAGAGGCTCCCCAGGCACAGCGCTTCTTGGCACATCTCTATGATCCCATTATGATGGGGAAACTCGACACTGGGGAGGATATTCCACTGCCCAGCAGCTTAGGGAGAGTAACAAGGTTGCGGCTGCACAAACACGCAGCACCTGCAGTTCCAGTAACAGGGTCCAGTGAGGTTATGTCTGCACAAACACCCAGGGCAGAACTCCTGCACTTTGCCACTTTGCTGAAAAAAATCTTGAAAACACGTACCTTCAAAAATCACAGATACGAAGACACATTTCGGAGTTTTAATTGAGTGCGCAGCAGTAGACACACACACACACACAAATGTAAATATAAATACACATATACCCAAGGACTGCGCTAATGAACACTCCCATTGCTGAGGTGGACAGAGAGATGATTGGCACAGAGAAAGCATTACACCAGCACATTCAGGCATATGGCATGTGGACCCACTGATGGGTACACACATATGGTGCTGGTGGCTTCTGCTGCTTTGCATGGGAGGAAGGCACTGTGTTCGCCTTTGATCAGACTCCAAATCACAGAGCACAGCACACAGAGTACAGCCTAAAAAATCTCTAACTGTTCAGATTGCCTCATTGCTTCTCATTATAACAGATTTTTTCTTGTGCCACCTTTCAGTTTTTTGTGAATGGCAAATCACATGATGTATCATAAAATTATCTTCTATCATAACATGCAATTTAATATTATAGAATTGCATATTATGATTATTTTTTATTGTTTTTTTTTGTTGGATGATGAGAGATATTGTTGTAAAATAATAACACAGACTGCTATTTTGTGACCATTATGTCACTCCAAATGAGTCAATGTTCTTGTGGTGTTTATAGACAAAAATGTTACAGCACTCTGTCTCTTGACTCCCTCCTGATGCCCACTTTAGATAAATCAAGCTCCAGTCGCCATAGCAACTTTTGTTTTCTTGATGCTTCCCGTGTGTGAAGTTCCTGGTGTATCCCACCACTTCACCCACCAGAGTTTCTGTCTATAACTGTTTAGTGTTCAGGGACTAAATCGCTGTAGAAACCATTCAGCGTCATCTCAAAACAACACACATTTTAATGACAAAGGTACCGATTTCTCTAATTGGATAGACTGACAGTTCTGTAACATCTCTTTTTTATATTATTGATTATTGGTTAAGATGAATGTTAAGCAATTGAGTAAATATTTTATGCACTGTTTATCTGTCTGTGCTCTTTCACTTTCCATTGCTCTTCCATTAGTATCAAGATATTGCAGGAAAACACCACAACTTTTTCCCCTTCAATTAAAATCCACTCTAGCTGACTTCTAATGATTGCCATCAGGAAATGGTATTTTATTAATGCCCTCCTTCTGCTGCATCTTTAGCCACAAATATTACTATTCTGTCCACGTCAGATTTCCTGTAATGTAACTGGACTTGCTGTATATCAACAGCCGTAAATATTTAAGAGTTAAATAGAGAAGTGCACAGAAGAATAATTAAAGAATTTTGCTCTAATGGAAAGTATGAAAAGACTTTTGTCCTAGCATCACATAAAAAAAAAAGAATTTAGACATTTCCGCCCATTTTCCTTTAAAGCCGCTGGACTGTATTGTGGTTTGGTGAAATGACTTATTACAATATGGTATGCCAATATAAAGCAACGTCTGAATAGGAAGACATTGGGTCTGATTGTGCAAGGCTGTGTATTACTGATCCCAACAGACCGTGAAATTGTTTATTCTTCTGCTGCCATTTCTGTGTAAAACAGAAAAGGGATCACTTCCCCCCATTGCACAGTCGTCACAGCAAGGAACACCACTTGTTTCAGCCAAGAAATTAACTCCCCATTGATTACAGGAAATTCTTAATCAACAGGCCACTGTGTTTTGTTGTTGTTGTTATTTGGATATGCTATTGAAGTCACTGAAATAGCCTGAAGAGATTTTAGAAAATTAGCTCCAACCTATTAAAATGATCGATTATATTTTCTCAGTTCCCTTATTGATTGAGGTTTCTCCCCCTGCAGCTGTATTATGGTGAAATGACAGGCGGTATAACATGGATGACTATGTTTGATTGCAAAATAGAGAGATAGGTAAACCCTTCTAGTTTAGTTTATAGCTAAATATTTGCTTGATGGACTCGTTGTCCTTTGGAGTAATATGTCTGATTGTTGTTTCCACCAGGATGTGTATATTTAATAGTGCTAGATCTGTAAAGACAGACGAAATAGTAGTTTCTGGTGTATTTTCAAATGCATCTGCTTTTAAGAAAAAAAATCAGAGACTTTTGTTTGTGAACTGATGTTTACAGAGCATGACGCGGTCAGCAGGTGCATGGACTCCTCTATTGTTGGTGTTTAGCTACACTTTGTGATCTTCCTGCTTCGTTTTTGCCTGTTGATTAATTAACAGTGCGTCTTCGATGTGACCCACTTACTGTGTTGTTGTGCGTGAATTTTCATGGTGATGCGTGCTGTCTTTCACAGTCTCTTTCCTGGTGTTATCTGTCTGTCTTTCTGCCAACCACTGAGAAAAAAAACACCACGCTTGCTCTATTCTAACCAATTCTCCTCGCCAAAATGAAAGGAGCACGCTTTCCCCCAGTCAGCCAACCATTTAAGACCCCACCTCAAAGCCAGTGCTCTCTCTGCCTGCCTGTGTATGTATGTATGGATGCTCATTCTCTTCACAGAGAATGTCTGTCTGCCCCTCAGTGGGGAAACCATGGAAGGACATTTTGGTCTGGTTTGAAGGGGACTGCTTGGTCGTGACACACATTTAGGTAGGTTATTGGTAGCTAACTGGGTTAAAGCGCACGTCTCACGGTGCATTTTGCTTATCCTGAGGGGAGGCATTAGAATAATTTTGATGATGGAATAGAGGAAAAGGGCAAACAAGGGGGGTAGATGTGTAGAAAAAAAACAAGTGTAAAAGAACAAAGCCAGAATGGACATATAAATGATGAAGTGGTAGGGAAAAAAAAATCACTGAATTTTGCCTTTAGCTTAATGATCAGAATAAAAACACCCTTGAAAATTCAAACACCCGTATGAGGCTTGAAGGTCTGTAATCATAGTGCAAAAGGAAGTGATGCTTGTTGATGGATTAGATTGAATTTTTTATAGTGTCCTTGGTCATTTGAAGGCATTTTTCTTTGTCTTTGCTTTATTTCTGTCCCATCCTTGCCCTCACCTCCCTCTTTACATTTACCATTACTTTTTTTTTTTTTTGGGATGTACAGTAGATTTACAGTATGACTCCATTTGTCTGAACCCTTCCTCCTCATCTCACTGCGTCTCCCATGTAGAACCCCTTAGGGTAAGTCTGCGTAGGTGGTGTTGGAGGGATTCTCTGACTGTGTGGGTGGATCTATTTTCCATCAGCTTGAACGATTTGCCTTTTGACCTTGCACCTTTTCACACTCCTCTCCTTCCTCCAGGCATTTTTAACCCAAGTTTTCTCTGCAACACACAAGTCTAGGTTCACATGTATTGGAGAGTCGCAGAACTCGGATACAGCCAATACAAAAGCTGTCTTTGTTTTGTTTGTTTTTTGGTAAAATGTGGTGTTAGCTGAAGATGGTGTGAAAGCCTTAGGCCGAGAACCGAAATGTTCAGTCTTAAAGTGTGAAAATACAGACCCCATGAGAGTTATTCAAGACATGTCTTTCTTATCTGTCTTAGTTTCTCATAAAATAAAAAAGATCAAATCTCTTTTCATAAATGATGTTTAACATATTTTTGCCTTAAATATCAGCTTAGTTGCACTATTTTAAAGGGTTTTAAATGCCTTAGATGCTGTCTGGGTTCCAGCATTGTCTCTACATTTGTTTAAGAGCTAGTTCACATCGATTTAGAGCAATAAAATTTACATTTTCCAATTAAGAATATAATATTTCATGTCATTTTAAAGCATAAATACTACCATGTTTGTGTACAAAACTTAGAAAAGCTAGAACCGATAAAAAGTGAACAAAATCTAAAATCCTTAAAAACAAAACTTGCCAAAGAATCTATTTTTGCAGTCCTTCATTTTACATTCATTTGGCTCAGGTAGAGCTCAAGATGTATTGGGTGCTACACATTAAGTATGCAATGGTAACCCTGCTAATTAGGACAATTACTGACGTTAAACACTTTATTTTATTTTTTATTTTACCTTTATTTAACCAGGAAGTCCCATTGAGATCAGAAATCTCTTTTGCAAGGGAGACCTGGCCAAG
>JAPQRP010000009.1:20619909-20653371 GCA_037367295.1 Apogon hyalosoma | reverse complement strand
ATACATGCAGTACATTTTCATCAGAAGATACAGGCATGTGATGAGGCAGCCTTCTGGTATCGGCAGGACCCAGTCAGGCTCATAGGTGCCTCTGACACGCAAGCAGGCAGCAAAAGAAACACAAAGATGGCCGCTGCGTGCTCAGTCTGTCTCCACGTTGCTATGTCTGACGTGAGCAGAGGCGATGTGAAGGACATCCCAAACAAGACATCAATTTTTTTCTCTTTTCTTCTCACAGAAAATCAAACAGGCTCCTTTGTTGTTTCACCATTTCTCTCTGACTAGATCTTCCTTTCTGTACCCCTCCTCCTCCGCCTCCTCCTTTTTCTCCTCCTCCATCCTTCTATTTTCAACAAAGACCAGAGTGATTTAATGCAACAAAAGCTCTTCTGGTTCTGTTTGACCTCTCCATCATAATGTCAGTGAACCCAGATGGCGGGATGACCACAGTGAGCTCAGAGAAGAACAGGACTCAAAGTCTACTGTGCAGAATCTACACGAATCCAGTCACAGAAATTTAGATTTTTAGCATCCCAAGACATCATCATCCCAGCATCTCAAGATGAATATCTCTAGGTTAGTGTGTGCTTGTTAAACAAATACTGCCCATCCGAATCTGGGCATTTACTCCATGTCTTGCATCCAACACCCTGGGCACTGTTACAACATTTTATAGACAGTAACAAAATTATTGGCAGACTGATTTATGAAGAGCTGTAGCCCTAATTACAGTTATAAAGCAGGTCAACAGGATTTTCTATATACAGCTGAACAATTAATCAAAATACCATCCACAGTGCAATACATCCAAATTAAAGGAGCTGTAGTTTTTTTGATAAAGGGTAAAAATGTCACAACATAGCATTATAAATGAGGCTTTGTGGTGCTACAGAGATACCCCAGTCTATAAAAACATGTTATCCACATGTATGGGATTATGCTGATTTGGTAAAAACAACAGAAAAAAAATCACATCATCATAATTATTTAAGAAAATTATTTAATAATTACCATTAACTGAATTTTTATCCTAATTTCGTGTTTGCTTTTAGATTTCTTAAGTTATCTAATTTGTCTTCATTCACTTGTCTCACTGTTTGTCTTTCATTCATTGATTCATTCATTCCGTCAGTGAGATAGTGAGTTGTTCTGAAAATAAGTCAAGTACAAGCAGTTGCAGAATCAAATGGTGAATAATTGTCCACTCTTAGCCTTCTCCTTTCACTGCATTCAAATCTGTGCGAATGGATGGATGAATGAATGAATGAATAAATGTCTTTGCACAGTTGCTTTCATCACAATTTCATTTCTCTCCCTCCTCCCTCCCTGACTTCATCTGTGTCCTTAACATGTTCTCCCCATCCCCATTCGCTGGTAGTGTGTGATGGTGGGTAGGTGGGGGTTATATCAACATACACACACACGCACAAACACAAATGTATAGATACATACTCCTGATGCTTTTCTGTGCCACCATTTTCCTCCCCTGATCCGATGCTTTCACTTCATTCACACACATTTGGACTATTTTTTTTTTTTTTTCAAACCTACACTGTCACAGGAGTACCAGGCAGGGCACGGCAGCGGGGACCAGAGCGAAGGAAGAGAAAACATTTAAGAGGACGGACTGAAACAGAGCGTGGTTGCCGTGGTAACCGTTCCCCTCACACCCTCCCTCCGCTCTCTCTCTCTCTCTCTCTCTCTCCTCCCTCCACCTCTGTGCTGGTGATGCTCGTGTCTCTTTTCTCTCCATCCGGTTTGTCCTCACCTCTCCTGGACACGCTCCTCTCACACTGCCAGCGGATGACACATGAGGAGGAGGAGGAGGAGACGAGGAGAAGCTGCTGTCTCTTCTCTCCCGTCTTTCCATCACTATAAAAAAAAGAGAGAGCCAGACCAGACCAGAGCAACAACCAAAAGAAAGGACATACACAGGATATACATATATACATAAAAAAAAACCCTACTCTTCTCCATTCTCCTTTTCAAGGAGGGCATTTTTCTTCCCTTTCCCCCCCTTTCCTTTTCTGCCCCGATTTTTTCCTCTGAGATCCCGGTTTTGTCAATTACGGCCCCTGAACTTCTCTGGGATTTCAGGTGAGGCACGCGTGTGTAGTGTGTGGTGCTTCTCCTTTTTTTATTACCTATCATGGCTCACGCGGCCTCCCAATTGAAGAAGAATCGGGGGGAAGTGGATGTGAATGCAATAGAGGACGAGAAGGAGAAGCGGAGGAAGAGCAGGAGAGCACAGTCCCGGGAACAAAAGAGAAAGGTAACAGACGAGGGCTGGCTGGTTGGTGGCTTCATCTGCTCTGCTCCGCCAGCATCATTGGAGCGTTACTGTGTGTGCGTTTGCATCTCTCTATCTCCTTCAGCTTGATCAACTAGGCTTGGAGATTGCCTCATCTCACAGGCGCACATACATACTCATGTCCATGTTTAGGTCCATTCATAACCTGGCGAGACATATTTCATCTTGACACTGTCCATTTTTTACATGCCTTGTGAATGCGTGTGGTTGTTGTTGGTATGCATGTGGAGTGCTGGCAGTGTTTGTTTCTACACACGTGACAGTGCATATGAGCTCAAAGTCGGAATTGTTTCACCTGTTAGTGCACGATGAGGAGGTGCAAGCTGTTTCAATGTAAAAGCGCATTGTCTTTTCCAGCCCCTCACTCTTTTTGCATTTCCAAAAATCATCTATATCTCTCAAGGACTTGCTTAATATTTTTCTCATCTGTGCTTTCTTATTTTAGTAGAAACACAGACAGTTGTGGCTATCTGGTACAGAGTGTCTTATACTAAGTCAATCACTGCTCAGATGACTGTTCAATAACATTACCCAGTTCTGTCACTAATTCAAGTCAGTTGTGTGAGTTATACAGTGGCTGAGGTCATTTGTGCTTTTACAAATTGGAAATAAGAACAGCTGTCAAATGGGACAAACTAGTGCTAAGATGCAAAAGAACTACCCTCGTTCATTTCTTCCCAGTTGTGTTTTGTGAGTTCTAGGTTTTTGTACATTTTTGCATGTGTTTGTGTGTATGCGCGTGCATGTGTTTGTGTGCATGGATGCACAGACAGCCATGTATAATGCATACACGACTGATTTATTGATGACAAAGCTTTTCATGTGATGGAGGAGGAAGTGAAATGCACGTGGATCTCCCTCCTCTTCCTCCTCTCCTACATGTCAGCTCTTTACTTTGGACAAGACAGCAAGTTAAACAAATGCAAAATAAGGATATATTGTGATAATAAGACGGTAAAGCATATTATAAGCTACCACAGGAGCAAAATGTCAATTACTTCATGTACAATTATGTATTCTAAATAACTGTTGACTTTCTGGACTGACCTAAAACCCACTCTGGCATTCGTTGCATTCTGCGTACTAGATATGGAAAGATTTGACCATGAGAGATCTATTCAATAACAATGACATTTACTGTACTTTGTGCCCATGGGTGCTCGGTTTTGAATTATGCTGTTGGTGATGATATTTGACCTCAGCATAAACATGAAGCTGGCTGTCATGGCCTAATCTTTCCTAAAAACCTAAAAAAAGATTTGTGAGGGCAAGTGGATGTAAGAATTTAATGAGAGCATTTAACATTTGTGTGTCGGGAAAGTTGCATGTGTGTGGAGATTTTGTAGTTAAATGATGGGTAGTGTTTCATAGGAGGAGAAAGAGGAGAGAGGAGGGTTGTATTGATTGGACTGTGCAGAACGCTGTCCATGAGGATAATAAGCTTTTTCTTCCCACCTCGGCCTGCCCTGCGTCCTTCCCTCTGTCCTCACACCAATCTACTCCTGTCTCACTGTTTTCCTGTCTCTTTTTACCCTTTTGTTTTTCTGACTCTTTGTCTCTTCACTTTTGGCTGGACTTCTCTGTCTCACCATCTCGCTGTCCATACACGTAGGTCCCACTTCGACTTTTGTTATTAGTGTTGTTGTTTGGCTTGCGCTGCTATCTTTTTAAGATACGCTGTCGCAGAACAAAGTCAAATTCTAAAGTTCATTTGTTTCTCAGTTGTTTACTTGAGTGATGAAGAGCTGCTGTCACTCACTCACTCTGCACACAAATTAAGGACACTTAACGCCCTTGTTTCACTTCAGTCCTGTATTTTTTGTTTTTATTGGCAGCCCTTGCTCCTAATTGTTATTGGCCTTCAGACACTTTGTGCGTTAGTACATCAGAGGAGAGTCTGATAGGCAAGAAATAAGACCCCCCCTCAAAAAAGTCCTGTTGATAACAACAAAAAGGAAAGACTTATGAAACAAATGTGATAAATTTGTTTCTGTTGATTGGAATGTTTGTAGCAAAGTTATAGCTATAACTACTGTAAAGCACTAAACTAATATACAAGAGTTTTATTTGGTGCACTGCTTAAATGCCCTCTGATATTTGAAGAGTTTCTATTTCTTTCGACGCTTATGAAAACTATAACAGACAACTTCTCTCTTTTCGTCCTTTCTGATGTGACTGAGTCAATATTCTGACTGTATTTTTGTTTTGGTTTTTAATCAGAAAAATTGGGTATATTTGATTATTTTTTATTGCTTTATTACGATAATGTTGGACTGTAGTTTTGCATGTGATTTGTATTTAAAAAAAAAAGAGATCATAAAGTACATCTGAGAGAGAGGAAATACACTTTGACAAGACGTCTGCTGCTTTTATCACACACCACTCAGTTTAGTATGGGTCTAATGGAGTGCAGGGCATCAGGGAGAGAACCCTGTTACAGATGCAACTGAGTTTACTGCATGTGTGTTTGATGTATGTGAGTTTGTGTGCAGTATCAGTGGGATGTCAACAAGAAAGAACAAGGAGCAGAAAGAGGAGTACACTTCTAAGAATCTGACTGTGTTTTTTTTTTTTTTTGTACAAGTGCAATTCAAGTTCATTAGTTGAAAGTCTGTTAAAAGTACAGTAGCTGTAGTGGTCACTGGCATGGGAAACCCCTGTTACACCACTGCAAAAATTCTCCAAGCTGCTTTACTTCTAATGACATTATCTAGAGCCAGGAGCCCCCAATGGATTCCCTGAGTGAGAGAGAGCTAAGCAAAGCATAGGTTTCCTACTGCTGTGTCCCACTTTTACACAGCACTACAGTACACTTTGCAGAATATGCATCGAAGCCTATTGTTTCTCTCGTATGGCGTATATGGGCCATGTGCAGGCTTTTTTTGTGGTCTTGCAGTCTCATCTGATGTTTTTCTTCTCCTAAGGAGAGGAAATCCTGTTGGGTTTTTTTGTATTGAAAGTGATCAGAGGCACATCTTATCAGAAGTCAATGTCATCGTCATTCATCACCATCATGACGCCTCATTAGAGGTCTGAATCTGAATCACAGTGGTGAATGTAAAGCAAGACATTGGAGTGACTGCTCGGAGGCGAGTGGTAGTGTTGAAATTGGCTGTCAGCCCCGTGCTGCCTTCAGAGCAGGCCCATGGCAACTGTGGCAATGCAAGAGTCTGCCTGGCCCTAAGAGGGTAAAGAAACCATGGGGAATATTGCCATAAGCTTAAGGCAAGTAGAAACACAATGTCAGTGTGTGTTTCAAGGATAGTGCCTACTTTACTGTTTGTGTTGGTCTTTTCTTCTTTCTTCCGTACATTCGCTCATTTTTGGCTGAAACAAAGCCGGCACGTGTGTTGCATCCTTTTCCGTCTTCCTCCCCCCTACTCCTTTGCCTTTGCCCCTCCCCATCGGCCCATAAAAGATGGAGGTTAATGAATTCGGCACTCATGCATGCCTCAGCTAATTACATTGGCATTGGGAACTCCTCCCAGTATTACAAAATGTTTTCACCATCAAGATGGCCACCGGCTGGACGGACGGCAAGCGTGACTTTGAAGAGGCTGCCAAGCTTCTGTTCACTCCAATAATGACAATTGATGTGCCTGATATTGGGTTTTTATTTACTTGTTGGGATATGAAATTAACACAGCACATACTTGTCACTTATTTCACAAATACAGTTAAGTCCATTAAATCTAATCTACGCGAACTTCTACTACAATGAATAGCACCTCTGTGTTCATGAGTTTGTAGGTTACTCTCAGAGGAGTCATTGTAACCCTCATCAGTCAGAATAGCCCCACTGGGTCACTGTCCACTCATCAAATGACATTGAACGTCACATTGTATGTAATATATAAATATACACATAAATAAATATAAATAATATGCTCCTGCACACTCCAACACATGCAAATCCTCATTTACCCAGCGTTGCCAGATTCATGACATTTACCCTATATGAACGATAATTTAGATGTCTGTATTATGTACAATCCGCTAGATGTGCAATAATTTGATAACTTTGTGATGCTAGTTAGTGATGGTATTTATAATCACTGGAAGATATCAAAGTCTCATTCAAAACTTGATGCAATAGTAAAACATGGATCACAAAATTAAACTGGAGGTTTATGTTTATGTATTTCTTCTCTTATGATTACTGGCTCATAAGCATAGACGTCTTCAACTTAAGTCACCTTTACTAAATTTTAGGTATCAAATATAGTAACTTATGGGCGAGTATATTAATCAGGTATCTTGGTTGTGACATGGATATTGTTATTTTCCTCAAAATAAGATGACTTTTCCAATTTTGCAACACAATGTAAAACAACAAAAAGTTTCTGAAACCTTTTTAAATGCTTTCAGAAGGACCTATTACTGTCGCTCTTTTATTCTGCAATTTTAAAGTTTTAATAACAGAAATACTCATTCTTAGCATTTACATTACATAGACCTAAAGTCGGTGTGCTGAGTATAAATACTGAAAACAGGAAAACAGCTAGCCTGCCTCTAGCTAATTAACAGAAAATATTCATTCTAAAGTTTATTTCTTGTGTAGTGAATGTTTAGAAGTACTGGTTGGCTGACTGTTTTATCTTTGGACTGAGCCTCAATTGCAGCGTAGCCTTGTTTACCCCCGGTGCTAAGCAATGGTAACTGACTGTTGGCTGTAGCTTTGCATTTATCGAGCAGATTTTTGGAATGAAATGAATCAATACGGCCTACAGTATTTGCCAAAATGATGAAAGATTCCTCTAATTCTTGGGAATAAAAGGAAGAAGACATGAGATAAGGGTAGCGTGCATGCTCAAACCCACGTGATATTTTCTGACACCATGATCGGTTCCAGATCATAGAAGAACTCACACAGAACACTCTAGCTGAATTTTGACAGTTTTCTACAAGTCTCATACATTCAATATTATCTACACACACTAAAAATTAGTCATTCATCTTTCCTCCTGAGGTTTATGTTTCACATGGCCAAAAAACGTGCAGGATCCTCCACCAAGCGTCACAGCGTTCTCACTCTGCTATGTGCTGCTATTGTTCTACATTAGCTTCAGTCTCTAAGGGGAAATGAGAGCGTGTAATAAGGATTGTTCTAATTATTGATCCACAACTGTGAGGGTCCTCAGTGAGAGCCAGGGGGATGGTGTGTGGGTATGGTAATGGGGTTTCTTAGGGACCCTTGGTAACTGGAAACCAGTGTATGTAGGGATTTGTTTGTCCTACCACTGGGGAAAAAAATCCATGTTGTCTTGTTGTGGTTTGTCTGTTTTGTTTTGTTTTTCACATCTACAGGCTGTCAGTCTAGTGTCTATGACAGCCCTTTTCCTATTTATGTGCATCAGGTGATTACCTCTGCGTTCCACACTGAATTTTGCCAGTTTTGCCAGTCACATGGCCGGTGGATACTGGTTTGTGGGTGCGTTGAAAGAGTCAGAGAGGTGTCGGTGAGAAGGAGAGATAGAGGTAGAAAAGGAGAAGAAGAGATAAGGACTAATAGATGGAGAGAGTGTGAGTGAAAAAGAGGAGAGAGGGAGATAAGGAGGAATGGAGCGAATTAGAGAGGGAGTGAGCGAGATGATGGTAAGCCTAAAGGTCATTTGAAGGTGGCTGGCGTCTTTCTTCCTTTTCCTCTATTTCTTGCTCACCCTCCCTTCTTGTCCTCTTTCTCCCTCTCTGATGTGGTGCCACTGGATGTGATTTCACCTTCTTTTTTATACTGTGTGAAAAAAAAAATCCAATTTCATATATCTCTTGCACCTGTTTTCTGATACTTAAGCTGTGACCATGTCTTGGTATGTGCCTTTGAAGAGTAGGGCTGACCCTGACCCAGGTGTTTCTAGTCAAGTAGTTTTTGTTAATACCATCAGTTAGTCAACACTGTTTACTGTATTACATATAATTATTTAGGTATTTTTAGGATGCTCGGAAAATGGTTTGAGTTTCAGCCCTGAGTAAGAAGTTTATAAGTATATGCAGGTTACACAATGATTTTGATTAATAAGCAGCCTAACAATGAAACTATCTCAACATTTTGTTATTTTATTTCAACCACAGTTGAGTGAATGCACCTATAGGGAGAGTGTGCACATTAAGTTCATTTTAACTGTAAGTGTAATAACTGTAATCAACAGCCGATGCAATAATGGTCCTCTAAAAGTCATGTAGTTTTGTGGTACTTGGCTACAACTAAAAACTTAAAAATCCATATCGAGCTAATTTTTTGCTAACAACGTAGAGTTCATGAACCATTTTTTTGTGGTTTGTTGGTAATAAATTCTATTGATGTTATAAAAACAGTTGATTAACACCTATAATGACCAATTTAATCCTGAATCTGTCAGATATGACAACAAACCAATCTGGTAGGTTCCGGCCAAATGTATCACACAAGCAACATGACAGCTCCCATGGCCACCAGATTTTGTCTTCATTTTTACACAGGAGGAAGAAGTGGCACTGTAACATCCATTTTATTTGTCTATGTAGAAGCTTAATAGAGTATAATATCTGGGCAATGTATATTCTAAGTTGCTAACATGAGGTAGATGAGTGAAGGCTTACCTGCAAAGTTTGAAATTCACCTTTTTGGTGTCATCCTGTGCCCTCTAAAGATAACTTTACATTTTGGTTATGTTGCTTAACATGAAATTAATTAATAAAAAGCCATATTACCCACATTGTTTGCCTATGATTGACTGAGTGGAGGAAAGTCCCAACACTGAACAAACCAATCTGAGATGCTTTTCATTGATTAACATTTGGTCAACTATAGGGGCAGCCTTATTGTAGAGCTCATGTAGCTCTCTCACAGTACTCCAACTAGTAATCTAGATCATTATAGTGGAAGGTCTCAGAGCGTCTGTGTGTATGTGTATCTGCATGGTTCTGAGAAATTCAGACATTTTTAAGTGGCCAAGTTGAAGAATAGTCCCATCTCCACATTAAATATCTCACCAAACTGACTGGACCAATATTTTGGGAGATATTAGCAATTTGGAAAACAATAGCCCTACAATCACGTTGCAATCCCCATGACAGTTGACGGGAAGTGCAGTACCATGCTGCATGACGGGAAATTAAAAATAGGAACAACACATTTACCCTAGATATCCCTAGATATCGGTATTAATATGACTCGTGGTTCCACATGGGTCAATGCACTAATATAATAATATTCACGTGATTACACAAACAAATGCTCATTATCTGTTTAGGTTATTTTTTGTAATGCAAATGTGATGAAGAAGTACACGATTCTTCCAGTCACTTAATAAGATAGGGAGGAAAGTCCCCTCAGCATGACGCAGTACAGTATTTACTGGTGTAAATAAGTGTTCTTCTGCTGGAATAGCCTGTAAATGTCTCTAAGGAGGCATTATTATTGCTCATTTGATGCCATGACACATACACTGCAGCTGCTCTGGTTAGAGTTGGAGCAGCAGATGGATTTGCACTGCATCCAACTTTATTTTAGGAGAGAGATGTTCATATACTGGCACTTACCTGGAGTTAATGTGACTGCGTGTTTTGTTTTTTTTTCTTTTTTACAACAGCCAAATGTTACCTAACCTGGCATGTTGGCAGAGTCATTTTGTCTGAGCACTGAATTCTCCCTCTCAGAGCTGCCTCATAGGGCTTTGCAAACAAAGTCTCATATCCTGATGTAGCTCATTTCGTATACAGATAATGATGGCATGATAAAGCAAAATTTTGAGCATTTTTAGCACTTCTCCCACACTGTTTGACACAGTTCTTGTGTAGGTGGAAAAAGAGGTTAGTGGTGCCTGAGGCCTTGTCTGGGGGATAGTTTTGTTATACCAAAAACACATCAAGTGTAGTAGTGAAGTGAAGTAATGATTCTTTAACATACGCCTGGTTACGTCTTGTGTGAAAATACGGCAGAACAGAGTGTGATTTGCAACACAACAAAATAAAGAGTATAATATAACATAGTATGAAGTGACAGATGCTTTTCGTCACCTCGTGATATTGCACAATATGTACAGATAGATGCTGTATAGATCAGAGGCTGTTCTCAGTAATGTGTTTGGATAGAGTAATAGGAAAACTGCTTTCACCTCTTCACACCAAAAGTGGCATTTGATTTCAAAGATCTGAAAGGTGGATTTATCATATGCTTAGCAACTACAAGTAGAAAGGGCCAGCACAGTGGTACAGTGGTTAGTGCTGTCACGTCACATTTTTATAACAAAATCCAGTATTTTTGTCCTTTTCTGTGGAGATTCTCCCCCTGTCTGCTCCCTATATGTATATCTTTCCAGGTACTCTGATTTCCTCTTCACCATCCATAGACGTGCACCTAAATAGGTTAATTGGTCAGTCTAAATCACCAATAGGTGTGATTGTGACAGTGAATGGTTATTCGTCTCTGTATGTCAAGCCTGTGTTGAACTGGCAACACGTCCAGGGCGCACCCCGCCTTCCATTCAAAAAATTTAAGAATGACTACAACTAGAAAGCTGCCTTTTACTTTTTATGTATTTTGGATGAGATGACCCTGTAATTAACCACACATATTTCCATTATCTGTCCAAATCACTTAGATTTTCAAGGGTAGAGACTGAATCAGTATTGTGGATGCAGTACACCATGAGATTGTTCACACGGTTACTGTAATGCTGTAATGCTTCCTAATGATGTGATTACAGGGCTGACTGTACTGTAAAAGGGAGGGGAGGCCAGAGACAGAGAGAAAAAAAAGCAGAGAACTTGATGAGACAAGGACAGAGATGGAGAGAAAGACTGGTCATGAGGGGAGCAGTTGTGGAATGGAGAAGAGAGGGGGAAAAGGTGGCACTCTGAAAACATGGAATGACAAATAAGAGAGACAGGATAGCAGACTGGATGAAATGAGGCTCCCTTTATGTTCAAACAGTGGCAGTCGAGCAGCAGAACACAACTAGAAAGTACATTAATAGAGAAATACAGCTTTATTTACGTTTGCTTAAAATTGCTGTTCAAAATTACAACTCATGCCAAAATCACATTAGATCTTAATAAAATATTTCTTCGGCTGAGCTGATGTTACTTACAGACTGCTAATAATACACTATAATATGTCATAAAATATGAGCTGTATTTCTGTTTACACATTTTATGCTACTTATGGAGCATTGTGTATGAAAAAATGGTAAAGGAATCAAGACGTTTTTATGTTTTCTTGAAGCGTTTTTCGTTTTTTTTTTTTTTTTCTTAGCTTTTTTATAATTTCTTTATAATGGAAACATTTTTTCGGAATAATTTGTTTCTGCTTCTAGAGAAGAAGAAGCAGATTCTGATGTCTTGACCGCTTTCATTTATCCTCTCGTAGATGGCCAACCCAACTGTTTTTGGACTCTTTCTTCTTCCTTTTTAATATGTGATCTCTTCTATAGCCAATCAACTTAAAACCATTTTATGAGGTTGTCGTTTACTTTCGCCAAACCATTTGATGGAAGTGTATTGAAAACACATCCTAAAGCATTGCAGCATTAAAAAGTTTGCTTCAAACAGTTATATGTAAACATAGCTGTGTATTGTTATAAAAACATCATAAACCTTTTTCATGAAACATTTCTTATTAAATTCGTGCTAATGCTCTGCAAATTTCAGAAATTAAGGTTTTTTTTTATTCTTATTCTGGTCAAGTAGAAATGAAAGTGCATGATTTTTCTTTTTTCTCCTTCACCACATTTTACAGATTGTGCTTGTGGTCAGTCATAACTCAATGTTCACTGAAGCAGCAGTGTGTGTTGGTGTGTAAGACACAGAAAGAGAGAGGGATAGAGAACTCCCCCTCCCACAAAATCACACTCATTAATCCCCTACTGTGCATCAGTGCCAGACCTCTTCCATCGAGCTTTAAATGCACCAAATGGTGTGTCAAGAACATGTGCGCATGTGTGTGTGTGTGTGTTGGTACATTTATGCATATATGGCAGGTGCTCCTCATATACTCACAGATAAAGCTTATCCTATTGAAATGGTCGTGGTCTGTCTCACACACACATCACTATGTTGACCCCTGGGACTTCAGCCTGTACAGCATGATAATTACTTTCCTTTGCTCGTCCCCACCTCCACCGCCACCACCCTGCCTCCCTGTCCTCCACTTAACCACCTGCCACTCCGCCATCACACCCAGCGATAACTAGAGTCACGCAGTCATCAATTTTGAGGTCTGGCTCGATTTTTGTGACCATGAGATCCAATTGTGGCTGCCAAATGCTAATAGAAAATGAAGAAAACATCTGAATTTGTCAAAATAACTTCCCTGTTCCTTTAATTCAGTTTTGGTCAAAAGTGCAATTCTGTAGTTTAATTTTCAAGGAGCAGTTTTAGGTCTGGTACTATTCTCCTCACATTTTCTCCTCCAAAATAAGCCTCTATCCCTGGGCAAGGGCAAGATTGTGTGGTCTCTGCCTTGCAGACGTAGCGTCAGTGTGGAGCTCCGAGACTCTGGAGCTGAGGAAATGGACTGTGTTTGGGTAAATCAATGGCAATCACACCTTTTCACAGCCAGCTCTCTTGCATGGGGGGAGGGAGAGCAAAAGAGAGAGAGTAGGGAGGAGGAGGAGGAGTAGGAGGAGGGGGAGGTTGTGACAAGGGTAGGGGGTGCACAGAGGGCCCCTTTGGGAAAAGCGAAGCGCCTCGATTCATGATTAGAGAGTGAAAAAAATCAGTCTACCCCCTTCTGTTTTACCCTTAGCCATCCCAACACCTCTGTCTGAACATGCTCCAACCAGAAAACTGCTTTAGCTTAAGCATGTGCAGAAATCATCCGTCTCTTCCTACTGATGCTCTTTTACTCTCTTTTTCTTCATGTTAAGGATTACGCTGCTGTAGTTGTCATGTGCTCCCTTTTTTATATCTCTGAAATGTGTATTATTACCTTGTGAAGTACAATAAACCTGTAGTATCCAATGGAGTCAGCCACAACACCACCTCTTTATTCCAACATATAGACCATGTTTTAGATTTTTGCCTTGAGGCAAAGATTCCATTGTATCTTAAAGGAGGTAATTTAGTGTGAAAAGGTTGCAGTCTTTATTGTAGTGCAATCTTAGCATGGAAATTCAACATTTTCACAGTGTGTGTGGCCTTGGGTATACTGCACTTTATAGTGAAAAGGGAAAAAATAAAATAATAAAAAAAAAGGTGAAACGATTGGTTTTGTCATCTAGCCTATCTAATATTGTACGTCCTTAAAAGTGAGTCGGTGCAGAAGGCAGTAATCCAGGATAATGCTGGCTGTTGGGGAAAGGTTGATTGTAGCTCCAAGGTGGGAATGGTATATTCTTTTACTCAGCTGCTTATGTGTTACATCAGTGGAAAAAAAGACCTTTGGATGGTACAGTAATGCACACAGACACACACATACACCAGAGAAGTGTTTGGCTGCGTTTCTTGTGTTTTTATTAACAGTTGTGTGGACAGCCAGAATAGAAGCGAAGCATTCTGTCTGCTTAATGTTTGATACTGAATTATTCACCAGCAGCTTTGCCAAACATGTTTGCACTCAGTTATCAGCGAACCCTCACAGCGTATTGTGGGAAAGAAGTCTATTCTATCATGAAGATGAACACTGTCCATCCAAGGAAACAAATGAAGTGCATACTCAAAATAATAGCAGGGAAATATATGCATTGAATACTGTATATTTACGCTCTCAGTAAATCCATCACAATTTTTTTAAATCAAACTATCACTGTCATCACTTTCATCATTTATTATTAGTACTCTGCTTGAGGACACTGCTGAGAAAACACATAAGTGGATGGTTTTATTACAATATGAAATGTTTTCTTTAATGTGCTTTGTGTTATTTTAGACCATCTTCACACTTTTTGATTCATTCAAGCACTACTGTGCACTCATTATGGATTCAACAACCCAACATACAAATACTATAAAACATAAAATGAAGTAAATGTAAGAAAAAAAAAACAAAACAAAACTCAATATAGATCAACATGGCATAGATGTTCACTTATGATATGTACAACTGAACACAATCAGAGCGTGTTGACTTTTCATCATTGGCAAACACTTCACACAGAATTCTGCAGGTTGAAGCAAACAAACCAAACACTTGAAGACCTGGTCGTTTGTAAAGAATCACTAGAAACTGAAATAAACCCAATGACCTGAAAGTAACCCTTAACAAAAATAGCTTATGTGTGAGAAGATGGACCACTTCTATTGAATTCTTCCACATCTACAGGATTACCTTATATAAAAAAGCAAACGGTTGATTTTTAAAAGTGAAAACCGGAGGTTCCATACTGGAGTATACTGTGTGAAAACACCTTCAGTCTCTGTATTTGTATTGAAATAGTTGAACTTTTACCTCCAGCCCAAGTGAGAGTTTATTGTATTAAATTGTATTTAACATGTGTCTATTTTACATTCTAGGTACTTTCACATACTCCATATCAGGCATGTGATTTAAGTACTCACTAACCTTGACTGTTCTTTTACTGCTTTCATATTTATGGGGTATTTTGGGCTGTTTTTTGTATTGAACGAGTAATTAAACTTTGTCCAAAATCCCCTTTTGTTCAAGCCCTTTGAACATTTTATTACAGTGGCGGTAGTATTATGAAGGGAAACATCTGTACATGTTGCGATACAAGTTTACCCCCAAGGCACAACGAGTGTCCAGGACTGATGCTGTGTCCTGGCTCGCTGCGCTCTCCCTGCCCGCTGCTCCTGCCAGAAATCCATCACTAATACTGTAGCAAGGGCAAAAACACAGGGCAGGGTGATGAAGAGAGAAATAAAGAAAAAGAGAAGCCTATGCTGCACATTCAGATTCATGCAGTGAGTAAGTAGCATAAGACATACCATTTACCAGCACTGCCAATGTTAATGCAAGGAGGATGAATGTTGTTGTATTGATGATAAGGGTGAAACAGGATCTTTGCTGTATCAGATTTTACCTCACACAGTCATTACAGACACATGGGACTGTTCTCCCAGACATACCTGAGTCATGGTAATTTCCTTCACTCCTTATGTGATGAGTAACTTCTAACACTAAAAAACCCCCAACACATTCTTCCTACCTACGGACATCATATACCCCCTACATCATTACCTCTATTTTTATACATACAGAAATACACACAGCTTCTTGAAAATAAGATCAACAACTTTTAGCCAACCCCCTCAATGATGTGTATCGCTGTGTTGACAAAGTCACAGCTTTTGGCTAAAGCAAATCAGCTCAGAAACACCCAGCCTTTCATCTTCCATCTATCTCATCTCTGTTTCAACACATATACAATAGTAGTATGATTTATACTGCTGCAGGAATACGATAAAACAGACACCTCCACTCAACAGGACGGCAGGTACAAAAGCTGCACCTCAGCTGATATTCAGTCTGTATTCACTTTATCATCTCAGTTACCACATGATTAATACTTTTTATGTTTACATTTGGTTGTTGAGGTGAAATAACTTTTTGTAACTGTTGTAATTCAAACTTTTCAGTTCATTGGTTCAACATTTGGCAACCAAGACTGACATTATATGGGCAAAAATATCAGGATGCATCACATCTACAGCTTCCCATTCCTGTACATTTTAAATACTATCATGGTCAAATGCTTTTATTAATGAATAATTGTGATTGCCTGATTTTCCTGTGTGTGAGTTGAAAAAAAAAAAAAACAGACAGTAACTTGTGGTTTAAAATGATTTGGCATTTAAAAAAACAGAACGATTAACACGAATTCAGTGTTGAATAAATTTAAAGGAATGATATTTGGCTTTTTTTTTTTTTTTTAATGGAATTATGCATTTTCAGACATTCCCCTGTGATCTGCATAAACTGTAAATGCTATGCTTGGGTCTAAATTCTTTATTAGTTAAACTCCACAGTCCCATCTTCAACTCTATTTTTGAGTAATGACACCAGAAAGGTCATTTTGAGCGCTGGCCCTTTAAATGCAAATGAGCCACTTCACGCCCCACCCCCTCCAGGTTGTTGGCTGTGTTGCTCTGTCTCGTTCAGCCAGCCACTGAACATTTTAGGTAATCAGCTCGAAGCTTGGACGTATTTTCAGTATGGACTACAACCTCTGCTGCTGATAAACATTATGTCGTACTCAGAGAAATGTTTGTCAGAAGACTTGACCTTATATGTGCAAATGTCATGACGTAACTAGATATAGACATAACAAATTAAGCAGGAATTGAAACAGGTTGTAAATCCACTCGATTTTTGTCAAAATGACTATAAAGATAGCTTTGCAGCACCTGGAGGGTTCAAATTCAAACTTTATGACCTGTTAGCATCCAAATAAATGAACCAAAGACTAATAAAAGTGGGTTTAGCAAAATATCACCCCTTTAAGTCAAAACAAACTGATGTTTTCTATGATCTCTATGATTTTATAAGCATGGATGACAGGGTAAACAAAATAAATCATAAAGACAAACTGAAAATGTTAATCAAAATGATAGTTGTTATAATAGAAAATTATGAAATGACAATTCTTATCATTGTTTGCTAGCCTGGCCCTGTTAACAACAAAACACCTGATTTTAATTTGTCCAGATGCCTTTGTCCACATAAACTATCTATAAATTTGGAATAATTTTGTCAGACACATTCTACTTAGTATTCCCATTATACCCAGTTATACTTTTTCTTTTTTGCTATCAAGAAAAAAATCATATTGTCACCATTGTTTCATGAGAAGAGGTATTTATTAGGTTTTATCCCAACTTTATGGGCAACAGTGTAGTTTAAGATATTTGATTATTATTACTATTTTGTTGTTCGCTCATTTAAAAATAATAAACATTGATTTTTAAAAGATTAAGTCACTGTTTGTATAGGATATAAGAGCTGTGATGAAAACTAATATAACTGACACAATTTGTTTGAGATCAAACATCTATAATATACTAGTGTGTTGACCCGTGGGGATCCACTGGTTCTAGATGTGGTCGTTTTTCTGCTGTTGTGTATTCGTGCGTGCTGTACTGCATTTGTCCAGCAGTCACCGCCAAAGTGTTCTGGGTATAGTAATGTAATTGAAAGGCTATTGTATTCCAAAATTACCAGTATCTCCCAAAATATTGGTCCTTTCAACTTGCCGTTTTCGCTAGTGTCTTTCTTGACCAAAAATGCATAAGTATGCCAAACTGCAGCACTCAGCTCTCTCTGGATTTTGTGTGAATCCTCAGACACACATACGTGCATGCACATGGAAGCCACTTGGCTTTTATAACATAGATTGGGTGATTGACCAAACAAGCTGTTATAAAAGTAATTGCTGAAATGGTTGCATTTTTTTCTTCACTTTTCTCTAACATTTAGTGGTTAACTGATCAAATTATTTAATCATGACTGATTAAATTATCATTGCAACTTTGAGTCTGTGATCATTGTACACGTTGAAAAATGATAATACACCAATCGCTCATTCATGGTCAGTGTCTGAGGTGAAGTGTGTCAGTGAGGAGGCTTCATCTGATGCTCTGAGACACGGCGTTATGAGTCAGGTTGTTGGTAGTGTTGCTGCTGACGAGGTTGCTGTCACCGTTTGTGTGTGTGTGTGTGTGTGTTGCTGACTGGGGAAGCTGTCAGCTGTGTGTCAGCCATCTTCACACCCACGATGCACTTTTAACTTTTCCGGGAGCTTCCCCACTTGACAGCCAAAGGACGCTCCAGCTGTAAACACCTGAACACACACGCAAGTTGCTGAAATTATCAATTAAATGAAGAGCGGGAACTAAGCAGAAATGACAGCGTCCAAAAGCTTTCCTCGTTGATCCTTTCAAGGAACTGGTCTGACTTTTATTCAAATACTGCTAAATATTTAGATTTGTATAAATAAACTTGCTTAAATGTGTTGCTTAATCTGTTCATGCTGTCTAATGAGTTTAAACAATGATTAAAATCATGACAAATAGTTCAAGTGTTTGGAGTTATGAGTTGAGGTGAGATGCAACTATTCAATGCAGCTTAACCACGAAACTGGTAATGCTGTAGGGTTGGGTATTTGGCATTTTACAAACAGTGTAATGAAGAATGAGATGATAAGATGGTGAACTTTAATTACCCCCTAAGGAAAACTCAATAGTCCTTTTACCTCAAGATGAAATAACTGTAAATAAATAAATAAATAAATAAAGACAAAACAAGTTTTTTTTTTTTTTTTTTTAAACAAAGCAGTTATAGTGATAAGTTAAATATATATATAGTAAACCAGTTCAGAGGTAGTAGTGCAGTGCTGTGTGTGTGTATGCTCCTTTAATTATATGGTGTCTGTATTTGTGTTTTCCACATGCATGTGTCTGTAAATGCATAGATTTTGTGTGTGTGTGTGTGTGTGTGTGTGTGTGTGTGTGTGTGTGTGTGTGCGTGCAGAATACACAGTCCATGGCAGCACAACATATAAGAGACACTTCAAGGTGAGCTGAGTGTCAATGGAAACCAACAAAGGTGTCTTGACCTATTGAGTTGTATCTGAGACTGTTATAGCCCATATGACAATAAATTAGTGTGGATAAACTTTGCATCTATACGCTATTTATTGTATGTCGTTTTGGATTAGAGGAAGCACATGATGAGGATTATATTGAATTTTGTGGAGAGTTAACTTTTTGTTAGTAAGTGAATTTTTGCAGAAGATAAGAGGACACAACAACAACAGACAGAATACTAAGAGATCAGACAAGATGGACTAAAAAAGACGCTAAATTTACCACAGCAGATCAAATTCTCTTGAGTGAATATAGAAGTCAGACAGCAGAGAACTGAAACCGAATACAGCTGCTATGCTATGTGTGTTTTTGTGTGTGTTTGCACTCTGTTGGCTGCTGAGGCCGAGCTAACTGACTGTACCCATCAGTCAAGGTTGTGTCTTATTATAGGTCATTAGTCTCTCTGCTCAGCTGCGACCTTGACTCGAGCATGTATATGTACCATAGTAGGCAAAATGAGTGTGTGTGTGCGTGTGAGTGCGCACCTAGGCTGCTAAGTGTGTAACACCGCTCTGCTGCATGCACAAAATACATTCAGGAGTGCTCACTGTCTTTTCATGTGCTGGTTCTGAAGTGTGTGTTTGTGCGCACATGTGGCTGTAGCCTTGAAGAGCAGTCAGCTCAGACTGCGTCTGATGGATGGGTGGACACCGGAGGGGTCGCAGAGGGTCAGCCAACAGGCCCAAATACAGAGGGGGGCGGGGAACGCTTACAAGGATGTCACTCACACATTTTCATGCCACAGGACACGTTGATCTCAAGTAAAAGTGCTGCCGCGTATGATAAAAAATTGTCTGGTGTGCAGTACAAAAGGCTGCCAACACTCATTAACAGATTGTTTGCTTTTAGGTACTTTGACAGTGACACTGTGATATGCAAACTACAGTGTATCATCAAGTTTGTTTTACGTGCACTGGGCTATGTAATGTGAAAAGTTAGATCAGTGTAGCAGTTTAGAAGATGTTATGTAAAAGATGGAAAGGGTAGATCATTTTTCTAGTTTTGGTGTGTGTTTAAATTTATCAGTATTGTAATGGAAGTCTTACTCACTACTACTTATGTGATGATGATAATTAGCTTCAGCAGAAACTGTGTCGACTGAGTCACCTCAAAGCCTTTTTTTTTTTTTTTCCTGTTTTGTGCTACACTGAATCACATTTTTGCAGTGAATTGTTTAAGTTGCACATTGTTCCCCTTTTTCACTGTGAAACTGGCACAGCATCAGACCGGCAAATAGATCAAAACCTTGCATCTGTATCATCCTGACAAACAGCTACAATGTTATCCATCATCTAAACAGTAACTTGGTGATGACCTGTACGATACTGTTGTGTAAAATACCGGTCCTTGTTGGAGTTGAATGAGGAGTACAGCAGTGTAAAGCACAGTTACTGCAGGTTACTGTATTGCTGTACATCAGTGGATCAGGTTCATATTTCAGTGCTCCACAGAAAGAAAATAGCTGACAAAAATCAAGCTAGAGAGGAGAAGAAAGAGAGAGACATTCTGGATCTTCCTGTACCCCTCCCTTTATCGATTTCAGTGTCCCATGTCCTTGTGCTAAACACAGCACGATTGGTAGAGCGACACTGAATATAAGGACAGGTTACAGATAGACAAATAAATAGCAAAACGAAGTGAGTAACAGTCAGAGCTGTCTTTTTCTCCCTGTGTAAAAGGTCATATGTTCACACTTTCTAAGCCTCTCTCAACACTTGAGTATAGCTATCCTCCAGTGTATTAATCTAAATGACATTAAACAGACAAGTTGAATGGCACTTCTGCCTCTCTGTCCTCTTAAATAAATTAAAATCTTTCCTCAGATCACACTTGACCCTGCTGACCCCACTGACCTTTAGTGTCACCGCATCATTAGTCCTATAGTACATAGTCACAGTACGTGCTAAAGCAATTAAGAAATTAGTTGAAACTACTGTTTTAATGCCAACCATTTAACAGCAACAAATTGCAGGTGTTTTTTTTTTTTTTTTTAAATTCTCAAAGCCCACATTTCCTGTCTTGTTGCCATGTCTGTGGAGCTCTGCTGTTATGGATTTGGGCCTCCCTTTTCAACAGCCTATTACTTTGTATTGCCTGAGGGGCAGCTGGCTGTTACAGCATCTAATGACCTTCTGTTTGCTGAACAGAAACGCCAGGATGTGAAAGGTCATTCCTCCAGAACAGAAGACTGTAAGGTTTAATAACCCTTAGTATTCTTAGAGGAGGGTAAATAGATTCGAGAAAGGTAAATGAAGGCTCTACAGTTGTATTGGTTAGTATGTGAACAGTAGCTGCAAGAGGAGAAGAGAGGAGTGCAGATATCAGATGTGCAGGTTTCTAGTGTCCATGGATGACATGAAGGTCATGTCCTTAATATTTCTGGGAATCTGACGGATTAAATAGTATCAAATGGAGTTTATGGTATTTGTGAGGATGATTCTGATATTCAGATGACTACAAGCTTAGATCAGCACCAGAACATCTTCAGACAAAAGCGGGTAGACTTTGGATTCATGACGTTAATATTTCTCAATTCTTGGCAACAGCTTTGATCAATTAAAACAAATAAAACAAATTTTTCCTCACAGTGCCACCTTTTCAATCCATCTCCTTCCTTTATATTCCTCGTAAATTCATTCCTGTCAGGGTCGAGCAGCAGTTGGCCCCGTGTCAAAGTGGGATCACAGAGGACAAAAATATCGTCCCCAAAATTTTTAAAGCGCTTACTGTGCCGTTGGTGTGCATATGGTTTAGGTGCAGGCGTGCACAATCGTGACTGTGACCGCCTGCATGTGTGTGTGTGTGTTTATACTTGCTGTGTGGAGACTAAAGGGGGGTTCAGGGGGGACAGATGGCTCGTGGTCTGCTCTCGTCTGGTGCGCGCTGCCTGCCAAAGATCAGGCAAAAACATTCTGGTCCATTCAGCTCTGTCTGACAGGCCAAAATCACAGACCTCTCTGTTTTACAGATCATAAGCTACTAAAATACTATTACGCTGGCACCTACAGAAATTATATTTGCTAAATCAGTTCTGTTTTTCTTTTGGCTAGTTGTGAATGGCGGACACATCCAGTCTCTTGCCTCTTGTCTATTTATTGGATTTCTATGTTGAAGAAAATGTGCTTATATTATCCATCCATCCATCCATCCATCCATCCATCCATCCATCCATCCATCTATTTATTTATTTATCCATCCATTCATTTATTTATTCATTTATTTTTTTCACAGTCACCACTGAATTAATGCTGGCCCAATCATATAGATGTGAGAAACATATTATTGTTTACAGTACATTTTCATTATAGATTGGACTGGATTGGATTGGATTACATTACATTAAATTTAGGTTAGATGAGGCTATTATTGATCCCACAATGGGGAAATAAACTACTCAATGCAGCAACAGGATGAAGTGCAAGAAAAAAAAAAGTGCATGTATAAAGATAGTGCAAAAGCCAAACAATATAAAAATAATAAAAGTAGTATGTAATGAAATTATATGGGCTATATACATATTTAAATAGCATTATATTAATTTTACATTTACATTATAACATTATCAATTTTTTTGCCTCAAACAACTGCTGAAAATAACACTTCTAAGTTCTATTTTATAATCTTCATGTACTGTCTTAGCCTGTAGCTCAGTTTTTAGCAGGAAAACAGCCACAGTAGAACCACAAGGAATGTTTTTTTCTTTTACTGTTTTCATTGTCAGTAGTTGCATGAAAGATAATTGTATTTGTTGGGAGTTCATTTCTTTGCTCAGTGAGAGCAGTTCTAGCAAGGAAATAAATAGTACTGTTGGTTCTGATTTGCCTCTATGTTTGTCACTTCTTTTTTTTTGACTTTGAACATTTCTTTGGACCAGCAGCAGGTTTTGGCACCTGTTGCTACACGTGAATGACATTAAAATTGCCCATGGGTCAGACTCTGTAGCCGGACTCATGCAGACTAAGGCTTAGACTGGCAGACACAATGCTACAGTGGCTCACTACTCACTCTAGTGGTACAAAGTGGTATTACGGCAGACTGTACAACAATACAATATATTGGCCTACGGTCCTCACTGTTCTTTCTAAACATTTTAATATACAATTTTGAATTAGCATTATTTTGGAATATTACAAGTAAGCAATAATAAGTAGCTCTTCTAAATAAGAGTGATGCATGCCAATAGGCATGATTAGATACTTTGCAGGATGTTAGAGGACTGATATAAATGTACAGCTCTGGACTGGTGGCTTTGCGAGAAGTGATAATGTGGATAAGAGGCTTTTAGACTCAACTTTTTCCTCTCCATAAAGTCTGGAGTCATGGCCATTAGTCTACTAAAAGGCTCTCAGTGGAAAGATAATTATCACATGCACACACTGTGGCACCCACACTCATGCAAGTATGATATATAACATGCAATGTTTTTATGGATCTGTTTTATTAGTGCAGAGGCAAGGGGTATTGTTTTTGGTTCGGTTTGTTTGTTTGTTAACACTCGAGCAGCAAAACTATTGGTTGAATTCATACCAAATTGGGTTTATAGATTGCAAGTGATACAGAATAGATCTGACTACATTTTGGGAACAGTAGGTCAAAGTTAATCTTTTTTAGGAATTTTTATAATCTTTTTTTTATAATCTTTTTTTCCCCCATTTACTTGTCTGTAGCAGCAGAACTATAGGTTTAATTTGTACCAAATTGGGTTTATAGATTACCAGTGACCCAGAATAGATGTGGTTACATTTTGGGAAAAGTAGGTCAAAGTTCAAATTTTTTAATTAATTAAAAAAAATGTTCTTCTCCCATTTACTTATAAATGGGCAAAATTTCAAATTTCTATAAAAACATCAATTTTGTTTCAATTTACTTCAAATTTGGCACATATATAGAGGCAATTGATATGCTGACATCAGCATGTGCATAGACATGATGACATCAGCTGGATCAATGCCAAAATAAACTACAATACATTCTTATTTCAGCTTCTCATACAGGAATATTTGGTACCTTCTCTTCTGGTGATAAACTGAATATATATTTGACAAACAACTGTGATCTTATATGATGTCTTTTTTGTGTGTTATTTACACTAAAGCAACAATTGTGAGATCAGTAGATAATGGAAAGTACTGGTTGCAGCTCTAATATTTATGGTGCTTTAACTATGTTTGTTATTCAGATCATACCTCACACTCCAGTTTAATAAATTAAAGCCACTTTTTTTCCGTAAGGGAAGAGAGAAACATCCAAGTGGGACTGTAATCCACTCAAATAGAGGACTGTCAGAAGGTGCCAACAAACAGGTCACTGGGAAGGGAACTGGAGAGACAAACCTTCTGGCAGAACATCACAGTAGAGACAGTGAAACCTTCATTACATAACTTTTAAAGTCAACTTGACCTCACATTAACTGTGTCCTGTTCAAGTCGGCAGCCAAATAGATACACCTACAGTCTCACAGTGTCTGCACTTCGATTTCCTGTTACCCAGCTGTGGTGCCAAGCCACAGGGACGAACGTGACATGAGGAAAGGTGGTTTATTTACCTCTTAACAACCCATTTTAGGGTTCAGGTTATTTTTGAGACACGTTTAAACTATATGTTTCAGTCACGCATTTCATACACAAACTAGAAGATACAAATAATAATACTCTGAATATCTGATCAACAGCTAAGCCGAGAAAAGCATGTCTTGATTCTTGCAGGGTTTTCAGGTATTGGGGTCATTTAATCCACATAACAAAGGCCAGTCGCCCATTTAGGGTGAAAGGGGCTACGATCAGCAAGTTCACACTAGACACTAAATAGCTTGTGTACAGTATGGGTGATTCTGGAAACAGAAAGTAGACAAATAGACCAAGAAATTAATTTTCATGTGTTACAGTGATAATGGGTGTCCGCATTTGATGAAGCGGTTTAATTATGCATCTTTGTGTGCTGTTTTGAAGGAGGTAAATGAGACGGTTTCTGTGGCATCCTCCATTAATTGAACAACACAGAGGAAAGAGGATATAGTGGATGAGAGAGCGTGAATTCCTGGAGCAGGCTCTATTTTCCTGTTCGTCTTATAACTTTAGATCAGTAGCAGATATAATGTCTTGGTAATAGATACACTACGCTAAGCTAAGATGATGTGTGGACACTGTCAACTACAAATCACCTTACAAACGTTCGCATGTAAATGAATAGTCGGTGCTGTGACTTGATTCAGGCTTTTATATTCATTTAGGCCTCTAAAGATGAGTTCACAAGAAAAAAGGAGAGAAGAAGAATTGACATGATTAATCCATATTACTTTTATGCGCTTGTGCATCTATGCATGTTTGTTAAATGACTGTATCCTCATTTTTTCTCTCACATTAAGGAAGATGCATATTTATGTGCCACTTTGTCACATTCTCAATCAAACTTGTCTTCCTATCAACTCCAGCAAATCATATACAGTATGCTTCCAATAGTTCACACAGGATCAGCTCTTATTATTGGATATAAGCCATTTCAGTCCATTTACTGGTTAGTCATTTGCATTTTTATGGCCCATTACATTTGAGGCTTCATATCGTGTCTCTCATGTCTTTGCAAATGTCTTTGTAGAATCTGACACAAAAGGTGTTTTAATATAGTTTATGGACTACATTTTTATTCAGTGCCTTAAGACAGTTACAGCTTCACACGTGCGCTGCTGAGATTTTTGCTTTTGGATTGTTGGACAGAAAAAAAAATGTGATTTGAAAACATCAACCAGGGCTGTGGGAGCTGTTGATAGAACTGCAGTGGTATACTGCTATACTGCTTCGAGGTACTCTGTGGTATGAAAATTGATGGTTATCGTGCTTATCTACAGGAAAAAAAAATGCAACTGGATGGAGAATCTCAGCTGCACATCTTCTTTCCTCAACTGTCAGATTTGTCATTTCCTTGTATGAAAAAGGGAGACTTTTTACTCAATACCTACTTTATTATGATAAACTGTTTCACTGACCTTTGTTCTGTCAATGCAGCCAACAATAATAATAATAATAATAATTATGATAATAAATGTAATATTGCGATACTGGCTTTTTTGAGATTGTTATTATACCGTGAAAATTTCATGAGGTTGCAGCTCCATGTGTTAAGTTACCTTTATACCAGACTTTTAATTGAATTCCACATTTAAGCTGTGATAAACATAGCCCTTAAAGCTCATGACACTAATATTTCCTCATGACTCTTTTTCTTTTTTTGTGTGGTTTTTTTTTTTTTTTTTAATTTCTATATTATGTTGTGCAAAGAAGTCAATTAGTAGTAATCAGGAAGCTTGTACCGTTTCTATATTCTGAATAAAACAATTAAAAAAACAAACAAACATATTGTCACCTAAGCGATTTTTTCTACAAATTTTTTTTTTTTTTTTGCCTAAATCATCAAATACTCAAGTTCTGGTTAAGATTTTCTGTTTCCTGAAAAATCTGAAAAAAATAACTTGACTGCTGTATTTGTCAACACCCTATATGCTATAAATATTATCTTATATTTTCAGTGTTTTTTTGGTTTTTTTGTCCTTGCGGTTACACAATGTATGCACATCTGGTAGACGTCACAGCGAGGGTGGTGACATGTTGTAGACTTGTCATGTAGGAGACTGTCCACCAGAGTCCAGTGTTTGACTGTCGAATAGAATGTGCTGTGGGTCAAACTGGGGCTGGAGAAGGAGGAGGAGGAGGAGGAGGAAGAAGAGGAGGAAGAGGAGGGAGGTCAATTCTGGTTTTCTTCCAGAATTTGATTCTCCTATGTTGTTTACTTTATTTTGGTCTGTTTGAAGCCTTTAATCCCAGTCCCTCTGTTCTGACTTTTTGTTTCTGTCACCATCCATTTTACTTCTTGAGTCCATCTTTCTGTCATTTTCATCATCTTCCTGCTTTGACCTTTTTCTGTCATTCCTGTCATCCATACTCTCCTCTTTTCCAACCCCATCTCTGTCACCTTCCTTCTCTGTACTACAGCGTCTCACCTTTGCTCTTCTTCGGCTGCTTTTGGGGTGACTTTTTGGCGGGACAGATATCGATCCAGTATGGTCTGCTTGTGTGTAGATTTCACCTGTACAGCTGACAAGTCAGTTGGAGGAAATCCAATGCGACATTCAGGTTCTCCCTACGTCAGTGTCAGCATTATTGTACTTGGATCCAGACAGGAAAGAGACAGGAGACGTAATGTATGCAGCAGTAGTAAAACTGGATGGCTATGATAATAATGCTGTAAATAATTACACTTGCAAAAAGATTTAGTAATTTATTTGACATCCATTAACATCCTCAAAATAGATACAATATCTGATAGAAACAAGCTCTTGAAAATCATTTGAATTGTGGTCTTTTAATTAATTAAATTGTTTTTATCATCTAAACCAGTGTATTTTGACAATAATATAATTTTTAAAGGATGCATTGAGAAATCCGAAGTAGGACTGGATGATAAAAATGTAAATATAGATGTATTTGATAAATAAAAATGCATGTCTTTTTGCTGTTCAGTTTACAATATTGCACTGTTTTGCGGTTATTAGTTTTTGACACCCATATTTTGATGCTTTTCATCATTAGAATTGCCTTGAATGTGCTGCTTATAGATTCCTGAAATGGTCTGATATTTGGCAAACGTTACATGAGCATAAAATATATTTTAAAACTACAAGCAACTGGTTTCTCCGGCTTTTCTTCAGACCGGAAGATCAGCCTTTAAATGTGGTAGAAATATAGAAAAAGAAAAATATCAGTGTTGAGTAGTATCATGATAACATTTTTGTGTGTATCACCCAGCCTTAGCCTGCGGTTTGCTTATTCATTCACTGCCCTAGTTGAATGGTTCACCTACTTTCCTTTCAGATTTCCTCATCTTCATCTTCCCTCTCTCTTCCTCTTTCTCCATTTTTCTATCTTTCCTCTCTCTCTGCCTTCCCACCTCCCTCCCTCACTTCATTTCCCTTCCTCCGCCCTCCCCATTGGTTTCGTGTCCCAGGTGACAGAGGGGAGCTGTGCCCTTGAGCGAGCTCCGTGCAGCAGGAGCAGTAAATATCCTTCTGCTGTGTGGCTGTGATGTGTGTGTGTGTTCTGTATGATCTCTACAAACATGAGGATACTCCCCAGAATAAGGATGGTGTGATATTTTACAGCTCCTTGGAGCTGGCTGAGCTCACCCATTATGTATCTGAAACCAGGAGAGGAAATCCAGCTGCGGGACAATTGGATTAGCCCAGAGCCATTTCTATTGCTTTTGAATAAATAAGCATATTTATTTTTTAGGGTGGGTCGTTCCGAGCGTAATAGACTTATGTAGAAGAAATATTACACCATTTCTGAAAGATACTCTGAAACACCATTCACTGTAAATGATGGTTTTTTTGCATGTGTTTAGCTGCATCAGGGACAAACTCACCAATTTTTATGTGCATTAAACAAAAATAATTCTGTAATATTGGTATATTTTGATTCTTGTGTAAATAAGTAAATGCACATGGACAACAAGAAAAATGCTCAACCATTACAAATGTATTAGCTTGGATAATTAAGCAGATTGATGGCCGCTTTTATAAGAATTACAGCGGTGCAGCTGTGTGTGCTTTTGTTCAGCAAGGTTCCAATATTTAACCATAGATGTGAGCACCTGAGCTCCATACTGAAGACATTGTGGCTGGTTCTTGCCATCAGATGGTTGACGGTACAGGTGGTTTAATATTGAGGGTGTGAGGTAAGGTTTAGGATTTAATTGTAATGATTAAGTTTAATATAATGATCAATGAACGTCCTCACAATGCTATTGGAAGCAAACATGTGTGTGTGTGTGTGTTTGTGTATGAACACAACTGTGTCAAAAGAGATAATTTTTCATAAGTAGGCTTGACTCCCTTCCTCCTCTGTTGTAACCTCTCCCGTCACCATGGTAACCCTGCCGTTTCTAAGCAGGGCTGTTCACCGCCATGTTAGCATGTAGGGGCCTATAATCAACCAATCACATGTGCAACTCGGGTCTTCTGGTCCAGAGCATCTGTCACTCCTTCTGTCAGCTCTCACGTACACCAGTCTCACTCTGCGTTGGACTTGTCTGATGCTATCTGACTCAGTCCAGCTCTCTTTGTTTCTCATCTGAGAGTTGATGGTAGCAGGGTGTACCCATAATGCAAGTGCTGCCATTCCACTGGAGTAGTAGCTTAGAGATGGATGGCTCCATGTGATTCTAAAGTCTGCATGAACATGCATGTTTGTGTGTGCAGCTCTATAAGAACAACAGCATGCATGCTATAAATAATCCTGACTGGTGTGATGTTGATGAACCTTATCTTTATTAAGAATTCCACAGATGGAGAGTGACCGTAGAGCAGCATGTCCCAGGGGGTTTCAAAGAATAGAGTCATTTGATTACACATCTATGTAGAGTTTATCAATTTGTTTAAGAACAATCTATTAAATGCAGTGTTGCAATTCATCTACTTGATGCTTTAATATGTATTTTTTTATGACTTAAAAATGTTTGTCAGCCCAAGTTGTTGCTAAGAATGGAGGCTCTACATTTTTCTCAGGTCTAAACACACGTTTAGTGTCTTTCAGAAGGCAGTTGTTTTGGTTTTAAAGTTCTTGACTTTGCTGTTTTCAGCCAGGCTCATTGCTGATGAACCACATTTCCAGACACAGATGCAGCTGTTTTTAGAATAGAAAATAAATAAATAAATAAAAACAAAACACTTCGGTATTCTTACTTCCTGTAAGGAAGTCACAGTCAAGACACAGAAAGATTTTGCAGTATATAGCAATTTAACACACAGATGTGCCGTTCTGGAGGTGACACTCGCATTATGGTCATAAATTCCATGGTAATATTTCAATATATTTTAATCCAAATGTGAGAGGAAATTAGACTTTTGCGCCTCCTTTTGACTTCGGGATTTAAAAGGGAAAAGCAACAACAACAACAGGAAAGTCCCTCTTCAGAGCCAGTGTTTTGTATATTGATTTTCAGCATTTTGTTAAAAGGGATGATAAATGTGGTCCAAACTCATAGTAGGTGACTTTAATGCACCTTAAAGTAGAACAAAGAAGAAAAGAAAGTCTGGGCTGAGCTACTGTTGAAACATAAAGGCACAACATAAGGACATCACATGACCCACTCCCTCTTTAGATTAAACACTCCTTCTAGCATTAAACAAACATGATTCATATTTTCAGGTGATTATACATTTATATGGATGTTGTATTCCATTTTAGTAATTAGATCTCTTTTATATTTTTTTCAGACTGGACACCACTCAATGCAACTAAATGAAAATGTTGTTTCAGTGAAAGACATTACTTTGTTTTTTAGGTATTTCAATATATAAATGTTGTATATTACAACTTAAATATTTTACCTCAAAACTGTTGTGGATTCTACCTGGTGATACAGATGTTTACTTCCGTGCATTGTTAATGAAAAAAAGAAGCGATACCCCAATAGACCGATCAGACAGACGTCGGGCAATATTTGCAAATAGCAACAATATCGACGTATTTTCACATGTATTCGTCTGTAGTGCCTTTTCATTAGAACACTCAGTCTTTTGCATGTCTAAATCTGTAATAACTCAAAGATAATGTGATGAAATGCTGAAAGATTTGAAAATAGCATCTGATTTTTTTATGTTTATGATGAAGGTTTCTTTGTTAAGGGCAGATAAAAATATGAAAAACAAAATACAGAAAATTAAAGTAACATCTGAATAAGCTATCAGCCAAAATGTCCTGTTAAATGTGGTTATTTTGCAACCAGCGCATCCCTAAAAAAGATGTTAAAAATGCCAGTCGGAGATCCCTCAAGATACGCATCATATCTCAAATGGGAATCAACTATAGTGGTAATAGCCAAAATCAATCCTTGTCTATATTTTCCAGTAGAGCTGAGTGTTTGACAGCTATCTTCCAGAAGCGGTAATGAATAAGCTTTGCGGGTGAGCTTCTCATCTCCCGGCTTTAGCTCATTTGACTGCAGAGGGGGCGTGTCTGCTGAGGGGTAGGAGAGGTTGGAGGACAGAGGGTGTCCCTAATACCACAGGGAAAGCCCCTAATCCTCTGTTAAACTGCCCCCATTTATTGTTAGGTGGCCCCCACTTGTCCACTCACCCCCGAAACAGCATCAAGGTTATTGTTATTTTTCTCTGTTATTGGACTCGTAAACTCCGTGCTTCATTTACACAATCACTGTCAAGTGCTGAGACCCCCCTGGCTGCTTCCATGTTACCAGGTAACGCCGACACGCAACCCACCACACACATTCCCCCTGGTCTTTGTTTAGGAAAAAAGCTGATAAGCAGGATGACAATAAAGAGTCCTGTGCGGAGGGAGGCAGGGAGAGTGAACTAGAGAGAATGAGTGGGAGGGAATGAGGGAGAGTGGGTGGGATAACAAGAGAGGGGGGACACATCCCGGTCCTTTTAGACAAAGTATTTGTTTCAGCTGCTATTTCAGTTTAGCCCTGCTTGCCTCCCCAACCTTGAAAATCAAGATCACAGTCTCTAACCCCCCCATTCAGATTAAATGAAGGTGAAGAAGAAAAGAAAGGAGGCAGAAGGGGAGGAGGGGCAGACTAGGGGGAGAGAAGAAGTCTCTGCTACTATGGTAAGTCAGGGTGCTCTTCATCATCCTCATCATGCTTCCTTTTTGTAGGTGCTTTCTGGGGCAGGGGCCAGCTTCTGCGAGGCAGCAGGGATTTACTCTTGTTGACAGATAAAAAAGATAGCGACGGCGTTGGGAGGGAGAGAGGCGGCAGAGGGGATTTGGCGTGTGTCCTCTCTGCAGCGTGAAAGACTGTGAGACACTCAGCTTTGTTTGCTCACTGGAGAGTCAGTAGACCTCCCCGTTTCATCTTTTCCCCCCACCTTCCTATTTACTTCCTCCTGTCCCACCATCCTTCTATATGTGAAGTGCAGGGCATCGATCAGACAGCGGAAGGAACTGTATCTGCCACCTGCAGGGATAGCATTTCTTGGAGGGCTTTGATTTTTTTTTTTTTTTTTTTTGTGTCTTACCACCTGATCCAGTATCACCTTTACTCCAAGTTGGATGGATTCCCATGGTGTTGAGATAAGGAGAGAGAGCTAACTGGCTGACTAAATGATGAGATGAATGGGTGGATGTTTGGCTGCCTGGTCGGCCAAGCATCCAACCATTCAGCTGAGCCTCTAGCTCATGTTTCACTCCTCCACATACAGGAGAGAAAGTAACAGGGAAAGATACACTATAGATGGAACATGGCTGTGGAAGAGGGTGCTGTCTTTCTAACACAAGTGAGTGGTCTCTTTATCTGTGTGTTTTTGTTGATATCAGTTTGAGGAAAAATACAAAGTTGTGACGTGTAAAATATAAAAATATCAGTCAGAAGTTGCCGATTTTCAAGAAACTGGACAATCTAGGCTGTATTGCATGTTGAGGTTGCGTGTGGTTTTGTGTGGATATGGAAAGATCTGCTGCAACAGGATGTTCCAGGTGTGAGGCATTTTCCAGCACGGGATGCTTTTTATTTGAGATGAAAACAAGCCACGTGGTCGTATGGATGGTTTGCTCTGTAATTCACTACTACTGTTCCCTCATTTAAGCACTCTTACTGTCCTCAGCTGAGCTCTGAGAGAACTCAAAGAGGTATAAGAACAGAAACACATACTCAAAGTGTTAGTAGATAAGCTGGTTTCTGATGTTCAAATGGGCATTCATATAGATCATACTGTCACAGGAGAATTTTCTTGGGAATGACGTTTCATTTTAGTCTTTTTTTTTTCAATTATCATCCTCCTGTTTAACTCATTTACCCATTTATTCATTTGCTCATTCATTTACTCTTACTTAACTCACTTTGTCATTCCCACTCTTGGATAACAGGAGGCATGGCCATGTCAAGAGTTGAGACAGTAAAACCTCTTGTAGTTGGAGCAACATTCAGGACTCACAACACTAACTTACAGCAGAATATCAACATTCAAGTACTGCAGCTGATGTACCGTACATGGATCAATGAAAACTGAGGAGACTCTCAAACATCATGTTATAGATTATAATTCATTGGCTGCCAATAACATGTGTTGCAGTAGTCCTTCGTAAAGCTTTTAATGATTTTTCAGAATGGTGATAGTGAAATAGGGACATTAATTCATCAATGGATTTGCTATATTTAGTGAGAAGGGTTGAAACCAGAAGTGTATAAATGAATGAGCAGGGCTGGGCCTGGTGGATTTAGGGACAGTTTAGTGATGAGAAAAAGGGGTGTGTTGTGGGTGTGGTGATGTTCTCTGGCACCAGTGGGTGTTGTGGCCAGCAGCTTGATGCCTCTGGCTTTGTGGGCATAGAGCTCTGTGTGTTTTGTGCTGTCAGGAGAGAGGGGGATAAACTAAAACAATACACCCGCTTCTGGTCCGTCTCTTCTCTTACAAGCTCACTCAGTTCATTGAGAAGCCAAAGCAGTGACATCAACATACTCTGCATGTCGGTATTTGTATGTATGCAGTCGCGGAAAAAATTATTAGACCATCAAAAGTCATCAGAAACAATGGTTATGCATTCAAGTACTAACTCCTGTGTGTATCATGTGACTAAAACAGACAGAAAAGAAAACATGGAATGAATAAAAGCACTGTT
>JAPQRP010000009.1:20603018-20615876 GCA_037367295.1 Apogon hyalosoma | reverse complement strand
TATTCTGTTCTGTTCTGTTCTGTTCTGTTCTGTTCTGTTCTATTCTATTCTATTCTATTCTATTCTATTCTATTCTAATCACAGTATCAGTCTATACAATTATGCATTTTAAGTGTATAAATCTGCAATTTGAACATCCATTATGTGTTGATATTTCTTAATAAGTGACACTGAATAGAGAGATATACTGTGTAAAACATGCAAAATGAAAACCATCACACTTCTTATTTAATTTCAGTTTTTTGTTTTTTATACTAGTCAAATTATTTCTGTTAGAATGCAGAAAATAGGCAAATTACAATAATGAGCAGTCTGTATTTTTCTTAATAACCAAGATTAAAATCACAAATTGTCTGTAATTTAATTTTTCCTCAATTCATAGGGCCATAATCTTTATCTTCCCTATGTTTCTAAAACTTAGTAAAATAAGGAAAGAGGACATATAGGCCACTGTTTGGGAAGTTTTCACAGTCAGTGTCCTAATTCAGTGTAGAACAGCAGTACCACAGTGTACTTTAGTTTTATCAAAATTAATGAGTCTTTTGCAGGTGCTGCCAGCATCTTGATTGCTTAAAACAGCATCTGTCTAAGTGTCTCATATGACTGTTAAAATGACTCCCAAGCTTTAACTTACATATTTTTAAAGTTTTTACACCTTCTGTGTCTATGTCTATTTGCAGTGTATTAGTATATGTTTGCTTGTAGCACACTTAACTTGGGATTTGTGCCTGTGAAAGTCTGTTGTATCACAACATTCCTCAATGCTACAAGAACAGAAACACTGTTGCTGTTGTGGTTGATCAAACTGTCCTCATGGGGTTAGGGGTATGGATGTGGACTGGGGGGTGCACAGATATGAGTCGCAGATTAATGGTCTCTTATAATCAGGAAATGACTTCTGGTTTCCATTCAGCTCCACTTCATCTGCTGCCATTATGAAGTACATCTACACATAAACACTCACACTCACAAATGCTTTTCTCAGTTTTTTAAGAGTTTATCTGTGGAAAAAATCTGATGGTGGATGTCTTTTGGCTTTGGGTCAGATCCCTCTGTGTTTGTCCGAGTTATTTCTGGAAAAGCATGGTGGTGGGGGAGGCAAAGAGAGAGAACAATGTTGGATAACTGCTCGCACTGTTTATCCCTGCTGAGTTTATCCTAAGTGGCTCTGGACACGAAGCTAAATTTAGCAGGTCTGGGCATTTGATAATTCAAGGGAATTTGGTTTTTGATCCTCTATTATGAGGCAGCGTATCATAGCTTCTCTCCCTCCTGCTTTAAGTAGCACCAGTGCTGAGTTTTACAAAATGCTCTTTGTGGAGCTGCTGCTGCAAAGAAGGGAGACAAAATGTGCAGAGTTTGCTATATGTCAGTTCATGTCAAACCTTCTGTCCTCAGAGCCAACATGAACCTAGAAAATATACACAAATCCTGACATTCTTCTGTCTGTCTACCTTTCTCTCTCTCTCTTTTTTTGTTTTCTCCCATCTTTACTGCTATCTCAACCCCTCCCTTTCTCCTCCTCTCACAGACACGCACACACACATGCACATCACATTTATTACAGGGGCAAAAACATGCTTGCCTCATCATTTTATTTTGGTGTGCAAAGCCCTATTTCTGTTGTGAAATAAAGGACAGCCAAGCAGTATAAAGGATGCTCTGCTACTCGTAGCACAGCGACAAAGACTCATAAGTGTTTCACTGCTTCAAGCAGAAGAGGTTTCCATAGTAGACCAGAGTTCTCCGTAGCAGCAGTGAAGACCACCCGCTCACTGATCTTTCCACCTTTGGGAATCGGAGACATTAGGATTTGACAAAACGGTGCTTTGGGATGTAACAGAGGATGGAGGATGACGTGAATTGGATTTTCTCATGGATTAGCTTTTTGCAGTGTTTTAGTGATGTCCTGCACAGAGCCAGAAGGGAAATGTTTGTAACAGGACATTGGACCCAGTGAATGTGTGGATATTTACTTTGTCTTTGATTCAATTAAGATGCTTCTTGGCTGCCAGAGAAATTATGACAGAGTTCTACCTGGTATAGTAATTTAATTTATTGAACTTAGTAGTATTTATAAAATGTGCTTTATCATGTTCCTATATTCAATTCATAATCTCTCTCTCTCTCTCTCTCTCTCCCTCTTCCTGTCTCTCTCGCTCCCCCTCTCTTCTTCTCTCTCTTTGTCTCTCTCACTCTGTCTTTATGTGTTTATGTCTCTAACTTTCTTTCACTCTCCTCTCTCTCCAGTCTGACAGTAATGCCAGTTACCTGCGAGCTGCCCGGGCAGGAAATCTAGAAAAAGTCCTTGACTACCTCAAGTCTGGGGTTGAGATTAACATATGTAATCAGGTAAGATATGTGACATTCTTGTGCTTCTTTATGCTGAATTACAAAGAAAAAAAAAATCAGGTCTATTGGAATTGTTTGCAGGTTTTCCTGCTTAACTAAAGAACATGGAAAGCTTGCTAGCCTAACACTTTCAAGCAGGGTTCCACTTCAAAGCAGGAAGTGAGGTGCATGACCTAACTCCTGTATATTCTCCTTTCTCAGAATGGTCTGAATGCTCTTCATTTAGCCTCCAAGGAGGGGCATGTAGAGGTTGTTGCTGAGCTGCTGAAGCTTGGTGCCACTGTGGATGCAGCCACAAAGGTAAGACCGCTCGTCACCTGCTGTATCACAACACAGCTCATGTACAAGAGGACTATATTTGGATATAGCACTAAACATGACTGCACTGTAACTGCATACACCTACTGTAAGTGTACAAAAGAGGCACAGCCTTTGTTAGGATTTAATATTCATTAAAAAATTTATACCGCCTGTGGGTACAAGTGTTAGGAGTACTAAATGTAATACTGTATGAATGAAGTAAAAATAAATACTTTGAACACATTTTCAACTCTAAAATATATTAAAAACAAAAGAAATATCCAAAAGTACAAGAAAAGCAAAGTAGTAACAACAGCGATGTCAGATTTTAGCTTTGTTATGTACTTCATGATATGATATGATAAACATGCATTTGGGAGGGGTGTGTTCTTTGAAGCTGTTTTCTTCTATTGCTTGAAGCAATTGAGTGAAAGAGCTGCTGAAAACATTATCCAAATTCAAGCCTGCAAGGTTTTTACTCCTATTTAGTCATCTTGTTCAGCCTCTGCCACAGGGCATATACCTCATGCTTGCATAAATACATAACACAATGAAATATTTAAGATCAAGGGGAAAATCTGCCCAATTAAAGCCTCTGCTGTGACCCTGAGGATGCTCAGGGATTAGTGTGAGATCTTGGGAATTCTGTTTCTGCGCCTTAACACCCGATGTCTGCAGCTGTTGGAGACAGTAATGGGGGAAGGATACCAAAATTTGGTGAAGCGTTGCATTTAGGGTGTTTGAACGCAACACTATGATATGTGGTATTCTGGATATAGCAGATTTAGACAACAGGCTTTATGCCCAGCACCTGTGTGACAAAACTTTTACTTCTGATGTTGGAAGTTTCTATGTTTGTCCCATGTGGATGTGCAGTGAAAGGTGTGATTGACAGCTTGCTGCCTTGCCAAATCAGACTTTCAGAGGGTCTGTTTATTGAACAACATACCTCTCCTAACACACAGCTCTACTCTTGTTAAAAAGTTAAGCTAAAATTTTGTTTTGCTATTTTGTGGTGTTTAACACTACTTAAATATAGTACCTATGATCTGTTACCATAACTTAGGCAAATTAGCTAACATTAGCCTTAATTCAACATTGAATTACACCTATATGGTCTATCAGCTAGCATGCTATTAGTGCTTTGATACTGTATGCAGAGTTATGAAACACTACTATATGCTGTACTAATTAATAAGTAACTGAAATGACTTGGTGGTGTTTAACATAACATTTCCTTGTCAGTAGTGTGATTATTGTTTTAGTGGTAGTGTGGTGAGTTAATACTATCCCAGCTCCAAATAAGTCCACTCCTAGCTTAAAAAAAAACAAAAAAAAAACCAAGATGGCAATAACTAAAATCATAGATATTAAAGAAAAACATTTCCATCTCTTCTTGGTGGCTGCCTGTAGCACAGGCAATAAATACAGAGCCAAAGTTCTATCCTTCCTGGAAAAAATATGAGCAGTGGTCAGTGGGGAGAGACAAGTAAGACTTTGATCCAATTCAAAAACAGTTTTTTGAGCCAAAAAGTCACAGTTCTTGGTATAGATCTAGTTTTTTGTTAAATAGAATAAATTTGTTGAATTGGACTGCATTCCTCATTGCACTTAATACACATCACCAAAACGACCACTCTTCACAAGTGAGGAGATAAAGTATTGAACGATATGAAAATTACTATGACTTTTGGGTATGTAATTGTTATATTTATGTATTTTTACAGTCTGATTCAACAGTTCAGCAGTTTTACCACAAACTGCAACTCTCTTAACTTGTACAATTATCTTTCAAATTAACAAACATGTATAAATGATTTTATAATGAGACAGGATTAAAAAATTACTTGTCTCCTTTTACTACAATACATTTTCCCCCAAAGATAACCAGAAGAAGCAGAACTTTGGCTCTCCATATAATACTCCAATACATTTTTAAAATGGTGATCAGTCTTTTTAGGCAAAGTTTAAGAGATAACTATCTGTGCAAAATATTTGTAGTAAGTTATTTGGTCGATTGACACCTATAATGACCAACTGTGGGTCTAACCAGAGACCTGTTTGGCAGGTGACAGGTAAATAGACATCACATTCCTGCATCTCTATTGTATAAACTCTGGCTCCAAATTGCATCACACAAGCAACACAACAGTTCCCGTGACCTTAAGTGTTTAGCTTCATTTTTGTACAGTATTAGGAAACTGAATTGCAGCGTCCAGTGGTAATATATAGTCTGTTATCGAAGCTAAACGCAACCCACTGAGTGACATCATGTTTGTTGCATCCCTGGTCGAGGAACATAACATCACAGTCACCCTTTGTCGGCCTTTTCTTTAATCAACAAAAGTTAAAATCTGTTTTACCTGACCTCTTGTGCAACATCACTTGGGGTATCACATGGCCTAGAGGCAGGACTCAGAAGGACCTGCATAGTCCTGTGTATAAAGCCTCCAGGAGTTTTATTTATGGCTGAGCTCACATGGGGCATCGGAAGCGACACATAGTTGGCAGTGCAGGCAGGGGGATGCCAGAGCTGGAACACCAACAGTACAAAAGTAAGGGTGGTGGTGAGTGTGTGTGGGGGGGGTGTTCACTGACATGGATTTATACAGGCTCGCACACAAACGCTGAAACACACACGTATACACAGTGTGGAGGGACAGGTGGGCCAGAGCTTAACACACATTCCTTTGGTTGTTCCATCTAATCCAGAAAGGAAACACTGCTCTGCATATAGCCTCGCTGGCTGGTCAAGCGGAAGTCGTCAAGGAACTGGTCACCAATGGAGCCAATGTCAACGCACAATCTCAGGTAAGGCATTTTTAGTATGCACACACACACAATGTCAAAACAGTAATGAGATCTTGAGGGTCTATAAGTATGACCTGAGACTCCTTACATTTAATTGCACTTCTCATATGCACTCAGTTGTTTGGATGATACTGTATCATCAAACCACCACTTTGACTTTGCAGAAATCACTCAGCTGAAAGATCCTCACACACAGTCTGGCATCAGGCCAACTAGGCCTCTGCCTCTCAAAGGAAACTGCTGTCCTTGCATTTTGCATTTAACTCTATCAGATGAAGGTGACAGAAAGGATTTCAGTGTCTTTCTTCCTTTTTCACCCTGCTCAATGATCAAGCCATCAAATTAAAACGTAGCTTTGCGACAACTGCATTTACAAGCGTCACCTTTACATTTTATTTTGTTTGGTCAATAACACAGCAACATCTGTCTCTCTTAAAGAACTCCACCGGTCATATTATATGGCCTAATAAAAGCACATGCTGAATATGCATGGAATAATAATTTGTGTTTGATTTGTTTTCTGCAATACTGTTAATCTCTTCTGCCACCTTCCACCATAATTCCCTGCAGAATAAACCTTCACAGTATCACACATATTGTGCTCTCATGCCTGCTCCTTCCACGACAGAGAAAAAAAATGTCTGTTCCAGTGGATATAAAAACAAACTAAGGCTATGTTCAGACAGCAGGTCTTGATGCACAATTCGGATTTTTTTGGTGAAATTCGATTTTTTTGTGTGCTCATTCATATTACACATTAAATGCGACTTCTATCAGTTTTGAGTATGAACTGAACGTGACCCTGAAGTGACCCGCATGTGCAAAAGAGGTCCTGACGTAAGACGTTACCACGCAGGCACTCACTGTGTTTATGGAAGTAAATATGTTTTTCCCGCTGCTCCTCCTGTGACACAGAATTGTGACGTTTGTTGCATTTCAGTGACATAACGATTAGATAAATGCGACCTGGCCATTCAGACTGAAGCCGCATTGCAAAATATCAGATATTTATCGGATTTAGGACCACATAGGAAAGTTGCCTGGGTCGGATTTGAAAAAAATCAGATTTGTGTTGTTCAAACTGTCTTTAACAGATCAGATACAGGTCACATATGGGGAAAAAAAATCTGATTTGGGCCACATTCACCTGCATTCTGAACATAGCCCTAAGTACAGCTACCACGCTATACAGTGACACTTAAGTATGACAGTGAAGTAACATGAAAATAAAATTTATTTAGAGCAAAATGACATTTTTAATTTGCACAATCAATAATAGAATAAGGTGACATTACTTAATTTTATAAGTGTTGTCTTTTTTCGATATTATACTGAATGTATCAGGTTTTTTTCTTTCTTAGAACTGTAATACAATGAGCAAATAAAAAGGAAATATAAGATATGCTGTTTTCAGAGATGTTTTTGAAAAGTACCAAAAACAAGGCCACATTCTATAGTGTATTTTTCTATTTTCAGCACAGGTTGCAAACATGTTGTCATACCAGATCCTCTGTTAACACACATTTATTGTTCATGCATATGTGTTTTTCATCACTTGCACAGAATGGCTTCACACCTCTGTACATGGCAGCCCAGGAGAATCACCTGGAGGTCGTACGGTTCCTTCTGGAGAACAGTGCCAGCCAGAGTATGGCCACTGAGGTACTGTGGGCTGTGTGTTTCTGCTTGTGTTGGTCTGTGTGTGTGTGTGTGTGTGTGCACATATGTGTATGTGTATCATATGTATGTATATCAGTCCTGTGTCCACCTGTCTATAATAATACCATTACATGTCTTCATGCATTTTCTCTGCCTCAGTCATGTGTGGTTTTAACATCTGTTGTACTAACCACCTTCATGTCCTCCCCTTCTCTGTCCCCACCCCCTCCTCTTTTCATCCTCCCACCCTCCTCACTCTACACCTGTGTATCTCTGACCATCTCTCTGTATCTCGTCTGTATTTTCATGTCTTCGTCTTAACCTCTCTGTCTCACATTCTCACTGCAACCACCTTTCTGTCTTTTAACCCTCCTCAGCTGCCGGCCCCCTCCCCGCCCCACCCCTCCCCCATCTCTTTATGAGGGACTAGGCAGAGCTTCATTGATTGGTAGTGTATGGTGGTGGAGTGACCTTGAGTGGGTCACTGATGAGGTCTGCGCCTCTCCATTCCTCTCCTCCACGGCTGCTGCTGCCATTACTGCTCTGATTTACGTTGCTCAGCCTGTGGAACACATACACACACATCTTGCCAGTCACTACACACACAAACGTGTAGAAATAAACACCTTAATAATGAAATTTTCAGATAGTCAGTGTTCAGTTTGCTGGTTTATGTCTGTCAGTTAATGAAACTATGCAGCATGCTCTTTAGGACATGCTTACACATACACACAAAATATGGTTGCACACGCACACACACACAGAGACACACACACACAAAGAACCCAACATGCATTCAGTACTTGTGTGAACATTTTAACACCAGTTTAAGCACATATGCACTTATAAATACCTCTGTGCATACAAATATTCAGACATATGCAAGAACGTACTGTTATGATATAGAGTGTTCAGTTGAATTATATATTATGTGCGTGGGAGAAAGAAAAGAGCACTTCAAACTCATTATGTAACATACATTAGTGCCCTATATAAAAGTGAGGTTTAGAAATGTACATCAGTGACCTCTGTATCTGTTTCAGTTAATGTTGAGTTACAATACACGTGCATTTGTATTATAAGTCAAATAATGGTTATTAATTACCAATTAGGCTGTTACTGAAATATTGAATTAGTTATAGTATTCTCAACATCTCAGAGTTGTTTCAGACATCTTTCACTATGTTTACACATATACAGTTGTCTTACAAAAGGCAAAATCAGTGCTTTTTCTTTTCTGTTAAGCTTGCTGCAGTAGATTCCCTCAGAAAATGTAATATTTAGGTGCTACATTTTTTTACCATGCACATAACAATCTTCTGTTCAGCCACACTTACCATCTCAACTCATTTCCATCTCTGGTAAAATGTTACAGCTTCCATCCTGCCCCAGTAACTTTTCCCTCTTTTCATATGCAGGATGGCTTCACACCTCTGGCGGTGGCCCTCCAGCAGGGCCATGACCAGGTGGTCTCCTTGCTACTGGAGAACGATACAAAGGGCAAGGTACGCTTGCCTGCCCTGCACATCGCCGCCCGCAAGGACGACACCAAGGCCGCGGCCCTGCTACTGCAGAATGACCACAATGCAGATGTGGAGTCCAAGGTGGGTGATGACGCTGATGTAGGCTAGTAGGCTTTGTTTTAAACTTATTTTATTTACTTTACTGTTTAGTACTTTATTTCGTTATTGATGCTTTTGATTTAATTTGAAAGTAATTGTTTGATCTGGCTTTTTTTCTATTTCAATTACTTTTATTCTTATTTTGATGCTTATTGACAGATAGGTGAAAGGAGCTCAAGTGCATTCTTTGTCCATGTTTTTAGATATTTAATAACACTAACTGTTTTTAAAAACAGCAATTGCTGTTTTGTAAGTGGAAAAGGCAAGTAAAAGGCTTTACATAATTTGATAATTTACTCTGGTTTGCTTTGAGCTCCTTATTTCCTCTCTCTGTTCCCCCACTCCAAAGTAGTGGAGGCCTTTTTTCTATTTTTTTGCTCACTAATTGCCCATTTTCTCCTCTCTTGGCTGACTCTGTAGATGATGGTGAATAGAACAACAGAGGTACACCTCTACTATGTACACTATCTAGTCTCTTCATTGCAGCTCATAAAAACACAAAACAAAAAAATCAGTGCCCTTGTTTAATTGCAGTAGTGTCTCTGCAGCCCTGTCTCACTTCCCTTTTATCATATTAACACAGTCTTGTCTTACTCCTCTCCATTGCTTCATTCATGTAGTGGATACCTGTTATCATAGAGAAAGTCAGTAATGATGCATGTTTCCCTAATACTGATGTAGTAAATTCTGGGACTGGAGGCTTGGGTATCAAGGTTTCCTTGATTTAATGGTTTCATGGTTTCCAAAGCTTAACCTTCAGCTGATTTTTCTGACAAATTCTTTGTGACTGTAGACAAAATGTTGTCCTAGTCTTTTCTGATACAGTCCTTCCATGAAACTGATTAACATGATAACCAGTGTTAGCATGAGAAGTGGTTATCATTCATTGAATAGCAACTGTTTGTTCATAACCTGCATGGCAACAAAATGATGAGCTTCCCATGAAGCTGTAGAAGACCCTAACCATCTAGTAACAGCCAGTCTGATGAGATTACTGTCCCTTATTAATTTGTCAGATTTCTTATCATCAATGTTTGCATCTCAAGCATTTTGCATGGGACCAAAGTAACAAGCTACCTTGACCTGCTTCTATGGAAACAAGGCCCACTTTGTCACACCAAAGCCAGGCAGTCACCGTCTGTGCTGGTTTATGGTTGGCATTGTCTTGGGCTTTGACAGGCTGTCAGATACAGTATTTGGTATGACTCATCCAAAAATGGATTTACTGATCTGAGGGTAGTGCATCGTGGTAAACAAATTTGCATAACGCTGTATGGAATGATGTTATGTCACATTTGATGATAAAGCATAGAATGACTGACTTTACCAGGCAGGGTTTTTGCTAGTTTGCATTGAAGTGTGTTTTGTTTGGGATGTATGGGACGCCAGATTTCAGCTCAGTGGGTAAACATGTCTGAGACACCTGCTATTCACTGTAATACGGCTTAGTTAAAATTTGGATTGGTTTAGTTTGACACTTCAATGTCAGGTGTACTTTGTTTTGCCGGGTTGGAATGAAACCTTTTCTGCTGTCCTTCTGCTGTTTTGACAGCTGCCGCTCACTAAGCCTGTGGTTTTACCCGGAAATTACTTCCTCTTAAGATGTTAACAACTGGACTTTAAATTAATCTGGACCATTTCTGAAGATTAAGACTAAGATGAGGTTAATATAGAAGAATACAAATACAGCAGGATAATTTGCAGTGATGTGCAAAAGCCTCAGCCACCATTAGGTTTATTTTTTTTTTTTTGGTAAGATTCTAATCATTACTTATATATAATTCTCAGCCTTTGTATTTATGAAGATACAACCAGGATATATGGGAGATACAGTATGTACAGCATTAGAAACAGAGGTTTTAGAGGAAAAAAAAACATCTTTGTTTCTCTGGCTTAGTCCTGACCTTTTAAATACTGTGCACATATTTCCTGTATTTTCTTGTTGTATCAGAAGAAAAAAGACAGAATACATATGCTCATTTTAACCTTGTATAAATACCAAAGGTAAATGCAGCTTAAGACTTTTGCACAGTTCTGTGTATGGAAGTGTATAGATTTCCATTTAGTGCCAGTGATTTCAAACTGGAGTTGTACTTTTTTTGTCAGTTTTGCTGGACTTTTGATGAAAACACATAGAAGCTTATATGTCAGAGTGAGTTTAACACTTTCTAGTTGTTGGCCCCATGTCTGATGCTTCAATAACCTTTCTCTGTCAGGTGTTAGTATAATACTGTACAGTAGTGTGTCCGTGTGTGATGGGATGTGTCTCTACATTCTCTCCAGGCCTGTGTGTAATTACATGTGTTTTTTATTTGACACATTTTAATCAGATTTTTGTATTTTTGTGTTTGCCTATGTCTGTTGCGCGGCCCTCTTCAATTCCCAGAGTGGTTTCACCCCTCTCCATATTGCCGCTCACTATGGAAACATTAATGTGGCCACGCTGCTGCTGAATCGAGGGGCCGCTGTGGACTTTATGGCACGGGTGAGGTTATTCTGCCCTCTGCTGTATGGGAGGGGTATCATCAACAGGCTACATACCACAGCAACACACAACTCTGAAATATTGATGTACTGTATTTTAATTTTACTGAAGGTTTTCTAAATCTGATTACAAGTTGCCTCATGTGGTCACTGTGTGAAGATCTGATGCTATTAAACCTAAATTCAGGAGGTAAATGCTGCTCTTTCTGAAGTAGAGGAAAGCGACTTAAAAACAACACTTACAGGAGCTGTGATTTCTTTAATAGAAGAAAAGCTCATCTTAGCATTGACTAATAATATTTTTCAAGATACAAAAGATGTTTTAAGTAGAAACAACTACCACTTTTCCATTAAATAAAGTCTATGATAATATGCTTCTTAGTGTTGTAATAGATGCATCACTCACTAGATAGCAGATTGTAATATATTAAAGCACTAAGTATATTTATTATTATATCTATTGAAGAATGTGGGGTATTAAATGTGTGTTTGATATTTAAATAACCACAAGTGTCAAGAGGAGCCTGTAATTTATATCATCTCATGGCTGAAGGAGTGTTGGTGTTTGCGCTTGTTTTTGACTGTAATTACAGGTTAGATCTAATGAGTCAAGCTACAATAGTGTAAGCAGATGGCATTAAACAAAGAAGCTGCCCCACAACTGATAATAAAAGGCTATGTGCCCTCAGCAGCAGTGGAATGCATTAGGCCTACTGGGTTTTAACTGATCGACATGTGTTAGGCATATGGTACAAACAATGACTTCTAACTCTACTTTTTTTTATTTATATACAGAATGACATCACGCCGCTCCATGTGGCATCAAAAAGGGGGAACAGTAACATGGTGAAGCTGCTCTTGGACAGAGGGTCCAAAATCGATGCAAAGACCAAGGTGAGACACCTCAGAGGTTTATAAGACATTAGGTGCATGAATCATATGCTCCTTGCCTTATTCTGTGTGGAGTTACAAACAAGAAAAATGAATGGCATTCATAATTGGAAAACACTGTGTTTAGTCTGTGTTTAAGCATTGGGCAAACTATATTACATGGCTTTTGGAGAAGTAAATGTTTCTTGTGGTCAGAAACAGCAGACACAGCATTTGTAAAACACTTAATTTAGCTATTAATTATGATTATTCTTATCAATTAGAATATAAATAATAAGAAAATAGTCACTTGTGCTTGCTAGTCATCATTCTGCACCACTGAGGCACTGAGTACACTGCATTGCTGACAAAGAATATGATGAATATAAAGTGTAAAAATATGTTAAGTACAGAAACTGGATTTGGAAAATTAATTCACTAGTTTTTTGTTCTGTCTTTAATTTCAGTTTTTGAAAACATCATTAAACATAAGAAATACATTATGTAACAGTCACGGAAAAAATTATTAGACCATCAGAAGTCATCAAAAACAATGGTTATGCAAACAAGTACTAACTCCTGTGTGTATCATGTGACTAAAACAGACAGAAAAGGAAACATGACATGCCTCAAAGCACTGTTTTTGTCAGTACAATGATATCAGTATTGTAAGAACTGAAGTAATTTTGGTTATTATCAAGAAAACATGGAAAATGGATAAATATCAGCTCTGAAATTAAACTACTATGAGCTATTTTTG
>JAPQRP010000009.1:20572429-20602918 GCA_037367295.1 Apogon hyalosoma | reverse complement strand
TAGTTGTACCAGGCATTAAAATGAACAAGAAATTGAAGAAAACAAGGGTGGTCTAATAATTTTTTCCGTGACTGTAGTATGAATTACGCGTGATGCACACATTAATAATTGTATGCATGAGCTGTGATCTGTGACATTTTACACGCCCCAGCATTTTACAAATTTGATGTTGTATAAAGAGGATCCAAACCCCCGTGTAGTATGCACAGCATTTCTGTATCTTTTTGCTAACCAAAGGCTGTGTGTGTTCTTCAGGACGGTCTGACACCTCTTCACTGTGGGGCGCGGAGCGGTCACGAGCAGGTGGTAGAAATCCTTCTAGACCGGGGAGCGCCCTTCCTGTCCAAGACCAAGGTAGCTACTGGGATGATCAATTCCGGAGACGCTGCTTTTCGTAGAGTAGAAAAGGAAAGGTCACAAAACAGTCATGTTGTTTTTTCCTTTTCCCTGGCTGTCATAGAATAGACGAATGAAGCGGGTTACACATTGTTGATAACACTGTCATACAGTTGTTTGCATACACTGGTTTCTTCACCACACAGAACAAGTTTTAATTTGTTATCCAATTAGATAGCTGGTCTGTTGTTGTTGCTGTAGTGCTGTCGCATTGTCTCCATAACATCTGTGCGACCTCTCCAGAACTGCCCGTCTCCGCTGCGTAGCCCTTCAGTTTGACCGCGCAGGACGACCAGTGTAACAAAATAGACATTGTTGTAATGACCTCGTTATAACAATGCTTCTGTAACCTTCTCAACAACTTCCTTCACAGTCTTTTCTGTGCAGCGAATGGCCACACTCTAACTACTATGTCTGTCTGTCCACCTGTCTATGTGTCCGTCTGCGTGTGTGTTTGTCTTTTTCTTTGTCTCGCTCTCTCTTTCTCTCCCCCTCTCTCTTTCTCTACCTCTCTCTCCTGTAGAACGGCCTGTCACCGCTCCACATGGCCACTCAGGGGGACCACCTCAATTGCGTCCAGCTCCTGCTCCAGCATGACGTGCCTGTAGATGACGTCACCAATGACTACCTGACGGCGCTGCATGTCGCTGCTCACTGTGGTCACTACAAGGTGGCGAAGCTCATCGTGGACAAGAAGGCCAACCCAAATGCCAAGGCCCTGGTAAGAATGTGGACGGGCAGAGAGGGTGAAAATGTCTGGATGTGCAGGAGACTTTAAATGATGGTTTGTAACTGTGTTTCACATGGAGTTTTTGTCTTTCTGTCTGTTTTGTGCAGAACGGTTTCACTCCACTTCACATTGCCTGCAAGAAGAACAGAGTCAAAGTGATGGAGCTGTTACTGAAACACGGGGCTTCGATACAGGCTGTGACAGAGGTACTATACCAGTATATCCTATTCCCCTCTTTTATCACTCTACCTGTCATTATTTAACATGAAATAATATGTCTTTAATATGTAAGATGTCCACATCAAAATATCTGTAACCTTGAGGAGTCTGTAATATAAATGTCCATTTTTTCCATGTCTGCTTATAATCACCTTTTTAGGCACTTCATATCACCTGATACCCCATGTGTTGCATATCAAAATGTGCAGAACATTCTCAGCTATCAGCAGAATAAAGACTTATCTGTTCCGGAACACTGAGATTAAAATGTTGGGCCCTGAAGCTGAAAAATTTGAAATCTGATGGTGAAAAATTTGAACAACTTGTGAAAACACACCTTTACTATGGTTAAATGGAAATTTGGAGATCACAGGTTCTTTTAGCGATTTGTTTTATTCACAAAAGTAGTGGGACATATGAAAAATAGCCAAATAAATAGATAAAAAATGCCTAAGATAAAAAATAAATAAATAAAATGTTTTTTGAGTAAAATTTTAGTTTTTTTACTTTATGTTCAAGAAATGTAAAATAACAGTGAATAATGAACTTTCAATCAATCTATTAATCAATCAATTAGGCAATCAAACACACACACACACACACACACACACACGCACACACACACACACACACACACACACACAGTCAGAAATTTAAAAAGTGCATGGAAACAGTTCTCTTTTTCTCCAAACTGAACATTCATTGACGGAACAATGTGAACTGGTATGAACAAATAAACTATCTACTTCGGCATGCTGCCTTCAGGGACCGACCAGAGGCTCTGTAAACCTCAAAACATACTGCAGATAAAACAGACATCTTTTATACAAAATAACAATATGAGCTAATGCATAAATTATTTCTATGCATGTTTTTTTTTGGCAGACATATTAATAGAAACGTGCCCACAGTGTCCACTTCCAACGCAGACCTTAGGGGTTACCTTATATGCTTAAGTCTAAATACAGGAAAAGGAATTTGGTCACCTGTGAGTGGAATCATATCCCTTTATTTATGTCCATATTTAATGTTTCTGCTATAGAATTATATTACATAACATAAATATGTGTCGATAAATGTGAGTAAAACTTCTATTACTCACATTACCTATTCTGCAAATATGATTTATACCTGCCAGAAAATAAAAACTCCCATCATCCCATGCTCCTTTACAACATCATCTACTTCTTATATTGCTACTGTTTAGATTGAGAGACCTTATAGTAATGTGAGTGTTTTTCTAAGGCTTGTTTTTTATCATTATATAAATTATTGTTTTGTTTTCTGCAGTCTGGGTTAACGCCCATCCATGTGGCAGCCTTTATGGGGCATGAGAACATTGTCAACGCATTGATACACCATGGAGCATCACCAAACACCACTAATGTTGTGAGTGGATGATATATTTTATGCAGTTTTAAATGTTATAAAATGTCTGTCCACAGTAAAAGGATCCTCATTTGTCTAAATTCTCACTGTAAAAATGCACCAAGTTGTAGGTTTCATTTTATGTGAAAAGTTCACGCTGACAGATTTCCATTTCTGTGTTCTCCAGAGGGGTGAGACGGCTCTCCACATGGCAGCCAGAGCAGGCCAGGCAGATGTAGTCCGGTATCTGCTCAAGAATGGAGCCAAGGTGGAGACCAAGTCCAAGGTTAGAACAGCATGTATTTCATTTTGAATCTGTCTTTGGAGGGAAAACAAATTTTGGTAAAATACTGAACCTAAAGTCCCATTCTCCTTGTCTGCAGGACGACCAGACAGCGTTGCATATCTCAAGTCGGCTGGGGAAAGTAGACATCGTCCAACAGCTGCTGCAGTGCGGTGCCTCTGCCAATGCTGCCACCACCTCAGGCTACACCCCACTTCACCTGGCTGCCCGTGAAGGACACCAGGATGTTGCTACCATGCTACTGGAAAACGGAGCGTCACTCTCCTCGTCCACAAAGGTAGACTTAAAGAGTTACAGAAATGCACTCATTATAGGACTGAAATGTGTCTTTTAATTCCACCTGACGTCATGCAGACAGGTGCAAAAGCATCACAGCACAAGGCAAGTCCACTTACTCTAGTTCTATAACTCTCCACTAGTGGGCACCTGTGTCTCCAGGGTGATACCATGTTTATTTTTTCCTTTTTTGTCCTGCCTGTGCAGTCCTGTAAATTTCACAAAGTTAGTCCAGTGATAGTATTGGATTAATAACACAAGACCTTTGCCTCAGGAAGTGTCACTGATAATTTGAATGCATGGTGTCATTTGAGTTATTGCACAAACCAAGGTCAAAAGGAAATGGGGACTAGATTTTATGAAACTAGCATGTGCATGTGTGTAAGCATTTATGTGCTAGTTTGCTGGGGGCTGTCCTTGAAGTTGACCTGAAGTCAGTGGAACAAATTAATGAAGGGTAAACCCCATGGTGCCAGTGCTCTCTGTTTTCTTTCTCCCTGACTCCATTCTCTCTCCCACTCTCACACATACACCGCATCTTTTGGGACATCACCTGAGTCAAGTGTTCAAGGAAAAAGATGTCATACTAATCTGGGAACAGAGGATATGGGGGATGGGGACATGAATTGAGTAATTTGTGATGTCTGTAAAACATACGTTTAATGTAAAGTGCCCTCATATTGTTAAATCTCCACCTTTCTAAGGTGTCATTGACTGTTTATATACTCTATATGAGCACCAATTGTCAAGATAAAACAAATGAGGTCAAGTGTTTCTGAGCGTGGAATGGGAATCTGTGGGAGTCCCACATTCCTCTGGAAAATATGACCTAATGTCTTAAAATATCGTTACATACACACAGGAAGAAAGCCAAGATTAACACGATCATGTTACATAACAGCCACTTATAGACACAGTGAGCATATTTTCTCATGGAATCACATATTATGCAGTTTTAGACACATTCATGCAGATACATGTTTTTGTAATTTTTTTCCACATATTTTTTTTTTTTTTGCACAGTAGGCATTTTAGTTTATTTATGATGTTAAACATCACATGTCCTATAATTTTTTGATGTGTTTAGACTGTTTCATTCACGTTAAATTCAGATGACATCGTACCCGTGAGAAACTATGTTGTTATGAGGAAGGAGATGACACGACATCATAAAGAGCTGACCTAACCACCCAGCCAGTGCAAATACTGACTTCCTGTTTCCCTCTGTGCTTCATCATGTATCCTCTGCTGATTTCAACAGAAGGGATTCAGTCCTCTGCATGTGGCAGCAAAGTATGGCAAGATGGAAGTGGCCAGTCTGCTCCTGCAGAAGAGAGCTGCACCTGATGCTGCTGGAAAGGTGAGATGTTGTTGAAGAAAAACAAGTAGCACCGCACACTTTGTCATTACTCTATCAGCATTGCTCAACCTTCATATATATGAGGCTCTTTTCAGATGTTTTGCTGTTTGCTTGCATGAGCTGTTAGAATAGTGATTTAGTTGGCAAAGAAATTCAGAAACATTTGAACCCCATAGGCAGACAAAAGGCTGCTTTCTCACAGTGATACCCAGAAGTCAGAAAGTAGAACATTTCTACATTTCTCCTGAGATACAGCACACAAACGGGCTGAGTGAGAAGCTCTTTTAGAAGCTGCAATCACACATCATACTGCAGTTCTCATTGTGTCGTGCCCCTATCTAATCTAACAGAGAGAGTATGCAGAGCCCTTTCCAAGCTGCAGCTAGTAGAGGGTTGTAGGAATGGCTGTTTTAAGACCTATCCCAGGACATCACAGCTAACAGATGCTTGTCCTGTTGTGAAACCTTCTGGGCAGATTTGCTTTTATTCCCCAGATAACAGGCTCTCATTCTCCTGGACACATACAATTGTGTACATATGCACAGACACACATACTGACACACTTTAGAACAGGCCTACTGGCACTGATTCCAGTATTTGCTGCTTGTTGTGCGTGTGTCTGTGCCACCGTCTGAGAGCAGTTAACATAATGGCAGTCAGGTATGATAATGAAGCTTCCACACTGCTTGATGGTGTCACGCTAAACTCTGTCCCATTGTAAGTCTAAACACAGAGCCAAACCAACTTGTTACTGCGACTAAATTACACAGTTTTACTTCTCACGTCACAAAAAGCCTTATATATTTGATATCCTGTCTAACGTTTTGTCTTAAAAAACATCCCTCTAGAAAAACACTAATACTGTTTTCTTTTTATAATGAGTTTTTACATCAAGCGACAGTATTTTCCATAGAACCACACCCAGCTGAATATTTTTTTCCCATACACTGTGGAGCACAGATGTGTCATGGCACTATAGTACGGCGCTATATCATAGCATGGTGTTGTCATCATCACTGCAGACTTCCCTTTATTGTATCTTGGTTTTATATTGGATGTGGTTTCTACTAATGAAGATTTAGTGTTGCTGTGTTTTCCACAATCTGGTGCTGAGTTATTCTTTAAAGATCAGCTATAAAGTAGCAATGGGAAAAAACAAAGCACCAGTAATTTAAATAGTTAAATACTGGGATGTTGTGGTAACTTGCTGATCATCCTGGTGAGTCAGTCTTGAGTGCTGAGGGGCATTGCTGACTAGTTTGAGTACTGTTTATAAAACTAAAGAATAATCACTCCCAGGACTTGGTTTTTAGTGTATATTGTGTCACATGATGAGGAAATAAACAAGAAAATGATACTGCAGGCAGTAAAAAACAGCTTTCTTTAACATTACTAGTCCTCCTTACACTGCTAAAAAAAAAAAGTCACATTATTGTCATCATCTTCCTGTATCTGTCCTGATTCGAGCATGACGTGGTTGTACTGAACTTTGTCCCCTTGTACTAAGTATTTTCCATTAATTTGACATCTTTTTCTCTCCACACCCTCATATTGAGCTCTCATTTTTCTTATCAGTGTCTTCGCGTGTGTGTGGGTTCAGTCATTTTCTAACCTTGTGTTGCATGCCTGTGTGTGGATTTGTTTGTGCGTATGTGCGCGTGTCTGGGTGGGTGTTTTAGAGTGGGCTAACGCCACTGCATGTAGCCGCTCACTACGATAATCAGAGAGTGGCACTGCTGCTGCTGGATCAGGGAGCTTCCCCACATGCTGCTGCCAAGGTATACACACGCAAACATACTAAGATGAATATGAATGGCTTCATTGCCAACTGAGACTGTTAACAACCCTCATCAGTACGTATGCAGATCTAATACTCATTCATAATGCTTGTATTTCATCCTGTCTCTTTGAAATTGTGAGTGAATGTGTGGCTTTTTCTTCCACTTTAGTAAAGTCTCTGAAATCCCCCCCACTTGCCTGAATTTAGCCCTTCCTGTCATCATATTGGGTTTAGCGGTAGATGGCGTGCTATATTTCATATTTCTCATAAAAGCAAAACTAAAAAGCTTACATTAACTTGCATGTTGTAAATTACTTCACAGTCTGTCACTATGTCAAACCACCCACTTTTGTGAAGTCTGGTCCAGAGTTGTAAATTTTGTGTGCTTCTTATAAAAAAAAAAAAAAGAGAGAGAGAGAGAGAAAAAAACAAGCATTTATATGTATTGCTCTAAGTACTGCTCTTGTTGAAATGTCTGACACCCATAAACACACATGGTCAGTGAAATATGGTCCAGTTGCGGTCAGTCTCCTGCTAGGCTTTGGGAACTGGTCAAAACCACAAAACAAGTACAAGTATGAGCAGAATGACAGAACTAGACACCAGGAAAAAAAAAATAGTAAAAAGCGTTTGTTTTTTGCCTGCAACCTCAACAGACACTCATACAGACACCCTGCGAGGGGAAGACGAAAGCTTGTAAACCTACTTTATATTTGCTTGCCGTCTCCTTTTTTGTCACTATCACTGTCTCCTACAAGCTCTTAATCTGCATCTGTCTGTTTATTCCTCACTGTTTTTCTTTTTACTTTCCCTGTCTCCTTTCCTCCCACAGTCTTAGTCATTCCTCCCTGACCCCCTTTTTCTCAGTTTCTCCGTCTATAAATTGTTTCTCATTTGGCGGGGTACTAAAGTTGGTATGCTTGGGCTAATTTAAGCATTCTGGAACAGGATCAATCTTTGTGTACTAAATGGGTTTTCCTGACGCTTTTTCACACAGACACACAAATACAGACGCTGAATGATCGCATGGTCGTGGCATTAGATTTGGTACATGTATACAGTAATGTGTCTGCATAAGGCTGTCCACACCAAGTCAGACAGCAGGATCTGAAGATATTAATTTAGTTTGTTAAATATGTTTTCCATAAGCAGTGTAGTCATAACAAATGTGAGGTGAATATTACAGAGCTCTCCATACTTTGTCCACAGTGGCAACACCCTAAAAAAAAGAGAAAGCTCTGTCTTCATTCTCTCCTCTTAAGATACGAATAAATGACAATCAGCAACTGTTCTTTTTATTGTCAGTTTAAAACCTATGATTAATTTAGTTTATTCATTGTTTCATAAGTGTGTATTTCATGTTGTAGCTAAATATAATTTAAACATCACTGAATGTTGCTATTTTTAGCCCAATTTCTAGGTCACTTTTGTTTTGACTGAGACGGGCTTATCTTACATGATTAATAATGTCCTGTACAATCATACAAGATACTGGACATTTTTATTGATTTATACCAAATTTATGCCCTCACCTGTTGTCGACACTACATTACTCTGTGTTAAACTATGGATGAACTTTGTCAGGTAATTTGTCTGAATTTAGGGTTGGATTCTTTAACTCATATAGACCCAAACATCCCACAGCAACCAAAACCATCTACTGATGTAAATGTTTAATACTTGTTGATCCACTAATCTTATCAATACCTGTATATATTAGTGTAAAACACAGTTTGTCATCTTTTCATGGTCATTAGATTTGACCCATTTGGATGTTCAGGGGCTCCCTAGTTACCGTGGAAACACCATTATCTTCTACAACATGAATTGACCAGTAAAACCCATGTAGATTGATCAATGACAGTGGATGGACACACTTGTTCTTGTTTTTGTTCAGTTAATGATACAGTTTACTGAAAAAGTACTTTTTTCATCAGTTTTCTCTGTTGTGATATATTAATTTTTCAATTTATGCTGAGTTTTCATGAACATCTAAATTTAATATAGGAAATTAAATATAGGAAAATACTTGATTTACAGTGAAAAATGCATAATACAGCGGATAATATAATAATAAATGATGATAGATCACTTAAAAAAGGTTAAATATAGAAAAAAAATCATTTGGAAACTGACACAAAAGTAGCACTGGGTCTTTATGGGATTAAAATCCACAGTAATGAGATCTCAGGAAATGTTTTATGTGAAAGGTTGAAACGATGTTAGACATTCAGTTTTAGCAGACACTCCCAATGAAAATCATAGTTGTACATTGCTGAGTATAATCACTTCTCTTGCCCTGCCCCCTCAGAATGGCTACACGCCTCTCCACATCGCTGCCAAAAAGAACCAAATGGAAATTGGGACCACACTACTGGAGTACGGCGCCGACACCAACGCAGTGACGCGGCAGGGCATCAGCCCCATTCACCTGGCAGCACAAGAGGGCAGTGTGGACTTAGTTTCGCTTCTGTTGGCCAAAAATGCCAACGTCAACGTGTGCAATAAGGTGGAGCATTCACAAAAAAACATATAAGTACAAAGATACTGGCAAATTTCACACGTTCACATAGTAATGAATTAGGCCATTTGTTTTGGCTGTTACCTTGTTTTTGTAGCTCTCCTTTTTTTTGGGTTCAGTGTTTAATATTTAGTGACATCTAGTGGTGCAGGTGCAGATTGGAGCCAATTGAATCCAACAAAAGAGGCTTTTTAGTTAAAGGGGTATTAATGCCGTTCCACACTCACCAACATAGTACAGTAGGTGACAGTAAGGTACTTAAAAGCCGGATGCCATCTGCTTGAAAATGTAAAAATGGAGAAGAGGAAGTCTGTTTTCATTGGACCCTGTGGAATGGGGCCTATTCCCTTTGCACAACAGATGTTATTTTCATGTGATGAAGCGTGATCTTATCCAAAATCATACTCAATTTTTGCAATGAGATACATTCTACATCTCCCTAAATCTTACACACTGGACCTTTAAATGTAAACTTTCATTAACAGTTGTAAGCATGTCAAATACCTGCTCAGTATCAGTCAATAAAAAACAAAAAAAACATTTTTAATAGACTTAGTATTATAGTATTATCATGCAGCATTCTCTCCTCTCAGATCTCAGTCTTTTGCTTTCTGTATGTGTTCCCTTCAAAACAACAATTTTATTTGTGTTTGTACATGTGTGTGTTTTCTCCTCATCCAGAGCGGACTTACACCCCTCCACTTAGCAGCTCAGGAGGACAAGGTCAACGTTGCGGAAGTCCTTCTCAACCATGGGGCAGATGTAAATCCCCAAACAAAGGTAAAGTTCAATCCCACACAAACACATACACATATACACATACAAATAACTAAAGATTTTATGCATAATATTTCATTTTTATCCATCAGTGTCTTGGTGTGACCTGGAATCACACACACACACACACACACACACACACACACACCCTTGTTCACTCGCAAATCATATCAGGTTGTACATGAATAAAGTATTGATACTTGAGTGGATGGTGCTCATGACTTTGTTGATGCAGACCACACTGAGAGAAACACACATGACACACATGAGCACATACATGCTCTAATTAAAATGAACTTGTAGGCATTGAAGGTTGGCTAACACAAGGTTAAAGACTGTGTGCATATGTGCTGAGAGGACAGTTTACAGCAAATTCACTCACTGATCTCATCCATTACATTTATGCTATGTACACACAATTCAGCTGTGATGTGAAATATGATGCAGCATTTGAGTTATATTTAGTCGGTGATGACATGCTGAGAAGAGGAAGCTGATCCATTTTTTTGTTTGAATTATGGGTTTATTTTTGCGCAATAACATCAGAAATTCTTACAGGGTCACAGAGTTGGAATAGTGCTTTGGAGCTATCCTTTCTCTTGTTTCATCTCGTTGCCCTTTATCTCTGCGTCTCTTCTTTCATCTTTAATTCACTCAGATGGGTTACACTCCATTGCACGTGGCTTGTCACTATGGCAACGCAAAGATGGCAAACTTCCTGCTGCAGAACCATGCCAGAGTCAATGGCAAAACTAAGGTAGACAAACACTACTTGCCTCCCCGCACATTTCACAGCCTTGTTTTGCTATATTTGCCAGGGTCTTTTTTATTTATTTTATTATTTTTGTTTACACCAACTTTCTCCATCCTGCTCCAAGGGCTTAATTACATCGACGCCTTCGGCCCTGATATAACTTTATATGTCTCTATTTAGAACGGGTACACTCCTCTACACCAAGCAGCTCAGCAGGGACACACCCACATCATCAACCTGCTGCTTCAGCACGGGGCCTCGGCCAACGAGCTCACCCTGGTCAGTGCACAAACACAATTGCATGCGCTTGCTAACGGTATAGCTGCTTGATGAAATTCTGAACGCTGTTTGTGTTTGTTTGTCTGACGTGAATAACCTCCTGTTGGTCTGTTACCGGTCAGAATGGGAACACTGCCCTCTCCATTGCACGTCGTCTTGGGTACATCTCTGTGGTGGACACTTTGAGGCCCATGACAGATGAAAACCTGACCTCCATGGTGAGACACACATCACTTGTGTAGTTCATTTATGTCATGACACAGTTGTTCTATGTCTTTTGTCCAGTTAAATACACTGTTGCCCATAAACTTGGAATAAACTTTTTGTATCCCTTCTTATGAAATTATTGTGACAATTTGATTTATTTTTGATAGATAAAGTGTAACTAGGCCTCAGTATGTAATCATTGCACCAGGTTATAGGTGATTACTGATGTGTATAAAGAGGAATAAAAAGAGGAATGTGTCTGAAAGCAAAATGAGTACAACTTTATGGGCAACAGTGTATTTTGCCAGCAATTTGCAATCACTAATTTTAGGAAAAGAGTTGATTCTAGCTGTTTTTATACTAGAAAACTGTCTTAAAAAACATTCAAGATTACCAAATAAATCACAATTTACCACACGAGACTTTTATTATTATTATTTTTTTTTATCAGGTATTTATTTTGCATTAACCCATAAAGACCCAGTGCTACTTTTGTGGCAGTTCTAATTTTTTTTTTTTTTTTTTTTGACGTGAAGTGATTTATCACCATTTATTATAATATTATCCTCTGCATTTTGTGTTTTTTCTGTGAAAATCCGGTATTTTCCTATATTTAATTCACTGATCATGTAGATGTTCATAAAAGCTCAGATTAACATTGAGGGTTATTATATCGGAAACAAAGAAAACTGAAGGAAAAGTGATTTTTTCAGTGACGATATCAATAATTGCACATAAAAAAAAAACCAAGCATCTACAACCACTGTCATTGATCCAACTCCATTTGTTTTATGGGTGAATCAATGTTGTAGAAGATGATGGTGTTTCCTTGTTCACTACAGAGCCTCTGAATGTCCAAATGGGTCATATCTGATGACCATGAAAAGATGAAAAACTGTATTTTACACCAATTATTTACATGTATTTATAGGATGAGTGGATCACCAGGTATTAAACATTTTAGATCAGTAGATACTTTTGGTTGCTGGTAGCTGTTTGGGTCTTTATAGGTTAATACAGTTGTGATCAATGGCCATTTCAAAAGCTTTACAAATGTGAAAGTGCACAAAAGTGACAAGTCAAAAAAAAAAAAAAAATCTGCTTGCAACAAATATTATGGAAGTGCAAGCCTTTTTTCAAGTGTGAAATTCATGCCAGTAGCTGCTGCAAATGTGCAAAATCAATCTAGAAATAGGCTATGCTTTAAAAAAGAAACAGCCATTTATGGTTAAAACCTAATGTACTATAAAACCGCAGCTTGGTTATTTATGTGTAGTGTAATAGATTAACTTGAGTAACTAACTTTTGGTTCAGATTAAAAGTTTGGTAGTCTGCCAGCAGGACACCATGAGTGGAGTCAGTGTGTGAATCCAGTAAATCATCCCACAATTCAGTCAGTCAGTCACGCTGTCTCACGTGTGATGTCCTGAGTCCGAGAAAGAGAGAGAAGGCTTAGATTGGAGCTTAAGGTTTCTCCTGGAATAGCTCAGGTCGCTAACAGCACTCCCATCCATGCACATGTCTGTTGGGAAGTAGGAGGGGACATGAGTGAAAACAAGGAATGAACCTGGGAGGGGAAGGGGAGGCAGTGACGGGATGAGAAGGGGACAGGGATGTGAGGAGAGACACTGAGTGAAGAGTCGGACAATGAGGTCACAGACGATCCTGCACGATCAGCAACAAAGTACATCACTCACAACTGTCTCTATCCACAGTGAACAAGTTTAAAGATCAAGGTCATTTCCATAGACCTTCATATGACTGATCTATTATTCATTGTGCACAGGCCTCTGCTGTTGTTTTATGTGTCTCTTGAACCCACTGCCGGAGCCTGTGAGACCTTTATTGGTCTACAGTGTGTGTGTAGAGTGAATTCTAATGTATCATTGTGTCTGATAGGCCATAGTTTCTGTTTAACATCAGCATTTCCACTCCTTATGTTACAAATATAAGGAGTGGAAATATTGTTGCTATACTGATTATCTTATGGTATCTATAAGTGTGTTATTGCTATGTAGACAACAAAAAGGGAACTGTTTCTATCACCTGAAAATTGACTGCAGTACTTTGATAACTATATATAACCCCCTAATATTGTATTAAGAATGTACCACGGCTCATTATTTTCTCTTTCCCATCAGAATATAGGTCATGAGATTTTTCCGAGGGATTTTTCCCAAACAGTAAAAGAAAAACGTTTCTCTTTGTTGTTCTTTCTGGTTCTTAAGTTTACTAACTTTAATGCTCCATTTCATTTGCACATCCGCAGGCTGCAACAGAAAAACACAAAATCAACGTCCCAGAGACCATGAACGAGTTCCTTGATATGTCGGACGATGAAGGTATGAAGAAGTGCTAATACTGTGTGTTCATTCACCACATTTTCAACCACTTAGTATTAAACTGTTTGATACTTTGAAATTAATGTTTGACTTGTGTTTAATATTAATACACAGCGTGATTTCCATACACTTGTGACTGTGTGTCATTTTCATTAATTTTGCATGTTTCACTGTATGTGTGTCCAAATCACACAGTCCGGGTCAATGTGCCTGAAATTCTCAATGAGGACTCTTTTTCAGATGCTGAAGAAGGTATTTGCCGTCTGAATTGTAGTGTTGTTTTTTCCATTAACATAATGCGCTTCTCCTGCACTCATCTATCAACCTTTTGCTTTAGTGCTATTCTGCCTTGCTGTTCATTTTCTTCAGAGTTGAAACTTACTTAGACAATTTTTTGATAATGCACTTACATCGTCGTCAAGCAAAAGGCATGGTATGAACATCCGTAAAGCTTTGTGTGTCTCTGCCTTTCATTTTTAATTTATGCTTTGCTAATATCAAACAAAAAGCTCCAATATTACCTGAGAAATCAATCAGCATTCATGGTTAAGCTGGACTTTGTTTCTGACAGGTTGGAAATGTCGTGGTTCTGTTCATAAACTGACACTGTTGATGTTATTTTCACTGCAACTTAAAAAAAAAAACCCAAAAAAACAGATGTTATTTTTAACTGAGCTCTGTGAATCAAGCATGCATCGTCTTGTCAAATGCGCTTTTGTGAAGCGTCTCGCTAACTTTAGTGTGTCTCTTTGAAGCAGATGCTGTGTGAAAATAAATAAAACAAGGTCAGCGCGAGTTGATTTATAATTTAGAGGGCCTAACATAGCCGAGCATACAGTACATCCAGTGAAATCTTAAAGGCTTGCTATGTGAAGCATTGGACAATTACATAACATCCGTAATAGCAGAAGGGCAGTTGATGTGATGCTGAAAGGCCAAACAACACAGTTAAGTTTATGGTACAAGTCACATAGTTTTAGGCTACCCACTTGAGTGTCCTGGCCTTTGTTTGTAGCCACAGAGCCAACGGGCCTGTAAAATTGATGAGCTTGTTCATGGGTTGTTGCTTAGGGGGTGTGGAGTTTCTGTGTCAGGTGATACAGTGAGACTCAACAAGTTACATACACGTATTGGCACACGTACACACATATGAAGCAAATGATGGATGGGTTCACCCTGTACAGTAGCTGAAAGATGAAGATCATTGTCATATTCATGATCCGGTGTGTTATCATCACGCAGGAATTATAAATAACAGTATCCATGGCCTCATGTTCTCCACATAAACTGTTTATACAATGTGCATAATTCATCAGCGTTGTACTTGGAACACTGGAAATATACACCAACTGGCAGTGGCAGCCTTTATATTCACTTTGCGTAGCGCTACTCTGGCTTCACTTAGCTGTAGCATTCAGGCCTGTGCGCCTTCTGCTTTGCAGGATGTGTTTGGGTTTTTTTTCTTTGTGAGAATATGTGTGAGAGCAAGAGCAAGAAAGAGACAACTCGTGTAGCAAGTAAGGAGTGTCCACATCACTCTTAATCCTATATAAGGGAAGCCTATCCTATTAGGCTGTAGGTTGAAGTGAGTGTAGCAGGTCACTCCTGGTCAGGTTGTGTGGGTATGTGTGTCCTGCTTATGCAGTTACACGCTTTCTATAGATTACTATACAATGAACCATCCTGAGACAGTAACTCATTGTAACGCTGTATTTTAATCACATCAGTACACATTCACTGTTACTGCTCTTAACATACAATCAATGCAGTTAATTCCTCTTGCATAATTATTCTATAAATAGTTTCATGTTGTGTAAGTTTTAAGTCAGTTTGCAACATGCAGAAGGAAAAAGTTGTCTTAAAACTGTTGCTCAACCGTTTAAAAAAAGTGGTTAAATGTTGCGTGATGTGGTTATTTCATCAGTATTGCAGCCCCCACCCTCCCAGTTTGTCATGCAGCCAGACACTTCTCTATGGAGGAAGAAGAGGCAGGAGGAGCGTTCAGTGAGAGTTTTCTCCTCTCTGTCACTGTCATCCACAAAGTTCCGTTTTTGTGGTAGATAAACTAACTTGCAGAGAGCCAGGCACAGACGCTGCTCGGGCGGAGTTTGTTGTCAACCGAGAGAGGGACGACACTTTCTCTGTCGTTTTAAATCCATTCAGATGAGCTTTCCTTGAGCCGCCTGCACGGGAGATTTAACCCCGGTGCTTCCACCTGCGTCAGATGGCTTGGACTAGTTTTTTTCTGTGGTCTGTTTTACAGCGGGAGAGACGCAACGCTTAGTTTACGTTTCGTTTAATTGTAGGTAAAAAAAAAAGTGGCAGGGAGATGCGCGCCGCCTGCGCAACAGCACCAAAAGCGCACCAAAGGCTGGTGTGAGTGGAGTTAAACGCGTGGGGTGAAGAGGGGGCAGCATTTTCCATCAGCACCAGTAGCACTGAATGGACTGCTTCATAGTCTAAACCACTCTCTGGATTTAGCCTCAAGTCTGGAAGTTTTTAGATAAAGGAAAATTTTGCACGAGAATAAAAAGTATCAGTATGGCTGCGTCAGACAGAGGTAAGTCATAGGACGTTTTGTGGTGTGTGTTCCCTCTGCAAAACTTTACCATAATAATTGTAGTGATCTATAAATAATGCACATATATCCTAATGTAGGCTATGTGATGTTCATGATTACGGATTTTTGTTGGAAAAGACGCATCATCTTATTATCAGGCCATATTTGCCCTATATTTTAATATGTGTTCCTATTTGCTCTGTATAATGTATGTGATTCGATGGTCTGTGTGTTTGCTGGAGGAGGATTGGTGGTTGTGGTTGTGGAGGGAGTTGGTGGGTGGGTGAGTGGGTGATCTGAGCTTGAATGGGACGGTGATACGTTAAATACAGCACCAGGGAGTCCAGGAAACTCCAGTTTGGTCAAGTTAGACAGAATAACAGGAAGTTTGTGGATTTATAGTACCATCAGAATAAAAGTTCCACACAGTAGCGCAAATATTATTTCACTCCGGGTCCTGATTGTATTTTTTCTTCTCTCTTGTTTTGAGCATTAATAGAAAATATGGTTCACATGTAGGGCTTGTAGTTGTAATATTACTGAATATACTCAGCTGGAAGTAATAATCTTATTTAAAGTAGACTGTCATATTCTGTCGTCTAATTCGGTGATAAATAATCAATTCGAGGGGAGCAGTTTGAATGCGTTTATCCAGAGCGTGTCAGTATTTGACAGCCAGGAGAAGCCTTTTTCTGAGGGTTTTATTTTGAAACATGACACCGGAAGTGTTACGTTTAGGTGCCGTGCGTCTTGACGCTGGCGCTGGTGTGTGATCGGAGTGCGGCAGTATCGAAGGCAGGGGGAGGGGCTGCGGTGAAGGAGCAGAGTGTTGCAGGCAGGACAGAGCTGGACATGAGGGAGAAGGGGAAACACTGTAGCCGCACCGCCGGCTTCATTGACCGGCGCGTCATCGTCCACCGGTCCGCCGATCGAGGTGCGGTGCGGTTTGAACCTTTTCTTTGGTTGTTAACTGTTTTCTTTTTTTTTTTTTTTTTTCTTTTCTGATCAGTCTTTGGTGGCTGTAAAGCTGTAAAGCCTTCTGATGCGCTCTGTCTCTGAGTGTTGTCAAAGGAGCTGCGTTTGGTTTTACAGGAGGGCTTCAGATTTACCGCACAGTGGTTTTGGTGCTGCCTCTGATGGCATGTGTCTTCATCCTCCTCATCCTAAAGCAGTGTGTCGCTGCTCAGTGTTGCAGCTTGTTGGCTTTTGTTGTCATGCCACAGTTATATGCATAGACTAAAAAGTTGCAGTGGGCTCTGCAGTTGTAGTGAGGTATGCAGACTTTATGGACAGAGCTGATAAATGATCTCAGGCCTAATTCTAAACACTCAGATCTCCTAACTGTCAGGCTTATGTCGACACAGTGGGCTTGTTTTTCTTTGCTGAGGTGCCGCATCGCCTCTTTTTTCTGGATGGCCGTTTGAAGTAACAGGAGGGTTTTATGATTCCCTCCCTTCATCAGGTGACGATGCGATGACCGGGGACACGGACAAATACCTCCGGCCTCAGGACCTCAAAGAGCTGGGGGATGACTCCCTCCCTCAGGAGGGTTACATGGGTTTCAGCATCGGAGCCCGCTCTGCCAGGTAAGCACCTGTCAATGTCTGACACACACTTCAAAACAGATGAGATGTGCTCTGGTGCAGTGCTGGGATGGAGTTACTTCAACTTGTTCAATAAAACAGCAGATTGTTTTTGTTTTTCTCCTCAGAAAGTACATAAGTTTATGTTATCTTGTTTACCATGATGTTCACACTATGGTATGACAGATATATTGTCATTAGGGCTATATTTCATACACTATGCAGTGTATCTAGTGTGTACAGTGGATGTTGAATTGAAAGGTGCAGTCTCTCTCACATAGGCTATACACATTTACACCAACTGAATAATGGGATTTGCCAGAGAAAGCATCTGGAAAGTTGCCATTTAATGATTTCACCTGACAAAATGATTCAGCAGTTTGTGTGGCCTCATTCAAATCCATACAAAGATTATAAACTGCTGATAGTTTAACACATGAGATGTGATCTTTGAACTCTGACACATATAGTATCCTCTTCTTTGGCTTTGTTCTAATAACTGGCAGCTGCTAGTGAACAGCTTCACTTGGGGATCCAGCACAGGCCAAGCTGCATTTTTAAATAGTGAACAAAGTATGTAGTGGAAAACTGGCAAGCCCCAATGAAAACGCATCAACATCACACAGGACAAGTGTTGTGCAGCCCTGGTGTTTTCTGTAGCTGCTCGGACAGATGGCAAATGCACTGTGATGGTTGGTTTAATAAAAAAAAAAAAAAAAAAAAAAACAACAACAGAAACTATGGCAGGAAGCAGCTAACGTCAGCAGGCCACAGAAAATGGGAGAACCATGGTGGTACATGCAGGGATTCCATGTAAACAAGGCTGGTTTTATGAGCCTCAGGGGTCATTATTGGAAAGAGTTTTTTACTTCCTGAATGGAATCATCTGAGTCACGATCAATTTAAAAGAAGCTGCCTGTTATGTCTATTAATGAGAGAAGACTGCACATTTGAGGCTAAGTTTTTAGTCCAGAGAAAAATGCAAAGTGGAACTTTATTCCTATATTTTCATTTTCTAAAAAGTCATTGATTGTAATTATTGTTGCTGTAAAATGTAACTTTGGTAAAATTTGATATTTGATTGAGCCAGGAGCCGATTTTTAACGCTGAAGAAGTTAATGAGCTAAACAAAACCCATAAGCAAATAGATTGGAGTTTGAGCATTTGACTTGACACTGACTTGAAGGTTCACTGTCTCACAGTGACCACAAGGCAGTGACCAGCACCAAATTGCTCTTTTATTTATGGTCTATTGTTCATCTTTACTGATTTTTTTTTATATGCTTCTGCACACACAGAGGCTTGGGAACTGTAGCTGAGTACAGTTTTAAAGAATATTCATCATAATTAAGAAATATGTCATAATTAAGTAGCAGCGAAGTTCTATTACACCACAATTAGTAAAGTCTGTTATTATTATTATTATTATTATTACACAGGGTTCCCACGGAGTCTTAAAAGCCTTGAATTTCCAGATCTGCATTTAATAACTTAAAAAAGTCTTTAAAAGGTATTAAATTTGATATGGTAGGTCTTGAGTTATGTTGCCATAATCTTGCTGGCTGTGTTGTGTTTAAATGCCCAAGCTGCAAAGAAAGTAATGTTAGTCGACTCAGTTCCACCGTTCCAACCCGACAATTTATATTGAAATTAATAACCAATTATTGCTAACTTTACAGCCCCCGTGAGAAATGACTCAGAACAGTGGGAATCAAGGCGATGGAGTAGATAAATACATTTTCCCAAATTCTAGGAGTCATGAATTTTTGCAAGTATGGCTGCGAAATGGGCATTAAATTCTGTTCTAAGAAGTCTTAAAAAGGTCTTAAAAAGCCTTAAATTGAACTTGCAGAAACCTGTAGGAACCCTGTTATAGTATAGTATAGTATAGTATAGTATAGTATTAGTCTTTTTTTTGCAACACAGGCAGTAATTTTAGTTGGATCAGCTCATTATTGGTTTTGGAATCTCTGCAGGAATTTTTAACAAAAAGAAAAACATAGAATATTTCCAGGCTTATCATTCAGTATCTCAGGCTGTTGCTTTAAATGTTGGAATTTTTTTTCTGATTATGTGCTCTATACAAAAACTAAAGTTTATATCTTGAAATGAGTTTTAAATTTGTTGACTGGTCTCTTTACATGGTTCTAAAAGTTTTGCTGTGAAATACTGTATTTTATTGACCAATGTATGTTTAATGCTGAACAACTAATTTTCTTCTCCTTACCTTTCTGTTTCTGACATCGACATTGCATGGTTTGCTTTTTAACTGGGCTGTTTCACTTATGCATTTACACACAGACACACACACACACACACTTGTATCTAATTTTGGCATACAACCATGCAAATGTGCAGCATCAGTTTCATACGGGGAAACAAAGGGAAACACACATCATGCTTTAAATGTCTTCAAAATGCTTTGCTTTTTCACTCTTCACTTGTGTTCTTCTCCTTGTTTTTTGCACCCTGTCTGTCATTCTAGCCCTAGAATCAGGTAAGAAAAGAGTAGTAGTCGTTGTTGTAGTAGTAAGCATTAGCTTTGAATGTCCCTTCCCCTTTACTGTGTACTGTAATCCCAACCGTAGAACCATCACCCATCAGTCAATCTACCTCAACTCAAAAATCATCTTTTCCAACCAATTGTCCAGTGTCGCTGTTTCTTAGTTTGTGTTGTAGCAAATTTGTCACCTGTTGCTGTTTCATGTTAGTGTTCACTTGAACTCACACCACTTAAGACTCAATTTTTCATGCATTCATCAAGTGTTGTCATATATGCAAAACGTTTTCATGCAGGTGTGACAAGGAGGCACTCTTGCTGGAAATGAGAGAATGACAGCAAGAGTTGTTGTGTTATTTTGTGATACTTGAAGGTTTTTTTTTTTTGTTTTTTTTTTTTCAGTTTGAGTTGTGTGGACTAATCCCCTAACTTTTTGATGTGGCACTTTCCCTCAGCGTGTTTTTTGGTGCCATTCAGTGTAACTTCCAGGGATCAGAGATGTTTGTTTTTAAAATTTGTCCTCTCATCATTGAATTTCACGGTACTTTTCAACGTGACTTGAACCTATTTGGCCTTTTTGGTTTTCTATAAATCCCAAAAACCTGTGGATCATATACTGCAATTTTTGCTATAATCTCCTTTGAGGTTCCAAGTAGGCTAAGTAGATATCAAAAATTAACATGAAAACACTGCAGATGATTGATTGAGCAGGGAGAACTTGTGTTATTACTGTGTCATGGTTATGTATAAGTAAAATGACTCAAACCTGCATTCCTTCAGTACCCTCCGGTGTTTCTGTGTGTGTCACAGTGAAAATGACATCAGAGCAGTTTCATGCGTCATTACTGTGATGATCGGCTACACTGAGGGGTACAATATCTGCAGTGGAAGACAAAGCCCTGATACCAAAAGCAAGTAGAGTCAAGTCGAGTAGAGCTGGTACCATGGCGTTAAAAAGAGCGTTACTAATTGGAATAACCTGTGATTGTTGAGGATTTATGACGGCTGAAAATTTTCAGTTATGGTTTGCAGAGATGGAAACTTTATGGCCTGTGATGACGTGATATTTTGTTCAGTGCTAGGTAAATACATTAGGATGATTTTGACAGTGAGCTTTGCCACACATACATAAACGCATTCAGTACAAACACTCTTATGGACACAGTTTTCCTAAAGAATAAAGAGAAATGCAGTCCCTAGTAAGATACAGGATGCTGTCAGGTTGATGAATAGTAGAATTTATGGAGTGGTGTTGGGAAAAGTAAAAAAAGGAGAGAGAAGAGAATGGGGTAAGGTGAAAAAAATCTTCCATTGATAGAATAGTAGTGTAAACTGCAGTGTAGCAACACAGTAATAGAAAGGAAAAAGCGAGTGCTGGTAGGTGTTGTGACATACTCAAACTACCACTTTTGAAAACCGACACGAGAAAGAACGTACCAGAGAAAGAAAGGCGAGGAAACATATAGGCACGGCTGTCTGGAGACGGAGAGGAGGATGGATAGAATGAGAAAGAGGAGGAAGCTGTGAAGAACAAACAGTCAGGCGAAAGCAGAGGAAAAACGAAGGGGGAGGGGGGGTGAGATAGAGCAACGCTGTCATGCCAGCCGGTCCATTCAGACCGTACAGAGTTGCTTGGTAACTTCGATGGAGGGGTAGGCAGGCTTTGCTGAATAAAGGGCTTCTCTCTGTGCTGAATAGTGTACCCACTCAAACACGCTGAGCTCTGCATTTTCTCCCCCTTGCTCCCCCTACGCACACACACAACACACTGATACACACCATATACACTCACAGAAAATAAGGCAAAGAGTTGTCAGTTTTGTCGCTTTGCTTGCACCTTTTGGACACCTAATAGTTTGATAAACACTTAAAATTACACACTATAGATTACTGTCTGTTTGCATATGCATATTTTTTAAAGAACAATGCAGACAAGCAGGCAAGTGACTATTTATGCATGCACAAACATTTTGGTGATCCTTCTGCACTGATCAAATTCCTGATGCGAAAACAGCATAAGAAAAAAAAAACAAAAAAAAACAAGGGGATCTACAGCACTGCATTCAGCCTGCGAGGCTGCAAAAATAGGCACACGTCACCCCACACACTGCCATAAAGCACACTGCAGCATGAAAGAAGGAAAAGGCTGGCTTCTCTTTTGTACTGCTCCGAAACAGGCCTAGGTCAGCTGCTAATCTTAGACTACAGAACTGTCAGTCTGCCCTGTAGTCGGATCAAGCTGCAGTCAGATTACACAACGTTTGAGACTTCTTTGACACTTTTGATTCTCCGCTCTGTCCTATTGCATCATTTAGACGTACTTAGTTACATCATTGTTCATGTAAAAACGTCCCCAGCAGCCTCTCAAGTCGGCCTGCTTTCCCTCTCTTTCTCCCTCTATCAGTTCGTACAAACAAAACTGACCTCACTCTCATTTCCATCTCTGAATAACCTGCTGATATCTAATCCTAGTCCAACTACGGGCTCTTCCGCCTTTTTCTATTTTCTACTTTTTTCACTTTGGACTCTCTCCGTCCAGTAAAGTAAAAGCTGGTTCCCTGGAGGTTGCATGTAATAATGGATTCCTTGCTTTTTGTTTTATGTCGTGTTCTCCTGCCCGTCACTTGTTGTTGCCCGCGGCACTGGGTTGCGTGGTAACATGTAGCCTCCACTCCTTCAGTTCGGATAGGTCCAACACTCTCAACCGGAGCTCCTTTGCACGCGACAGCATGATGATCGAGGAGATACTGGCTCCCACAAAGGACACGGTAAGGTCCAATTCTTGTTTCGTGTCTTGTCCTTCTTTTTCTTTTCTCTTAGCCTTCTTTCTCCAGTACACTCTGCCTCTTAGTTTGTTCTCTCCATTTTTGCTTGAGTACTTTATCGAGCTGATCTCAAGCCTTTAAGTCTCTCATTACTTCATCAAATTCCCTTTTGTATCTCCCCCTTTTACTGTTACATTTACCTGTTCTTGTTCTTTTTGTGAAAATCCAGACAGGCAGGATTAAACTAGTATTGCTCAAAGGTCATAACAGAGGCAAGGCTGATGCTACACTGCCTTGGCCAATGTGCTGAGAGTGAGTGTGTAGCACCTTGACGAAAAGTTTATTCAAACCTAAGGGCTTTGCGGGGCGCCCTTTGCTTTCTCTTGGAAAGCCGCAGTGCTGCAGAGCTCATCCTGTCTGTCCAACACTAGTTTTCATGTTTAGGATTCAGAAGAGAAACTGTCTTAGTAATATGCCTAATGCTGGAGGCTGCAATATTTCACTCTATGCAAGACTTTCCCCAGCTGCCACGTTGATAACACCAAAAACACTGTGGGCCAATCACCATCAGTGCCATTTTGTTACATTTCATAGGTGACGTAATCACATCTATTGCAGTTCATAGCTGGATTATCTGAGTAAGAAGCTAAGTCATATGATGATTTCATCTTCACAGGGATAAGATGACGTCTTTATCATTGAACTCCTTTTCCAAAACAAAGAGCCATACATATTTTTCTCAGGACCATAAAATGCCCCCAGTGTGATTTTTGAATTGTTTTTCTTCTTCCCTAAGCTTCAGAGTGTCTGTAAAGACATTTCCTACTTGGTTGACCCACTGAATAAGGTATCAAGTGTTAGTGGATGTTTTTTTTCTCACAGTAGCCTCATTGTCATCAATCTTTCTGAGATCTATCTTTGTATTTTTATTTCTTTGGGGCCTATTCCAATTTTATTTCATTCATTAGTGGTGTCTGTGTTTATAGTCAATCACGTTTCCCATATTTCATTAACGTTATTATTTCCCATCAGTGTTTATCGGTGTCTGATTGTTTTAAGCTGTTTGGAGACTAGTATATATATTTTTTTTTTGGGGTAGCTTTGGTCGAGTTATTTCTCACAAGAATTTAATTGTCATCAGCTTATTGCACCGTGCAACACATCTTATGTCACAGAGATCATAAAAAGGGGATACTATATATAACTAAGACCCATCAGTGTCTTCACAACTGCCCTTTTACTCTTTTTCATTTTTCCACCCATGCGTATTCATTACCGTCTCCTATAAATGGATTTGGTTTTTACTGTTATATATGTGCATCATCATTTTTTAATTAAATCAGTCTTGTTATGTTCCTCCAGCACTTGGCTGTGACCAGAGATTACAGTTCGGAGTGTATGCGGCGCTACAGCTGGACTCCGGACACCATGGACCACAGCCACAACACTGTGTCCAGTCCCATTCACTCTGGGTAAGAACAGTGTATGCATGCACCCACACAGCTGATGTGTGTATATACAGATACATACACGTACTGCATGTACAGAAATCACACTTTTTATTTTGCTTACAGGACACATCTGTGTTATTGCCTTTCGTTTTCTCCCTAAGAGTCGATATTCAGCAAATCCTGCAGCACTGATGCAGACGAGGTGCAGGGCTGTGGGACTTCTGCAGTGCTGCTACTGTACACTAAACACCACAGTTACAACGCTTCGTTTACAAAGCTCACATATCATACCATGAGTCTTAAGCTACGGTTCAGAAGTCATTCTCACCTTCTGCTCGCTACTTTATCATTGTTTAAACAAAGTGAGCTTTCTGCTCAGGCTGTGTGTGAGCTCATAGACCTCATGTGTTTCATTTGGTTAAACTGATAGGAAGTTGCTCAGGTGTCATTCACATAATTTGAATGTATGATGTCGCTGCTTTAAAATAAACAGTGCTATTATTAAATCAAATGCGGGGATCTGTCACATCCAGTTTGGTTATTCTTTTCTGCTTATACTCAGTGTTATCCCTTTGTGTTTCTTTTTCTACTTTAATATTTTACCCATTATCATTTTATTCTCATTGGATCCATTTTTTCTGTTTCCCTTGTTTTGTTGTTTTGTACCATTTGTAAAATTTCTTTCACTTTCAGTAGTTCTTACAGATCCCAACAGTGCTTGTGAACCTTTGATACTAAAATTAGGTTTTGGGGGTTTGCCTCCTGCATTGTCTCCATGTGTTTATTTTGCAGCTTCTCCTCCCCGCTCCCTCAGTATGACTCCAGGTGATGACTGAGTTCGCTGCTTTCACCCATGATGCCGCAGTGATGTCACTCTGCCACTCCTCTCTCGCCTTATCATTTTCTCTCTCCTTTCTCCACTCAGTGCTCATTTCATCTGTGTGGTCTGGTGTTTCATTTGCACTACCCTAGATACTAGAAGTGTGTAGTCAATGTGTTTGGGAGTCTTATATTGATGTGTCATCTCTTTCTCACAGTGCACAATAAGAGCTTCACAGGGATTCTTCTGTACATACAATACAACATATTCACCAAACAACCATACAGAACATAACAAAAAAAGTGCAACAGAGCAGTTTTCTATCCCCATATTCTACTGCATTCTCACATACAGTATTGCCTTTGCACAAATGTGCTCTTAATTGAATGGGACATGTCACATATTAATCACATTAACCAATTCAACCCCTAACTTTGTGCACATCTGTGCAGGTGTTTAATATTTGATCACTGGATACTGCTTTAGAGAAACTGAAACTTTGGCAAGAACTTCACCTGAGGCCTCAGAACTAGAAACTAAACTTTCTGCAACTTCATTAGCCCCCTGTTTAGTTTCAGACATTCTTTAATGTCCTAAATTGAGGCACCTGAAAGTGAAAACTGCCAGCTTTCAGAGCTCAAAGCCTTCTTTTTTATCTTTCTGTCTCTGGTTCTTAGTCTCTCTCTTGTTTTGTTGTTTTCTCTCTTTTCCTTATTTTGTTTGGGTGTACGGTGATCACAGCATGGGAATCGTCCTCCTCACTTGTGTCCATGGTATGGCTTCTGTCTGTTTATGTCTCTATCCACTCTACCCCACTAACATTGTTTGTCTTGCACCTGATAGGTTCTTGGTCAGCTTCATGGTTGATGCTCGCGGCGGTTCCATGAGAGGCAGCCGCCACAATGGTATGCGCATTATCATCCCCCCGAGGAAGTGCACAGCGCCCACACGTATCACCTGCCGCTTGGCCAAGAGGCACAAGCTGGCGTATCCACCTCCCATGGTGGAAGGAGAGGGACTGGTCAGTCGGCTGGTGGAGGTTGGGCCAGCTGGAGCTCAGTTTCTTGGGTAGGCATTGGCTTTGCACTTGTCTTTTCTTTTTTAGACTGAGATGCATTTCCCTGCAACAGTGAAAAAAAATAGTTATTTAACTATGGTCTTTGTATAACAAGTGTAGTGCAATAATCAAAATTAACATGATTCGCAGTTTTTTTTATTACTACTACAGTTAATTCAATGGAAAAAGGTCACATCAAAGTCATGTATCTCCACTGTGCTTCTTGTGACACCACGCTCTTACTCACTCATAATTGAATTACTAAGAACACTGAGAATAGATATTATTTTATTACATTGTCTTTCAGCCCTGTGATTGTGGAGATTCCTCATTTTGGTTCGATGCGGGGCAAGGAGAGGGAGCTTATTGTTTTGAGGAGCGACAATGGCGACACATGGAAGGAGCACCAGTCCGACGCCAGATCAGAGGACCTTGTTGAACTGCTTAGTGGGATGGATGAAGGTAAAGAAAACATTTTTCCGCATAGCCCAACATTTATTAAGAACAATGTGAAGACAGAGTTTTGGTCGCATGTGTGAAGGTCAGCAGAACACTCTGGAAAATCTAGTCTGTATCGCCCTGAGCAGTATGTCAGCTGATGACCTAGAAAATGAGATTTTCTCACTAGAGGTACTTTTTTATTTATTTTTTTACTTGAACCATGTAGCCTATTTTGTGTCCTTTTTTGCCCACACATAAACTGACCAGGATGTCAAATTTAGTAGACCTGAACATTTTAAAGTACTCTATACGTGAATTCAGTTGTATACTCATACGAACTATGGACCATTTAATATTGCTTGAAATCATATGTAACCATGAGTAATAAGTTAGTGCTGCCTGTTAATTTCCATACCACCTTTTCACAGAACTGGACAGCCCTGCTGAGCTGGAGAAGAAGCGCATCTGCCGCATTGTCACCAGAGATTTTCCTCAGTATTTTGCTGTAGTGTCACGGATCAAGCAGGAGTCAAACCACATGGGCCCTGATGGAGGCGTGCTGTCCAGCACCACTGTGCCCATGGTCCAGGCCTCTTTCCCACAGGGGGCGCTCACTAAGAGGATCCGTGTTGGCCTTCAGGTGCTGCAGCAATGAATGAGCTCAGACTAAATCTGTCTCTGACTCAGCTATATTTCCTGACTTATTATTTATTGAGATTTGGCCCATTTTCATAAAGCTGAATGTTTCTGTCTGAGATGCCTGGAATCCTACTTTAATGAAAATCACAGGGAGCGGTTGACTGAAACTAGTCTTGGAAACTCATGAACATACAAACATTGTGTCTCGTCTCATAATCCTTTTATATTTTTTTGTGTCCATCAAGGCTCAACCTGTGCCGGATGAAATAGCGAGAACAGTCCTCGGTAACAGAGCCACTTTCAGTCCCATCGTCACCGTAGAACCCAGGAGGAGAAAGTTCCACAAGCCCATCACCATGACCATCCCTGTTCCACCTAGATCAGCAGAGGGCCACCCCAGCGGCCACAGAGGCGAATCTGCACCCTGTCTGCGCCTGCTCTGCAGCATCACAGGCAAGTAAACCATTAGTGCAACATGAAAAAATACAGATACCTCTGTTTATATTGAATGTGCAGGATTTGATTTGATTTGAGTTTGAAGTAACTAAATACAAAGTGTGTAAAAGTTATCACACTCAGAGCCTAAATTAATGCTATTTGTAATGTCAGACATGTGTTTGACATGTTTTATAAAACTAATAACTTTGTCCACCAAAGTCAATAAAAAGCATGGGTTTATTAAAGCTTAAACAATGACTTGGCTGGAAAAGTATGAGCTCATCTTTTGGCCCCTGTTCTATACAGGAGGGACGTCCCCTGCCCAGTGGGAAGACATCACAGGGACAACACCACTGTCCTTCGTGACTGACTGCGTCTCCTTCACCACAAATGTGTCGGCCAGGTGAGAAAGACACAGGCACACACTAAAGCCCAGTCAGACATTATTCACGCAAAGAAGAATCGTGATTTGTAATGTTCAATATAAAGTGTTCCTACATTAAATTACCTCAAAAGCATGATAAAAACAAACGAGCAAAGGTTGAAAAGTACATTCTTATTAGTTATAGTGAAGCAAATTAATGAAACAAATAAAAACCCAGAACAGTATTTTCCTTGTGAATTAAAAAGTGTTGTAGTATTTTTTTAGTCGAATGTAAATCTGTTTTAAAAAGTCTTAGCGTTTGTGTTTTCTTTCCTTCTTTTGGGTTGTGTGTTGGAGTGTGATGTTCTTTTGTGAAAACTAAAATCTGAACAGTGTGAAAGATACAACAAGCAAGTACAGTGATACTCAAAACACTATCAACAGAAGACAACTGTGCATGTGTCCCATCTGCTACTTTTTCCTGGCTTTTCTGTTTGACTGTTTTTCCATGATTTAAAAGTTTCGAATCTTAGTGTTTTTTTCTGCTGTACATTTTTCGCATCAATGTTACACATTTTTACTAGTGCTACAAAATTAAGTCAAATATCAGAAATCAGTTTGTGAAGAGTCAGGTTTATTGAAGGGGTTTTGGTGCCTCTTTTCAAAAAGTCACGAACCCTCATCTTAACTCGATTTGAGTCATGTGGTGAGTGTGCAGCCAGATATTAACACAGCGGCCTTTTTTGCCTCATGATTAGATTATTACACAGCTGTCATGTGCCTGTGTTCAGCCGTTCAAAGAAGCAACCTAGCTTGTTTGATATACACTAGAGCTGCACAATTAATCCAAGGCAAGTGCAGTGTCAGCCTTGTGCAATTTTATAATCGCAAAAGGTTGCAATTTAATTACATAAAAAAATTTGCATGTGTGAACGTGATAACCTGTTTTCTGTTTATGCCGAATCGGCTGATTATCTACTCCTGCAATAAAGAAATGATGAATCAGTCTCTGTTTAGTCAGTGAATCTTGTGCAGTGTACAGTCACTTGACTATCTGGTGTGTAGACCTGATGAAATGGATGTGAACGAGCAACACTGAGCTGTTTACCAAAAAAACAAGACAAGCTCTGTTGCATGCTGACATTTTGATTCAGTGACACTGAACTTGATCACCTTGCAAGCAGACTCCTAATTCGATTTGGTTTTGTCAAATTGGAGTATATTTCAAAAATGGCAATGTTGTTAAAATAGTTGTCTGAGTTGGTTATTTACTTTAAGAGTGCAGTGTGGTTTTAGGAATAGGCTGCATTTTTGTCAGTGCAAAGAAAATTGCACTTATCTGACTTTATTTGACTACAGTATGGATATCATCATAAAAAGTATTGATACAAATATGAAGTGGACTATTTAAAACCTTTGTTTATACACTGTTGCCCATAAAGTTGGAATCAAATATTCCTGCCGATTCCCATGAAATGATTGTTATAATGTTATTTATTGTTGATAGATAAAATGTAAGCGGGATTGAACTATTACGCAATCATTTTCAACTAGTATGTAATCATTGCACCTGGACAAAGGTGATTACTGATGTGTATAAATCGGAATAAAAAGAAGAGTCTGAAAATAAAATTATTCCAACTATATAGGCAACAGTGTTTGTATAAATCATTCTCATGTCAGCTAATTGTTTTTCTTTTGTTGGCCTCTAGTTAATTTTCTTGTTTATTTTCCTTCTCTCCCTCCTCTTTTCTCTGCTTGTTCACCCACAGGTTCTGGCTCGCAGACTGTCACCAGATTCCTGAGACGGTGAGTCTAGCGTCTCAGTTATACCGGGAGCTGATCTGCGTGCCGTACCTGGCCAAGTTTGTGGTGTTCGCCAAGATGAACGATGCCATAGAGGCTCGGCTGCGTTGCTTCTGTATGACAGATGACAAGGTTGACAAAACCCTGGAGCAGCAGGAGAACTTTGAGGAAGTGGCTCGGAGTAAAGACATCGAGGTGGGGCCATGTTTACGTGTGGATGTTTAAGAAAACCAAAAGAAAATAAATAAATGATCTTTCATGTGTTACTGATGTGTTTTCATCAGTGTCAACAGCAAAATGATTTAAACTCTGTCATTGGACTTTTCTAGGTTCTGGAGGGCAAGCCTATCCATATAGATTGCTATGGTAACCTGTCTCCTTTGACCAAAAGTGGGCAGCAGCTGGTTTTTAACTTCTTCTCCTTCAAGGAAAACAGACTTCCTTTCAATGTGAAGGTAGATAATGCATCCTTCCCATTTTCTTCCAATTTGATGCATTTTCTATCAATTGCATGATTAAAATGCATAAATATATTCAAATTAAGTGATATTTATAGTGATAGCATTTATCTTGCAGCATGTGATACATATGTGTGCGATAAGATAAATAGAAAACAGTGTCTCATATTTGAAGACAGTATCAGGTCTACCAGCATGAAAATCAATCAATCAATCGATCAATCAATCAATCAATCAATCTATCTATCTATCTATCTATCTATCTATCTATCTATCTATCTATCTATCTATCTA
>JAPQRP010000009.1:20553053-20572329 GCA_037367295.1 Apogon hyalosoma | reverse complement strand
ATCTATCTATCTATCTATCTATCTATCTATCTATCTATCTATCTATCTATCTATCTATCTATCTATCTAATATTTATTCACCTTCTTATGTGCTTTTTTCTTGAGTAGGGTTTGTATCTGTGTTTTGTAGGTTTAAAATAATAATAATAATAATAATAATAATAATAATAATAATATGCCCTATTCTTTAATCTAAGTAATTCAGAGAAAAAAAAAAGTTAATTGTATAGTTTGCATCAGCTCTTCTCATGCAACCTTTGCTCCGTTGTTCAGATCAGAGACCTGGGACAGGAGCCTTGTGGCCGCCTCTCCTTCCTGAGGGAACCAAAATCCTCTAAAGGTCTTCCACAGACTGCCATATGCAACTTGAACATCACACTGCCAACCCACAAGAAGGTAGGGTGACCACTGCTGAATTATTTGTTGTACTAGCCCATATCATACCATCCACATGAATGAAACAAAATGAAAAGATGAACAGCAATGTTGTCATTACATCAAGAGGAGCCATTGAACTTCATTTGGTTTAGAAATGACTGCCTGCTGCTTGTGTCTTTTATTAGTGTTAAAGCCTGTGCCAGTCATAAGACCCCACAACGTACACATGCAGAACATCTTGTTTTACTCTATTGCCTGGCTCACTGTGGGTACATAAGAAAAATGCAAAAACGACACTTTGTATTTGTATGTTTGTTGTGGTGTTGATTGATCACAAGAAACTGTAATTATTTTGCTTTTGCTTTTCTTATTTTGCTGTTTATTTTTTTATTAACCTCATAGATTTTTTCTGATGCCTTTTGTTGTTTTTGCTGCTCCATTTTCATTCCCTGAATTTTGTTTTCACCTCCCCGCTCACGATAACGTCCCTGCTCTCCATTGTGTCATCTCTCTCCTCTCCTGCAATGCATCTTGGAATACAACAGGATATGGAGTCTGATCCTGATGATGAGGTAAACTGAGTCTTCATCATCACATGGAAACGCTTCTTCTTTGTTGTTTTTTTTTGGTTGGCTTCACTGCTAACGCTGAACTAAATATATGTTTCCCAAATAATTTCTTCTCCGTGCAGTACCTGAGTGTAAAAGAGGCTTCTGACAGCATGTTTTTCACACAGCTGTGTCATTGCTAAAAAGTGATCTCAAATATTGCATGAGTGGAAATGGCAATTGTTTTGATTAGCAAGTCTTTATTTATTGTTGTCCTCATCCCAAGTCCAGTGGAGCCTATTTATGTGCCACCTCAGCTTGTTTTCATCTGTCTTCTTTTCCATACATATTCAACAGGAAATCACCATGTCTTCATATTAACCCCTAGGAGGTTTCTTACTCTACTGTAGAATATTTTATCAGGTCAACATTAAACCTAATCATTTATTTGTATTTGGAATTTCCCTCCTTCACCCTTGTCCTTGACTTGTCTTTAACAGAGGAATACTAACACTTCCAGCTGCATGCTAAAACCTTTAGGAGAGTCTAGTGAAAAATGTTTTTATGTTTTGTGATCTTAATTACTGTATATCAAATAGGAAGTCATGCTTGTTATATATCCTTTCAGAAGTTAATATATAAAGCCCCTCGACAGATAAATATTCATATTGGACAATTCTGCAAAATCAAGGATCATGTTCAAAAAATTACATTTTTGAATATTTATTCAGGAAAATCTGAATCTAAAATAGGAGTGCATATGTGTGGATATTTTAGAAATTACCTACTCAGTCAGTTACTCCTAAAGTTAAGTCAAAGAAGGTACCATTAAGTCTGAGAAAGACTGCAGATTTCCAACACATACATCAGAGCTGCATTCATCGATCGCCACTTCGTGCACGACTGCACAAACACTGCTTTTCACACCATTGCTAAATGTTGTTATGATAAGAAGTGTACTGCAGAATTGCCCAATAAGAACATAACTCTTGGAGACTATTCATTGCAATGACACTGAGAAATGCAGGAAGAGAAGAGATGCTCTATTACTCCACTTAGAGGTCAAGATAGTCCATTACTCTCCAGAGGAGACACTCCACCTGCAGTGCCTCCTCATGCCAGTACTAACAGCACGAACTGATGCACCGAACAGGACAATAACCATGCACTGCATTACCTAATTTTTTACCAAGTAACATTAATATTTCCAGAAATTTCTAATACATTAGAATCACATTTTGTCATTTTTTATGTTAAAGCTTCTTTTGTTCTTTTTTTGTTTGTTGTTTCAGACTGAAAAGCCAGAACGACGTCATACCTTTGCCTCCTTAGCTTTGCGTAAGCGCTACAGCTATTTGACCGACCCAGCAGCGAGTGAGTTTCCCCTTTTCATTTACATGAAATCTTATTTCATTTAAATATAGTGTCTTAAGGGTCCCTTTATTAGTCAAAACCCATAGTACAGAAGCAGATCTATCTGACAGATCTATTCATCAGTCATTCTGTTAACCCTCACGTACACTGATCATCCATCAGCCTTTCATCACACATTTGCATGGTTTACTGTGTGTTACGCTTTGCTTATCCACCTCATTTTATAAAAAGAAGTTTCCCTGTTTCAACTGTTGTTTTAGTTTACATCTGTGGAATCACTGGGATTACAATGTCTGTCTGTTTATCATTTGGATCAAAACTGTTTCAATTCATGTTAAATAAAAATGTTGTTTTGAATTGTTCTCATTGTTTTAGTCGCCATTTCATTCTTATTGGCTTTATGACTGTGTGCGGCTGAATATCATTGTGGTAACAGGTTGCACTTTACATTAACTTGACTTACATGTGAGATATTAGCAGAAGCATTTTTCTGCAAATACACATTTTTGCTGTTGAGAAAATACTGATGTACAATACATTGTCAGTAAAGTAAGTTTGTTTCACAATTGAAGCAAAAATTATCTATTTTCATCTGTGCTTTTTGCAGAAAATGTATTTATTTTTTATTTTTTTTTACATGATTGCATTCACAACTCTGAAAATGTTTTTGAAGTCATAAACTAAAGAAATTTCACATATGACCGGCTCAACAGGCATCAGTGGCTACTGTTTACTCTTGGTAAAGTGCAACCTTATATAATTTTATATACACAGCCTGTCCAAAAACAAGTCCCCACCTGGATTTAGCTAAGCAAATACTTCAGATGGTTCAATTTGATTAATACTGCACTGATTAATATGTTTCACTCAAACTGATGCAACAGCAGTTCTCTGTGATGATCATTTGAGACTGTTTCAATGGAAAAAGGTCATGTGCTCTGATGAATCCAGACTCCAGAGTGATGGGTGCATCAGGGTGAGAAGAGAGGCAGATGAATTGATTACCCATCATGCCTAGTACCTATAGTACAATCCTGTGGAGGCAGTGTTATTACTTGGGGTTGCTTTCATTGTCAGGTCTAGGTTTAGAAATATAGTGTGTCCTAAAAATGATGGAAATAAATATTTCAGTATTGCATAAACTTATTGAAACAATGTCACAGGGAAAGTGTGCCATAATCAAAGTGTTTCAGTGAAATACTGGAGTGTGGGACTTTTTTGCCCAGGCTGTGTATTACTATTATTATTACTACTATTATACTTTTTATATTTTATTTTAACTCATGACCAAATAACTAAAGTAATATTTTCTTTTCAATAATCTCTACTTGTGGGGTCATCTCTGGCATTTAAATGAACCAAATGAAAGTGCAGCTGTCAATAAAATAAAAAAGTACTGTTGCAACAAGGCAGGTTAAGCACATCAAAAGTCAATGGAATTGTACTTTTTGTTTGTCATTTTGTCATTTTTTTCACTTCCACCAAGATCTGTGTCTTGAATTTTGTTGCTACACAAACCCCATTGTACATGTCAATTTTTCAGTAGCAGCCGTTTACGTTGTCAGTTGTCATATCATTATGGGCTTGTAGATAGGGGGCTTTTTCACATTCATTTGTAAAACTTATTGTACTGCTGCTATGATTAATGCTGTTTCTGACTGACTCAAATTTCTCTTTCTGGTTTTTGTGTTTCATTTCACATTCTTTTATGTTACATTTTATGTTACATTTCCTTTTGCTTTTGGTTTAACTTACTACTGAAGAAACAACTGATCGAAGCTCGCAGAGAACACAGCCTTCTGGCTACCCTCACAAACCTGTCTTTTCAACGAGATCTTATCAGGCGTGGTCGCCTGTTCCTGTCGCCGTCCCTGGCCAAGCCAAGTCTGGGTTTGGCTCCCTCTCCAGTTCGTCATCCAACACGCCCTCTGCCTCTCCACTAAAGTCTGTCTGGTCAATCAATTCTGCCTCCCCAATCAAGACCAACATCCCTGGATCCCCTGCCTCTTCTGTCAAGTCAGTTAGTGACATGGCTTCTCCTATCCGCTCCTACAGAACAATCTCTTCTCCTATAAAAACTGTAGTCCAGCAAACCCAGTACCCAGGCCAGGTTACCACCAGCCCCTTGGCCTCACCAGGGAAAAGTGCTCCAGACCCTATATCTATGAAAGGACTGGCAGCATTGTCTGCCAGGACTTCTCCAATCACTGCATCTGGAGGAAACGCTCTACTTGATAGAACATCTATAGCTATGACCCCACCAACCTCTCCTAAATCTTCTCTGAGTATGTTCGGCTCACCACTTCCTTACAAGACCGTTATGGGTGGCTCAAGTGGCACACCATCTTCCTCATCTCCAATAAAAACAGTCCCAGGTCTCTCATCTGTTCGATCCCTTGCAGAAGCATCAGCTACTGCAAGGAACCTGTTCTCCTCTCTCTCATCACCACTTAAATCTAACAACCCTCCAAGTGCCGCAGCTCTGATCAATGGAACTGTGTCACCTACCCAGTACCGTTCCTCATCTCCAACATCTCTTCTCACCAGCAGCCTGCAAGAGCGAATACAGGCAACCACCAATGCTGCAACAACAAGTGTCAATGCAGCATTTGATGAGGTGGAAAAAACATTTAATTCCTGTTCAGCAGGCTATGGCACATTGAAGTCATTATCCTCCTCTGCATCCTCCTCATATCAGTCTATTAGATCCTCAGCTTCTAGTTCACTTTATCCCTCTTTAAGATCCCCATCTAACGCCACCACTGCTGTGACATGCAGCACAATGACTGTTCCAGTGTATTCTGTTATTAATGTGCTGCCAGAGCCCCAGTTTAAAAAGCTACCGGAGGTGTCCAAATCAGCTGCTGCTCTTCTGTCCCCTCGTAAGACAGTGCCTCCTGAGGTTAATGCTCAGTTGCACTCCTCCTTCGCAAGAACTCTTTCCCCTGTCAAATCCCATCTTTTCTCCCCTGGTCTAAAATCGGCCACCACATCACCACTGTCATCCAGCCAAGAGATTCTGAAAGATGTTGCTGAGATGAAAGAAGACTTGATACGAATGTCTGCCATCTTGCAGACAGACCCAAATTCCACAGCCAATAAAGGATTTCAGTCCGATTCTCCCAGAGAAGCTAAAATAGAGGATGAGGAACCATATAGGATTGTGGAGAAAGTGAAACAAGATTTAGTAAAAGTGAGTGAAATCCTGACCAAAGATTCTGTGAAGGATGGGAAGGTTTCTATGGCAAGGGGTTCCTTGGATGACATTCACTTCTCAAAAGTGCCAGTTGAACAACCTCCAAGCAACTGGAGCTATCCACCACGATATGAGACTGTGGTTCCTCAAGCCAAATCAAAAACAATACCAGACAGAGATTTCAATCTTTCCAAAGTGGTTGACTACCTGGCCAATGATGTTGGTAGTTCCTCTTTCTCTAAAATGCATGACACAAAGCATAAAGTGGATGAAGGAAAGACTGAAGGAGAGAGCAAGGAAAAGCAGAAACGTGTCCTGAAACCCACTATAGCAGTCCAAGAGCATAAGCTCAAAATGCCTCCAACAAACATGCGCTCTTCACCTTCAGATAAAGAGATCAGTAAAGTAGCAGATGCACTTTTTGGTGCAGACACTGTGCTAGAATCCCCTGATGACATTTCGCATGAACAGGATAAGAGCCCCCTCTCAGACAGTGGTTTTGAGACAAGAAGTGAAAGGACACCATCTGCCCCCCAGAGTGCAGAGGGCATGGGTCCCAAGGCCCTTTTTCAAGATATACCAATTCCCCCAGTGATCACTGAGACAAGGACTGAAGTTGTTCATGTCATTAGGAGTTATGAATCCCCAGAGGATAACAAACAACCTGCAATGGAGGATGCACACCCTGTCAGATACATTGATTCTGATTCTAAAGGGCATCTAAGTCAAGCTACATTGACTCCAGAACAGAATAAATGCTATCAGATGAAAGTCAGCCCTGAGGAGGATCCAATGGGAAAGGGGATGAGAGTAAAGGAGGAGACTCACATCACTACCACTACCAGGATGGTTTACCACAAACCACCTGGAAAAGAAACTGCATCAGAGAGATGTGAAGAAACTATGTCTGTCCATGATATAATGAAGGCTTTTCAATCAGGCAAAGACCCATCTAGAGAGTTGGCCGGACTGTTTGAACACAAGTCTGGCAGTGAAGAACCATCACAAAGGGTCCTCGAGGACATCAACTCCAAACCTAAGGTAGAAAGAATAATTGAGGTTCACATTGAAAAGGGCAATAAAACGGAACCAACAGAGGTCATCATCAGAGAAACAAAAAACCATGCAGAAAAAGAAATGTATTACTACCCAGGAAATAGACAGGAAGAGGAGGAACCTGAGGAATCACTTCCAGTGTACCTTGACTCCTCCAGAGTAAATACACCCATGTCACAAGAGGAGGACAGTCGCCCTAGTTCAGCACAGCTAATGGCAGATGACTCTTACAAAACTCTAAAGTTACTTAGTCAACAGTCTGTGGAGTATAATGAGGATGAATCATCAGAGCTCAGGGGGGAATCTTACAATTTTGCTGAGAAAATGCTACTCTCTGAGAAATTTGATCAGTCTCATTCTGACACAGAGGAATATTTGAGAGATAGGTCTCGATTCCACTCACCAGACAGAAGCAGTCACAGTGAGGGCAGGGTAGGGCCAAGGACTGAGTATGTCTTCAGGTCATCAAGAAATGTATTTGACAAATCTGGAAGAAGAACGAATGTAGATGATAACTATGATAAACTTACACTTTTGCAGTATTCTTCTGAACCTGGTAGCCCAAAGCAGTCTGTCTGGATGCGTGTGCCAGATGACACACAGCAAAAGGAGAGAGAACAGCTTATGTATGAGGACAGAGTGGACAGGACTGTAAAGGAAGCAGAGGAAAAACTTAGTGAGGTATCTCAGTTTTTTCGTGACAAAACTGAACAACTGAATGATGAGCTGTCATCTCCAGAGAAAAAATCCCGCAGACCAGACTTCAGGGAAACACGATCAGGGCCTAGTTCCACACACAGCAGTCCTGAGAGGCCAGCGTATAGGGGTGCAGGTAGTGGGGAAGAATGGAGTAGAGAACGGCTGAGAGACAGGTTTGCGTCTAGTGACAGAAAATGTACCAGTTTGCCCAGCAGCCCAGAGAGGAGAGTATTGCTTCAGTATAATGATTCAGATCCAAGAAAACAAGGAGAAGTTAAACAACAGGGAAGCACAGGGGAAAGTCCTAAACCTTATCAAATGTCTTCCTCTAAAGTTAGTGCAGTTAGGCTAAAGTTTGAACAGGAAGCTCAAAGACAAGACAGAAGTTCTCAGGGAAGTCAAAATTCTAATTCTCCAATCAGGAAACTCCAGGAGAGTAAGCTGCCTGTGTATCAGGTTTTTGCTGGCTCAAATATTCCTAAAATGCCAGACAGTCCAGCAAGTCAAAGAAGAGGACTAGACAGTGAATCAAATAAGTTCTCTCCCAAACATGAAGCTAGTGGAAAGGAACAGGAAGACAAGAAGCTTTTAAAAACATGGGAGAACCAAGGGTATGGGAATTATAAACCCCAATCACCCAAACTGCCTCACTCCTTAGTTCATGATACTATGAAAGATGGCAATAATAGTGATTCCCAAAGACAAGAAACCACAAAGAAAATAATCTACACAGAATTTGTTGTAAGAGAAAGTCCAAATAGTAATGACGGTCTAAAAAAAAACTCGGAATCACAAATTCCTGTAAGAAAGTTGTCTAATTTCCCAGAAAAACACCAGTCTACCCCAACAAAATTTGATCCCCCTGTTGAACCATGTGAGAGGACAGGTTCTCATATTCCTACTTTAGCTAGAAATCGCTTAAACAGTAGCTCTGAATCCAACAAGTCTGGTCGTGGATCATCAGCAGGAAAATCCATAGATTCTTTAGATGGTAGTCAGACAAATGTTGTGTGCAATGGTGTTGATACTGATCAGGTGGAGTATTTGGATAAAGTAACTCCTGTGGTGGTCACAGAGGGTTTCAAAGACATTAAACCCTTACCTGTATATGTTAGTATCCAAGTGGGTAAGCAGTATGAGAAGGAAACGGCAACAGGGCAGCTGGGAACATACAAAAAGATAGTAAGCCATGAGAGTAGGACAGTGCATGAAACTAGGGGTGCATTTTACAGTGTCAAACAAAAGCAGTCTCCATCTCCTCAGGGTAGTCCAGAAGATGACACTCTGGAACAAGTGACGTTCATGGACAGCTCTGGAAAGAGTCCTGTTACTCCTGAGACCCCCAGCTCAGAGGAAGTGAGCCTGACCTCGAGAACACCAGACTCTGTGATAGGCTTCATGCCTGGCATGCCAAGCCCTATCCCAGAGGAGTCTGAGGAGGACGAAGGGAAGACCTTCATCTACAGGGAACCTGCAAAGGATAAATGCAAACCAGCTTCTGCAGAGAATTCCAGCAAAAAACAGGACGCAGAGAGGCCAAAGTCAAAGGAAAAAAGAGTGGCTTATATAGAGTTTCCTCCTCCTCCTCCATTGGAGGCAGAGCAGTCTGATCCTGAGAAAAAGGGATCTTGTGGTTCCTCTGAGGCAGAGACAGAAATGATGGAGGTAAATCTCCAGGAAGAGCATGATAGGCACCTCCTAGCCGAGCCAATCATCAGGGTCCAGCCCCCATCCCCTATTCCCCCTGGAGCTGATAATAGTGACTCTAGTGACGATGAGTCTGTCTTCCATCCCATCCCCGTCAAAAGGTACACCTTTAAAATGAAAGAGGAGGGAGAGAAACGTACAAAACACAAAAGATCAGACAAAAATGGAAATAAGGAATCTGGAATTAATGGTGTGATTAAAGGGGAGGAAGCTGATCTTGAACAAAATGGCAATGATCAGTCTATCACTGACTGCTCCATAGCAACCACTGCTGAGTTCTCACATGACACAGATGCAACAGAGATAGACTCTTTAGATGGATATGATCTTCAGGATGAGGATGATGGACTCAGTGAGGATCCAAAAACTTCTAGTCTGTCTAATGATGGAAAAACAACCGATCGTTCATTTAGTCAGTCTAAGCTTGAAGTGATAGAGGAAGAAAAATGTGAGGAAGGAGGAGATGATGGAAAGGCAAAGACCAGCACATCTGCAGCAAAAGGTGGTGGGGATGAAAAAGACTATACTCTTGAAGGAAGGCATCCAGATAGACAGGGCTTTGGAGAAAACTACTTTGGATACCAGCTGGAAGAGGAGCTGAATTCAACCTTTAAAACTGTTGCCACAAAAGGTCTGGACTTTGACCCCTGGTCAACCAAAGGGAGTGATAATGAGGGAATCTTTGAGTCCAAAATGAAAGACGAAGATCCAAAGCCCTTTGGTTTATCAGTGGAAGACAAGTCACAGGCCACAACACCTGATACAACCCCTGCTCGAACACCGACTGATGAGAGCACACCGACTAGTGAGCCTAACCCATTCCCTTTCCATGAAGGGAAGATGTTTGAGATGACCCGCAGTGGTGCTATTGACATGAGCAAGCGGGACTTTGTTGAAGAGAGGCTTCAGTTTTTCCAGATTGGTGAGCATTCCTCTGACCCTAGAACAGGGGAAAAAGGGAGAGGGGGCAAGATCCTGGGGGTAGTTTCCTCCCAGACAAAAACAGGGGAAAGGGCCACAGTAGATGGGATGGTGAAGGTTATAGATACTACTACAGACAACAGCACTACACCAACAACACCAGCAACAACAGCAAAATGCAGCCCTGCACAGTCTGGCAATGGCACTGGTTTTACCGGTACTGATGCCCCCACCTGTGAAGCCATAGCCGAGACCGCCTCCTCATGTACAATCACAGCCTCCAAAGTTGATCCCAAATTACGCACTCCTATTAAGATGGGCATAGCTGCCTCCATAACTGTGAAAAAAGACTCAGGGGATCTCACTGATTGTAAAGCTGAGATGTCAGAGGGACAGATGGTGCCAGAGTACATCAGCATAGAAAGTCAGTGTACAGAAGGCCAATCTAGCAGATTCACAGAGCCCAAGGTAGAGAGGAGAGATTACCCTTCTGAAAACTGCAACAACAACAATAATCTTGAGTCCTCCAGTGTTCAGGCCAACTACATTCAGTGTGGCAGTGTGGTGTTTAATTTACAGTCCTCCTCTGAGCCCACTCTTCAAAAAGCCAGCAGGATAGAAACACTCTGCTGTAGGGATTTAGAAGAAAAAGCACACAGTAGTAATCAAGGACAGGAACAGAAAGGTGAGGCAGCTAAAGAAAGTGAAGTAAAGCCGCCCAAGTCCAGACTTCCAGTAAAAGCATCAGGGTGGTCATTTCACACACAGGGTACAGCCATAGGCAGACAGAAGCCCAAACAAGCAGTAAAAGTTGAGGTTCGGAAAAGAGGAGAGCCTGCCATAGCCAAAGTAGAACCCAGATCTAGAATACCAATCAAGGATGTTAAAAAGAGCAGCCCTGCTGCCACACCTAGCCCACTTGTTTCAGTTCGAGTCACTTCACAGCCAACAAAAGCACTGGACACAGAGAGAACAGCTATACAGTTGCCCTCAAGACTACCCCTGAAGGAAAGACATCAGGTCAGCAATGTCACAGGTGAAGGAGTACATAGAAAGGACAGGCAGGAAAACCCTAGTGAGGTTTGTAAGCGCACCATCGAATACTTTAAAGGCATTAGCGGGGAGACGCTAAAGTTGGTGGACCGCCTGTCAGACGAGGAGAAAAAGACGCAGACAGAGCAGTCGGAGGAAGACAGCACCTCCCGGAGCACCTCTCTGTCGGACGCCTCCCAGCCTTCCCAGCCCTCCCAGCCCTCCCGCTCATCCAGGTCTGGTAGAGGTTCGAGGGCTGAGGCCGGGGCCGCGTCCGTAAGGGCAAAGGTGGCGACGACGGACAGGGCCTCCGGCAGTGAGAGGAGCAGGAGGAGTAGGCGGACTGGTGGGAAGGAGGGCAGTCAGGGACTCACAGGGTCTCGAACGCCTCCCATCGCGGAGATCAAGCCTAGTTTGTAAAACTTTCACACTATGTTTAAAATACATCTATATATTTCTATATTTCACTTTTAGTTGCATGACATCGTTGTGATCATTTAATGACTGGAATGCCTGTGGCGTGATTACATATTCTCTTCAGAACAGTAGCTGTCATTTAAATTTCTTTTTTGTCATTGATGTACTGTGTAGTGTATTGTCCTTGTTGCAAGACTCTCTTTCCTGTGTTCCTCTCTTTCAACCCCCCCTTTAAGTAGCGTGAGCATGCCAGTAGTAGTGACTGGTCCACTGGCACAACCAGTCCCTTGTTTGACAACTCCCTGGTCTGTCTCTGTCTGTCTGTGCAGGGTGGCTACTAAGTTAATGTAGTTATTTGTTCTTACAGTCATTCTATAAATTGTCATTTAAACTAATATGTGTTAGCCAAAAACACACAAAAAGCTCTTCGCATGTTAACATTTTAGAATCTAACATAGATTTTCCACCCTAAATGTATACAACTATGAGTCTGATGTTGATAGTCATGTTTTGCTTTGTTTTGTGTGGTTTTCATGACAGTTACTGCCTGCTTAGAGGATACATACCCACAAATAGTCACAGAGCACTACTTAAACTACAAACATACTTATTTGAGTTGCCCATGATGTTTCTAGTGTGAAATATCCTTTTCTTGCCATTTTGGGGAAAAAAGTTAATCTTATCACAGCTATCCAACACTGTTTTTCTGTTCTTGAAAACAAACTAATATAAATACAATTAAAACTTGACTGTTGTATTTATAAAAATATATTAAATATAAATTGGATAAGTATTTTTTTTCCCAAGCATTTTTTTAGCATGCTGTAATTGTTGCCAAGTGGCCAGAAAAGGAAAATTACATGTATGTTTTTTTCTCTCTTATATTAGTATATAGGGAGAAAAGAACATAAATGGTGTTGATGAGTCATTGTCCTTTACCAGGTCCCCAAAGTCCTTGTGAGCGGACAGACTTGCGCATGGCTATTGTTGCTGATCACCTGGGACTCAGTTGGACAGGTGAGTAGAATGAAAAAATGTATATTGTTGTTAGTTTTTACCACATCCTCAGTTTCCTTTTGTAGTGACTTCGATATTTAACCTTGAGTTAAACTGAAATTTATATAATTGATGATAGTATAATAATAGTTTCACAGATTAAATAAAAAGTCAGATAATTATTTCTCTCCGCTGTGGTATATTTATTCTGCTCACAAAATGACAGCTACTATTTAAGAAAGTCTAAATTTGAGTTGGTGTTTGTCTCCCATCACAGAGCTGGCTCGGGAGATGAACTTCACAGTGGATGAGATCAACCACATCAGACTAGAAAACCCCAACTCTCTGACAGCACAGAGTTTCATGCTACTAAAGAAGTGGGTCAGCCGGGAAGGGAAAAACGCCACAAGTAAGGCTATTTTTACTAAAACTCTTGCTTTTATATCTCTATTTTCTGCTTTTCTCACTCTTCCTTTAAAACTAAAAACTTCATTACTTTCAGAAAATGAATCTTCACCTTGGTCTGTATATCTGTATGTCCTACTTCACTGTCTTTTTCTTCCTCTTACTGGCATTTAGAAGGTAGCATAAGCCAGCTAGTCTCCTTGCGCACATTTTCTAAGATCTTTGTGTTTGCTTATTCCTGACTGAATGGAGGAAAGATTCATGTTTTTACATGTATTACAAAAAATCATGAAGCTCTACTGAAGATAAGATATGGAAATGCACTGTCATCTTTTTTGTCAAACACAAGACTGAAAGAGACTTAATTGTTATTGCATTAGCTGCTGTTGTTATTATTTTTTAATGTAATTTTTCTTTTCATTCACAGCGGATGCCTTAACTGCAGTGCTGACCAAAGTCAATCGGATGGATATTGTGACTTTACTGGAGGGCCCGATTTTTGACTATGGTAACATTTCAGGCACGAGATGTTTTGCCGATGATAACGCTGTTTTCCGGGATCAGGCTGATGGTAAAGTTTAGCTTTGTTTAGCTGACCTCTTACCTCTCCCTGCTACCTTCCTATGTATTCTGCCCACAGACTATGTTGGGCCATTTCTAATGCATGGATTACATATAGTTTTAATGTAATCTATACTTTAATGTATTAGCAATTTTAACAGACCTTTGTATGGGTAACTGGCCTTTATAAGCCCCAAATTCACAATTCACTTTCAATTTAGACAATTTCTCCATGTATTTGTAATTACAAGGTTTTCCTCAATAGCTCTCCAGCAGAGATTTGATTTGGCTTCTATTGACTTTACAAACAGCTATTTGAATCAAGTCTTGTTCTGTGTCAGTTCTCATACAAATCAATGCTGTTTTGTCTCAGATTGTCACAAATTAGTCAAATCTGCTGTTAAAGTTGTATTCTAATAAGTGCATGCTGTAACATACTGCTTTAAAATGAATGTGAGTCTATTAGTAGTTATTTAACCCTGTAGTTTCCACTGTTAGTTTATTTCTCTTAGTTCTCCTCCAGTTCCTCTGAGCCTTCCTTGGATAGATGAGAGAATCACTTTCTCTGCGAAACCGAGCTGCCTCCTCCTCCTCCTGTTCCCTCTACCTCCCATCACCTCCCACAGCAGTGCCCACTGCTGATAACAGCACATAACTGCTCTTAACAAAATAAGAGTCATGTATTGCTGATACCTACATGTGTCCTTTCCTTATCCATCATCACGTGACTCCTCCCTCCTTCTTCATACATCCCCCAGTCATTTTATTCATTTATTGTCTTGTTGTCCAAGCATGTTTCATGTTATGTTGTCTTGTTTTTGCTAATTGACATTTTTGACTTTTTTGCATTTGTCTCACTCTTTTCCTTTCCTGTAGTTAGTATAGTCGTCCCCCTTATGTCAAGAAGCAGTCAACCTTTTATGATAGTGCACACACCCACTCCCCTCTGTTCAACACCAACCCCAACACCCCCACCATCTCCCCTCACACCTATTACAGCACCTCTCTGCCGCCCCTTCAGCCCACGTCGCTCTCCAAGTTATGAGTCTTCAATTTCATTCAAGGACTTGGCACCAGTGCCATTTTCATCACAGCGGCTCAAAATGATCTCACCTCCTCCTTCAATTATCATCCCCCAGGGCCCACCTGCTGACCCCCATCAATCTTCAACCTTCCCTTTCTCACCCCATCCACCCTCCCCGATCCCCCTCATCACTTCACCCTTACCCTTGACTCCGGCTGCTTACTCTTCTTCACCCACGCCTTTCTTCTCCACCTCTGTTCCACTTTCTCCCATTCCAAATGCATCACCTTCACCCCCTTTGCAGACAGAACCAGCTAACTCCTCCCTTACGGTCTTGACATTTACCTCTGATCAGACCTCTTGTCAGACTGCCACCCCTTCTGAACCTGCAACCACATCCTCCACACTTACTCCTAATACATCTGAACCCACCACCATACCTGTTTCATCCATTTCCTCCTCCTTACCATCAGGCAAGACCTCGCCTTCTGTTAGCGCCTCTGCAAGCCGAGAATCTTTATGCACCCGTCCCATTTCTCCTCTCTCTGTTGCGACTCTCCCTGCGATGTCTCCCTCCGGGTCACGTTGCAATAGCCCTGGTCCTTCCTCCCCTCCTCTTCGCTCCCTTTCTCCCTGCCCTGCTTGTCAGTGTACTTGTGCACCCTCTATCCCACCGCCCACCCCCCAAGCTGTTGACCCTTCTAAAACAGAAATATTTATTTAGCAGACTGGTTTCTGCTAAATCCTTTATCAGACTCCTTTTTCCATTTTCTGCAAGTTTTCCTCATATCTCTCATCTGTCATCTATAGCTGTGTTTCCACTGAATGAACTTTATTCTGGGATTAGCTTTGTGCATTTCCACCTAAAGGACCATAGTCTAAATTAGGGACATTATTATACCCCAGAAAGGTCCCTGATAAGGGTACGGTCCTTTCTTTGGGGGTTTTATGGGATGGGACTTGAAACAATAAACATTTCTGATTGCACTTGCAGTAGTTTATTTCACACGCTATTTTTAAAAAGCTGCAGCTATACAGAAAATTTTGCTTTGTGCTTCAACACATTATCATGGAATTACATAAGAAATCATGTGACACATACTGATAAAGTCCAGTCATGTTATATAGTCACATGCAACATAATGTGTTATGTTACTTTTTCATAGAGACTCAGAAAATGATGGAAATGTAAAGAAACAGTGATATGAGGGAACCTTTTACTTCCTGGAACTAGAGTTGTGGTACTAAAATTTTGAGGTACTTCAGGTGGAAACATGGCTGTTTTAATGTGAGCATGTAACAGAAAACCCCGGTAGATGTTTGAACTTTTCATATTCACTGCTATTTGGCCTTATGCCATTTATGCACTGCATTTTCAATCTTTTCCCTCAACTGCAAGGATTGAATAAGCATTCACACTAAGGACACCAAAATGTTTGCTATCACAGCAACACCAAGTAGCATGTTGTAGTATGAGTTTTGTCATTACCATCAAAATGAACACGTTTTTGTTTGTATTATTTATACGTGCGCTAAGAAATAGCACTCAGACATATCCTCTGCATTGTGTTTGCTATAATGAACTACACATTTTTTAAACACAGTGCCATTATATGGATTATTCTTTGTACTGCTGATGTCATCACCACAGCTAGTGGTTGTCTGGATACATGCTTTACACCAGCTGCTGTGCCATTGTCCATGTCATACGGTGTAGGATGTGTGGTTCTGTGTTATATTCTTTTGTAGCATGTTTCAGGGTGTGTATGTCTCTACATTTGTCATCCTGTCACCAACAGATTATCAGAGCATTCTAGCAGAGCTGCAGTCCCCTGCCGCACTGCACTCTAACCCCAACTTCCTGGAGCCCGAACTCCCCGTCACCCCCAATCCTTCCCTTGCCCATTCTCCACACCATGATTACCCAGAACCAGACACCCCTTCTTTGCTGGCCGACTCCCAGCCCCTGCCCTGGAGCCCAGAGATAGAGCCTGGCAGTAGAGAGCCAGATAGCCCACCTAGGAGCCCTCCAAGACCCTGTGAGCTTGCCCTGTCCGTCCCAGTCTTTGTACTCCCAGATCCCATTCCTTCAATGGTCAGAAAGCCTCACATTGCTCTGAATGACCAACTTCTTTTGAGCGAGGATGAGGACAAGTCTTGTCACGAAACAGAGCAAAACCAAAAACCTAAGGTGCACTTAACCTCTGCGATGTGTGAGCTAGACATTGATATGGCTTATTCCACATCTTCCCCTTCACCATCATCTGTTTCATCAATTACTCCATCAACACCTGACAGAGCACATATTGGAGATGGATTACTACAGAGTGGTTCTCCCCAGGGGATACAGGAGGATGTATGTTTGAAAGGAGGTAAAAAGGAAGTGATAGAAGAAATAGAGAAGGTTGTCGAGATTGGTAACACAGAGTTCACAGAGGGAAATATAGTTGTGGAGAAGTGGGTTGAGCAAGACTTGATTGAAAATGTCAAAAGGAAATGTGAGATTGTAATACAAGATAGGTTATTGCTGGCTGGTGAAATGAATATTTTGTTAGAACAGAGAGAGGAATGGGAAAAGGATGAAAGAGATTTGCCAAAGGAGGAGCCTGTTCTTCTGGAAGGAACAGTCTGTGAAGTTGAAGAGGTAAGAGATGTGCAGAAGCTGTCAGAGGAGCAACTTAATTTGATAGAAACTGAGCATGAAGTGGAAAAATGTAGTCCCACTTTAGAAGAAGAAACTGTAAAAGAGGGTGCTGATGAAACAATTGGAGCAGAACAAGAGGTAGATTGGGGCAATGAGGAAATAGTGCATCAGGAAGAAAGAATAGAGGACACAGATGGTGAATCTCAGTTCAAGGATGAAGGAGGTTCACTGGAAAATGAAACAGGGATTGACATGAAGTCAGAGGGTGACCAGGCAGCCGAGGATCAGGCTGTGTTCGACATCTCCCCTCAAGCCTGGGTTGCTGCACTTGAGGAACGTCAGCCTAAATCTGAATCTGGATCTAATGAAGAAGAGGAGGATGGTAAAAGCAGCAAGGAAATTGCAGAGGAAGCATTGGCATCTCTGTTGGAGGAGGTGAAGAAGGAAGAAGGCTCAGAGGACGAGAAGGAGGAGGATGAAGAGACAAGCGACAAGGCCAGGGTTCAGAAGAGTCTCGATCAGGTTGAACAGGCAGAAAAAGACTTGTGTTCACTTTCAGGTTGGCACAGTGACTCATCGAGCGTCAATGTGGAACCACCAACGCCAGGCCGCAGTGTCAGCTCAGACTTGCTTGACAGACGGGAAAGGTGACGATTGACTTTGTTCTTTGACAAGAATACTCAAGACAGGCTTCAGATTTTCCGGCAACGCTAACATGGACTTTCTTATCCTGCAGCCAAGAGAACTCCAGTGAATCCATTACTTCCTCATCCAGGGGTGAATCGGGGAGGTCTCGACAGAATGGCGACAACTCAAAGCACTCACCTCAGGACGGCTCATCAGAGTCTTCAAATGGCAAAAAGGAAGAAGGGGCTTTGGTTTCTGAGAAGAAAGTTCAGGTAATGAACCAAACAGTAATGATGAATCCATATCAGTAAGGTCTAAAACAGCTGTAATGAAGATGTGAAGTCAAAGCCTCGTTGTACAATGTACCTATATTGGTACTATAATGGTTTACTTTGTTATTCTATTATCAGAGGGGATTTTATAATGCTTGTACTCTTTGCGTTAATGAAAAGTTCATGTATTTCTTTACAGGTGTTGTCATGGAGCTACAGTACATCAGTGATATCAACAAAATGTCTTACAACTTAAGCCATTCATATGATTTGTATCTTTGTTCTTCTGACTCCTTTTTCTTGTGTCTGCAATGATGTTCTAATACCTTCTTCAGCAGCGGGTTAGTGTAGATTCTGGGTCAGAGGAAGAACAAACTGTAACCACCAGAATCTTCCGCCGCCGTCTCATTTTAAAGGTACCCTGCACGCCGGTAGCAGAGAATAGGCTGGACCTGGTTTGGTTTGGTTTGGTTTGGTGTAGTTTAGATTGGTTCAGGCCTGTAACAGCTTCTCTGGTGAACATTGTAGTGGTATTGCTTGGTGTGCTAAAAGTTGTACTTGTAGTGTGTCTGTGAATATACGTGCGTGTGTATAGATAATTGTGTTCATACAAAACCCAGCCTGTTCTTACAGTCCATGGTTCCACGGTGCCATGCTGTTGACGCTGGCTGCTTTAAGACTAACCTAGTGCTCTTTCTCTGTCTGACATGGACGTTCTCCTCCTCTGAGGTTTCCTTTCGGTGTGGTGATGGTGAAAGTTAAATCACATTTGTTGGAATCTGTATTCTTATGCTAATCACAAAAACACTTGCAGGGTGAACAAGCAAAGAATATCCCCGGTGAGACTGTGACAGAGGAACACTATATGGATAAGGATGGTAACCTCGTCAGTAGAAAAGTAACGTATTAATTCACTTGCATTTCCTATTCAGCTCTGCTATAACCCTACTACAGGAACAGTAGCTGTGTATTTTTGTTAAGAGTAATTTTATCCTAGCACCGTCAGATCTTTTCTCCCTGTGTTGACCTCCCTCTGCCTTGGGTAGGTAATCAGGAAGGTCGTACGGCGTGTGTCTACTCCCACACCAGATGACCAAAGGAAGTGGCACAGAGGAGACCATATGCACAGTCCCACTCTGCCGGAAGAAGAGCCAGAGGTTGGCAACAACATTCCTGGGTTTAAGGACTGAACTAGATGGGAGCATGTCATTAAATATCAGTTGTTACAAGATAACGGTTGTTTGAAGACAACAGTGAATAATAGCTTAAAACCTCAAAGCTGCACTGGATTTGTGTTATAAATATGGAATCATTTATGCAAATACAATACAAAATGAACCTCTTTAACAATACTAGGCCAGGCTAGTCTGGTGCAGATATTGTTCAAACTCATTCAAATGAATACTGTTCCATATATAT
>JAPQRP010000009.1:20521744-20545240 GCA_037367295.1 Apogon hyalosoma | reverse complement strand
GCCTTATTATCATTATACTAACTGTTGTAGCTGCCCAGCACGTTTCTTTAGTTCCCTCATTCCTCACTCTTCAGCCATTGCTGCAACATCTCTTGAGTAATTAGGGAAAATCTGCTTCCTCTTTGGCTGGCAGACTTCACTGCAGCAGATTTTGTTTGATTGGCATGTGTGTTTGCAGAGCACTTTTACCCACATGTACCAGAAACATCTTAAGATAATTATTTATGCCCAACAATGTTCTCCTTATTACCATCTTATTATAATTTCACAGCATAAAAACCTCTGGTAATCTAATGTCAAAACTGAAAACTTTTTAAAATGGTACTAAATATTTTAGTAGAACTAATGTTCTAATTGCAGCTCTTCAGTCTATGGTATTTTCCTAACGTTTGCCTCTGTCATTGTTCTCCATTTGTCTCTGTCTCGCAGCAAGCCAGAGCTGAGCAGGAGGAGGAATTTATCAGTAACACCTTGTTCAAGAAAATCCAGGCACTGCAGAAGGAGAAGGAGACCTTGGCAGTCAACTATGAGAAAGAAGAAGAATTTCTCACTAATGAACTGTCAAGGAAGCTCATGCAAGTGAGTGATGGGGCTGAAAGAAAAGAGGATTACCAATTCTTGTATAAATGGTTGCTTGTTCAGGGCTAACTGTTTAGCAAAATGTTGACTATTTTGAAATCTATTTGGAAATGTGTTTAGTTCATGGTGATTTTATGAATTGTGATAGCAAATGTCATTGTCACACTAAGATGTTGATATAATCGTCATCGCTGTGTTTAATACAAGCCCACTAGGTCTGTGTGTAGGCACATAAACCCATGCGTGAGTTAGCTCCAGCTAGTGCATTATCATCATCAACTGTACTGGTACTAGCCCGAAGCCTGGAAAGGCTCAAGATGACTTCACTGCGGCTGCTCGCTACTCTAAATGACTCTCAAATTACTCTCCTCCCGTCTGTCGGTTATTTGGTCCAGTCTGTTTTCCACATCTTATTTTCGCAACTGCTGAGCACTCAGCTTGCACACTCTGACACTTTCTGTGGCAAACTGTAGTCTGACTAATGATTTGTTGATGTGTAAAGAAGTGGGGATCTGAACGGCGCACATGCATGTGCCTTAGCAGACCCTGCTTAAGGTCATACAGATGGATGTTGTTTGTGTTTTTTGTTATCTTGCCGTCTTACTTAACATGAAACAGGCCTGTGTCTGCTTCTGCCCATAGATTGGTGTCTGCACATACACATGGGCTTTGGTTGTAGTCTGGTGATAAATTGAGCAAATAATTTACTCTCTTGCTCCTGTACAGAAATACAGTTTGCAAGAATTGAATCTTTTGGTTATGGACTTGTGCATTACTCATCCAAATTTGACTATACAAATAATGCAAGTGCTTCAGGATGGATTTTGAGTGCCTCCCCTTCAGCACACGTCATAGAGCACATACTGTGAATTTGATATACCCTGTCATAGCTCCTTCCATCTCTATAACATTTGCCAGAGCTGTAGTTCACACTTGGTGGATAAAAATGATAATGGTGTTGATGTTAATGGAGTTGATAATTAGTTTGAGTAAGATACTCAAGACACTAGAAGGGAAAACAAACTTCATCTTGTTTACATGGCTGCTAACTTTATTTTGCTATTGCCTTCAAGCCATCCTTAACAGACAAAAGAGCCCAAGTAGGTCACAGTGTCTCTGAAACAATGTCCACAATTTCAAAATGAACTAAAACATGTTAATACAAAACAGATTTGGGTAAAAGATTCTACTCGCCATGTTGCACATTTGGGTGGAGGCCTTATACTGTAGCTGTGGTGGTAAATTTCTAACCAAAGGAAGCACAGCAATTCCTAAAATTGTTAGTGTGTTAATTTGAAGGAAAATGTCTCCCACTGGGTGGGGAAACATTTGGAGACTCGCTCTTTTGACCAGAATATACTGTATGAATGCAGTCATTGTATGATCTAATTGTCTTTCTGTGAGGTGTTTCATTTTTTCATTGTGTCTGCAATGTAATGGAAGTTGTTTTTGTTCCCCTTTTGACTTTTCCTATAAATTAATGTTTTGCATCCCTTTCCCCATAATGAGTAATCACTTATATAATCCATCATACAGTCGTTCCATTTTGCATCAGTGCTGAGCCGCACCCTTTCTTTGTATTGGTGATCTGCCAAAAGGTGGTTACTTTTGTTGCCTCCAACAATCTTAAGTCATGGTTTTCCTCCTTTTTCTGGGAATTTTAATCATGAATCAGTATAATACTGGCACTGTTTTTTTTTTTACCTATTTTGAACGTGCTAGCTAACAATTTTGATCTGACACCCGACTATTTGTTGGCTGTGGTCATCAAATAGTTTTTATGTGACTCACCATGAATCTCCTCTGGGTTTTTTTGTTGCTCTCATTCATCTCTTTTTTCACCCACCACCTCTTCTTTTTCTGTGTCTGCACATTGTCTCCTTACTGTCTGTCTTTTCCTTTCATTCTAGCTCCAACATGAGAAGGCAGAGCTGGAGCAGCATTTGGAGCAGGAGCAAGAGTTCCAGGTTAACAAGCTGATGAAAAAGATCAAGAAGATGGAGAATGAGACCATTTCAAAGCAGCTAACCCTGGAACAGGTGAGTCAGGGCAAGAACAGTTGGGTATGAAATGGTATATTCTTCATGTTGAATTATTTTATTAGTGGGCAGAATTAATAAGTTCCTCCAGTTATTGAACAAATGTCTGTTTCTGTGTCAAACTTTGTAATGTTTCCCTGCTGTAATGAAAAGGTTTTTTTTTTTTAATGACGTGCATCCGTGCCTTTGTTATTGCAGCTCACTCATGAATGTATGTATATGTGTCAGAGTGATGCTTATGTAATAGTATTGCGCATTCTTCCCAGACAGAAATGTGCTCATTAAGGTGACATAGTTGCACCAGAAAAAAAAACAATTAACTATATCAGCTGGCATTAGATCTGCAGTAACGTGTCAGCTGATTAGTCAGTCATAAAAAGGACTTACAATTAATTTGACAGTTGTTTTATCATATTTTTTTTTATAGAAGAATTTAGTTGTTCTCTAGTTTTTTTATCCTTTAATCATGTTATAGCTAATTTCTTGTATTGTTCCTGTGCTGTTGGCACAATAGAAAAACAAGATGTTTCAAAACATTCAAGAATGTGAAATTGTACTTAAGAACTAAAAGTTTAGAATGGATGGGTTGTGCTATAGGTTGTCCTAAGGTTTTATGGTGTTGATTTAAGTTGTGTGATATGTTGTTTAACAGATTTCCCATACTTTCACCAACAGCAGTTGATTAAAAGAATATATGTAAATGAAAGTTATGTGCAGCTACATCAGCCCAAAAAAAATTTCCCTAAGGGGACAATAAATTTTATTGTATCATATATCAGTGTCAGTGATGATGACTGTGGTTCTTAGCACCAACTGACATTAAAGGTTTTTCAGATTGTTCTGTTTTTTAGTGTGTCTTGGTCGTAAGCAGACATGTTAGCCCTAGCACAATGAAAAACTAACTCATCTGGTTGAAAGCTGTACAGTGAAATGGGTTTGCGTTTGAGTATACATTCTTGTGAATGCATTTTAGCGTCAAGGTTTTTTTGCCCATGGACGTCATTCATTCCTCTCTCTTTTTATTCTTCAGTTGAGACGGGAGAAGATCGACCTTGAGAACACATTAGAGCAGGAACAAGAAGCTTTGGTTAACAGACTGTGGAAACGGATGGACAAGCTAGAGGCTGAGAAAAGGTATGTATAAATGATAATTATCAAGTGTTGATATTTATCAGCATTTGAGTCTCAAAATCTCAAAATTTTAGTGAAAATACAAATCTATTGTTGTTTTAATTATTAAACCAGTTATTTTTGTTTCACCTTTTTTTGTTGTTTTCCACCTCATATATGTGAATGTATGGGACCAATACTGTACATAGATTCAGTTAAAGCTATACCTACTGATCTGGCATGTCGCACAGCACTTCGTAAAATTTTGAAAATAAACAACCCGCCTCCCTCCAAAATCCTGCTCGCTTCCCCCTGCCTGACTGTTGACACTCCACTCCTCCTGTGATGCACGCGATAGGAAGTGGAGGTACAGGAGGTGGTGTCATGGTCCACTCTGGTGTGGCCGTGGACCCCTCCCTCAGCAGTCAGACACACAATCATCCACCTGCTGCGTGCTGTACAGCCGTGACTTTTTTATCATTAGAAGCTGTATTTTAGGGTGTTGTCTGTGCAGCGCTGGATCTTTGTTTTCCCTGCACCTCATCATATAGGCGCCTGTGCGTACCTCATGCGTACTAAGTGCAATTTCAGAGAGAGAGAGATGTACAGAGAACCCCCCCTCCCCCCTTCTCCCTGGTCTTACAGACATCACCAAACCCCCACCCCACAATGTCACTCTGCAGGCGTGCCATCACCCCACAATAACCCGGACTTTATCACCATCCTTCACGCACCGGACTCGGACGGCTGCAATCGGGTTTTTCTGTTTGTTCCCGTTGGTTGTTGTTTCTGTTAATAAATCGATTTTTTTCCCTTCAGCCCATGCATTTCAGTCCTATCCATTCACACCCCTTAACAGTAGGAGCAGCGCGAGTGAAAAGTGTCAATGGAGTCAGATTCAGAGGTACTGCTAACTGATGCAGGATGCGGCAACGGATGACAGACAGGAAGTTCGGCCAGTCATTTTATTTGGTCTAAATAAAATGATTGGTCAGACTTTTATCAGAAATATATGAGAGTTAAACATTTTTGAGTTTCAAACCCTGGTGGATTTCTTTTACATTTTAGTTTACCCCACGCTTATTAGGAGCATTTTAAGATTACTAAAGTAAAGTGTAAAAATGCCAGATTGTACAGTATAGCTTTAATTGATTACACAACCAGCCACTCTGTACCAGGGGTACCTAGTATGTTTATGATGCACTATTTTACACCATGGATTTTGTGCTTCACTGTATTTATGGCAGCAGGATGGTTTATGTGAAAATGACCCAGAGTAAACTACAGTGTCCACATTTATTGTAGTAAAGGAACATGTCAGCTTGTGCACAGGTGTTCCTTGGTGATGTCTTTGAATAGTTTTTGGTCTTCCGTGATGCCACATTTTCCATCACATTAAGGCTTGTGCAGCAGGAATAAAAACCATGTCTTTTTGTGCGCTTGTTTTCTAAAACTAGGATTCTCCAGGAGAAGTTGGACCAGCCTGTATCAGCTCCTCCCTCCCCGAGAGATGTTTCCATGGAGATTGACTCACCAGAGAACATGATGCGGCATATCCGCTTCCTCAAGAATGAGGTGGAGAGGCTTAAGAAGAGCCTGCGCACCACAGAGCTGCAGCGTAAGTGGCCTCTCAGCCTGTCACATGTCTGAGGAGGGGTGGGATCTCAAGGGGCTGATATCCTTAAGTGCTGATGAAGGGTGTGATGTGTAAAACTGATTGTTAGATGAGCACTGAGGAGTGACTTAACCCTACACCCAAGGATGGCTTGTTTTACTAGAACAGGATACTTTGGGGCTTATACACTGACGATTTATAGCCTCATTAGATGCTTGTTACTCACTGTTACCTTACACCTCCAGGGTCAATGAAATGCCCAATAGACAGCAACAACCACCTGAGATGCTCAGCCTGGCATGCATTGTTCCTCTCTAGTGATCCGTAACAGAAAATACATTGTCTAGTAGAGACTACAATGATAGTTATAATTATTATTGCACTGTTTCACTGACATAATTTGATGTTGAACATTTTATCCTAATAATTGTTTTGAATTTTATCTCTATATTTCTGGAATGTTTTGACCCAAAAATGATAGACCACAAATAGCCATCTGGTTTCTACAACTTTCTGTCAGACCCAAAGTCATCCTTTAGATGTGAAATAATGAGTTGACATTTTTTCTGATAATTATAAATATAGATGGATGTGAACAATTTTAACACAATATTTTTGGTCTTGTCACCCAGCCCTGTTTAGTTTTATATCACAGGCAGCTCATTGAATTGCTTTAGTGCGAGGGTCACCAACCCTTGTCCTCGAGCTCTACTATCCTTCATGTTTTAGATGTATCCCTCTTCCAGCATACCTGATTCAAATGATAAGCCTATCATCAAGCTCTGCAGAAGCCTGATAATGACCATCAGGTGTGAGGGAAGAGGGAAACATCTAAAACATGCAGGATAGTAGATCTCGAGGACCTGCTTTAGTGTGTATTAATCCAGCTGGTTTATCGTTAGGTTTCTTTTTAGTACCTGTGACAGTCTGACATAATAAGCTATTATCTTTGTTCACGAACACTCCATTTTGGCCAGAGATGCTCTTTCAACTCAGCAAAGGCTTTACAAACTCCAGAAAACATTACTGAGCACTGGACTCTATTTTGGCTATACATTGTTTCTGCCACTAGAGGGAAGTAGTAGACAACAAGTGCAATAAAGAGAGGTGACATCATGAGTGTTACTTTACATATCCATTACCACCACTTTCTCTTTTGAAGACATTGCATAATTTAAATAAACAGAAGGCCTGTTTAAGGTACTTTGTTATACCTGCAAAATTTTATTTGAAAGGGTTAGAGGTAGACCACTGAATTTATTCTCATTGTTAAATTTTCTGTATAGTATACAATGAGAAGGATGTGCTCCAGACATTTGTTTATTTTATTCCATGTCTCTCACAGACACAGAGAAACGTGCTCAGTACATCGAAGAGGAGCGACACATGAGGGAAGAAAACATCCGACTGCAGAGGAAACTTCAGAGAGAGATGGAGCGCAGGGAGGCCCTGTGCAGACAGCTTTCAGAGAGCGAATCCAGTCTGGAAATGGATGATGAGAGGTAAAAGATAGCTCAGACACATAACCTCACACTAACCTTCCTACAAACAATAGAGTGTCAGCAGGATGACAAATGAGAGATCTACAAATCAAACTTAACTTGTCTCAGTAAACGAACTAAGCTGTGTAATGTAGTGGAGCCTGTTGTTGTGGATGCAGAGGTCATTGTGTCCATGGACTACAGAGGCAGTTAAGACTGACATTTCCGAATGGGTGATGGTTGAGGTTAAACGGATGCAAAAACAGCAATACATTTGTACTTATGCATGTTATAATAACTGATAACATGTATACTTACTCAGTTAGATCAACTTTGCAAGAGAGCATAAACACAGTAGTAATAAATGAGCATATATGTGAGTTGGTTTTTGAAATTTATTAAGGGTTGTTTTTTTTTGTTTTTTTTTTTTTTGTGAGACACTTATCCATGACTAGTGATTTTCTACTACATATGACAGAAGTACTTTAAAGGTTAAATCTGGTAATTAGAGGATCCACTAATGGCTAAATTTTGCTGCTGCAGATGCTTAAAACAACAAAGAATATTGTCATATTCCGTACATAATAAAAGTGGAATATTAATGTATATATAATTGTAGTTATTTCCTTCCTGTAGTTACTTCCTTCCTAAGATTGTCAGCTATTTATTTTTGGAAACTCAAGGCTGAGTTCTCATGAAGCGGGCGTCTCATCCTCTCAGGTACTTCAACGAGATGTCTGCACAGGGCTTGCGAGCACGGACTGTTTCCAGCCCCATCCCCTACACCCCGTCCCCCAGCTCCAGCAGACCCATATCACCTGGTACGTACATTTGAGATGGCCACTGTCAAGGTAATAAAATACTGATCCAGGTAATTGTGTCAAGTAGAATGGCTGTCAAAACAATAAAATGCACCTTTGAAGCAAGTCGGTGTGATATGTTGCCAGCTTGCAAGCCATATCTATGTTCCACAGTAGAACAATAAAATTTATGTGATGTATATAGTTTATCTAGTCCCCAATCTGGAGCAATTGATAGACATGTCTCTTAAAACCATAAAGACTTCAACGGGGACATAATAAAGTGCCCTTACACTGTCTAATCATGACCACAACTGGCTCTCTTACATAATTTAACTACCAACATCTGCTGTCCGTGATTCTATTTAAGGCAACTCAATCATAAAATAACAAATTTGTTTAAAAACTAGAGCTGTATATGAAATCACACCCTTAATTTCAGCTTTTACAATTGTATTGTACTAAATGGCTGCAACTCAAAGTGTTTATGTTGAGATTTTGGATGTAGTGGCATTGTATGGTGTGTTAGGTAAAAAAGTGAAAAATCAATGTTTATTTTGAGTTGGAACAAAATCTCCATATGGTCTACAGTTTTTTCTAAACTAGAAAAGACTCATTGAGATTAAAAAGCTTTTACAAGAACATTCTGGTCAAGATAAGCAGCACAATTAACCAGGACAGACTGTGTTGCAACCAGACATACATTCATATACATCATATGAAAAACAAGACAAATAAGGTAAAACATTTACAGCAAGATTGTATGGCTCTACCAGGTTAATGTAATCATAGTCCTTATGTATCATACAGCAATGGACTAAAGCCTGTCAAAAGAAAACAAACCAAAAAAATCAAGCAGACATGTCTTACCGCCAATTAAGGTTGAATGCATGTAGTGGAAAAGAGGAGAATTAATTGCATAAATACAGATCACAGTTTTTAGAAACTGACAGCAAAATATTCTTAGACAGGTATCTTTTGTTTTGTATGTGCAAGAGAGAATTCAAGGTCAAGCTTTTTCCAGGTCAAGTCAATCATGTCTAGGCTAATTCAGCAAGATTAGACTACAGCTCGAAGGTCTGTGTAATCCTTGGGTGTTAGAGCACTGCAATGTCTCTCCTCTGACAGCTACAAGCTAGACTTACCTGTCGCTACAATTCAACTTATTCCTCACTTATATTATTTAGAGACTGTTCCAGTTGATTTTGATGTCTCTGCTGTTCCTATTGTATGACCTGTGTCCCCTGTTGACCTCAAACTTACAGGTCTCTCATATGGCAGCCACACAGTTGGTTTCACCCCTCCAGCTACACTGTCCAGAGCTGCCATCTCCCACTACAACACCCCCGCCCTGCACGTCCACGGAAGCTCCTCTCACGCCGTAGCGGTGAGTGAAGCCACCCATGTGTCAGGGTCTTGTTTGCTTCTTATGGTTAATTTAGTCTCTGCATGTCCCTGAAGTCTAAAACGATCTTAAAATCTAATAATGACAAGGGTGAAGTTCAAACGGACCCACCTTGAGTTCTTGGTGGAAGCCTGTTGAAACAATACATTTGAAGCAACTTCTACCTCATGCAAGAATCAGGAGTTTTGGGTTTTGGTGTTAGTATTACTCATGAAAAGTCGGGCGGATTTGGCTTAATGGCTAGAGCAGGTTGTCCACAATCCACAAGGTTAGTGGTTCAATCCCTCAAACCCTTTTCGTCAGGTTGATTCTTGAGCAATTGCTTTGAGAACCATCAAGGTAGAATGGAAAGTCCATTCACTGTTTATCAAGTCAGAAAAAAACATTAATCTACCATTTAAAAACAAAATAAACAAAAAATCCCTCCCCAACAAACACTTACCACCCAGTAGTGCTGAACACATTGAGACCATTACCAAAGTCCAGCCCCAGCATGAGCCACTCAGCAATAACAACATAAGTTTAAATTGCATTCTTAATGGTCTTTAAAAGTCTTAGCCTTAATTTGCTGAAACATGCAAGAAACTTTTAAACTTGTTTTGGACATTTAGTTTGCTATTTTGCATCCAAGAACTCGATACACTAACCTTTTTTTCTTCTACACGCCCCATGCCAATTTGCTGTAGTCTGATGGTGCAAGGTCAGTGTTAGATTTGGTTTCAAGGGACGTTTAATACAAATTAGCCTTCAACATTAACGCTGTGACATAATTGTAATCATTGGAGACAAAACTAGACAAAAATGTAGAACACACTGAACATGAAATTAACTTTTTTAGCTGCTGTAAATGAGAAACAGTTCGGTGTGAGTGTGTTGACAGTCTGCACCTAAATTACGTAAGTCTGATTGATAAAGCTGTACACCCCCATGGTACATTTTGACCCACTTCGTCTGTGCCTGTTTATTACCTTAGTGTTATCAAATCTGCCGTGAGCTTTCAGTTCTCTTGTGCTTCTTGATGACTCACTCACTGATATTTTCATGAACCTGTGCCAGGTTGGTTTGATAAAGTCACTGTAACCCTGGGGATTTCATTAAAACTAAAAGATATTTGGCCAAATATTTTAATCACACTCCCAGTAGAAGCACTTTACAGCAGTGGTCTCAAACATGTAGCCCCAGGGGTCAAGTCCGGCACGCCAAAGGGTCCAGTCTGGCCTGTGGGATGAATTTGTGAAATGCAAAAATTACACTGAAGATATTAATCATTTTAGTTCAGGTTCCACATACAGATCAATTTAATCTCAAGTTGGTTGGATCCGTAAAATACTATCATAATAACCTATAAATACTCATAACTTAAAATTTTTGTCTTTGTAAATGTAAATATTTTCATGTCATTTTACTGTATTTACACTAAAAACACAGATAACCTGAACAAATATGAACATTTTGAAATGTCTGAAATGCAAGTTACAATATTCTTCCTGTTCTTAAATGTTTTGTGTATTTGTTGATCCACTGTGATCTGTAAGTTGTAATTTACATGTGAAAACTAGGCTTACGCTGTTGGAAGCGACGGCTAGGGGTATATCCCCGAACACCTCCAATCCTTAATAATGCCATGGCGTGAGGCATCCCTAGGTCATGACCTTTCATTCGCACTTGATTTGAAGTCAGTCAGACAAATAATTTCAGAGATGTGAACAAAAGAGTGTTTAATGATTTTAAACTTTTGAGCGGCCCCTTGTGGGCAATCTAGAAATGGTAAATCTTTCAAAATCGAATCAGTTCTTCCTGTCCATGATATATATTGATATGGAAAATATGGAATTTCTAAACCAAATATTTTTCAAGTTATCGCATTAACATGAAGGCTATCTGGTGGTGGCGGAACCAGCGGCAGCGGTTGGACCAATAACATAATATCCCCGACACACTGTTCAGGGATATAATGAGACTGAAACATAATATTGTTAAAATTGCTCAAGAAATTTCAGTTTGTTCATGTTATTTACATTGTTTTAAAGGATAGTTGATAGATGTAAACATTTTCATGGCATAATTAAATTTTTTTCACTCTATAACATAGAGGAAACTTTGGAGTTGACATTATTTATATATTGTTATTATTTCACTGATCTGGCCCACTTTAGGTCAAATTTGGCTTAATGCGGCCCCTGAACTAAAATTAGTTTGACACCCCTGCTTTACAGGGTGCTTTCGCAGGTCTTGAAAGTCTTTAAAGTCTTAAAAAGTATGGAATTTTGAAATGCTGTTTTTCAGACCTTGAAAACATGTGGAAGTTTATGTGATAGGCTTAATAAAGTATGGAAAAAAGTTTCTCTCATAGTCAAATTTTAGAGTATGCTCAAAGGCACATATCTTGTAAGGTAAGAAATACATAAGCATATAAAAAAAAACTTGATTTGATTTGGCTAACCGGTTGATACTGGAACGATTCTAGTGAAACTTGTTTGTACAATGTCCATGCGCTTTTGTGATTTTTCATATGTTTTGAAAACATTTGTCAGTTAAACATAATTCACTGCAAATTATGCATTCATTCATTCACAAACATTTATTGAAATTAACTTTTCTACTACACACAACAGGTACAATCTCAACCAAAAAAGTAGGCACGCAAGTATAAAAGTATATAAAGTCAAGGTCTTTAAGGGAAAAAATAGCAGTTTTGAAAAAGTCTCAAAATTTTATTTAGATAAAGAGCAAGCACCCTGCTTTAGATAGCTTTGTTGAAATGGTTTTGTATAAATGTAAGAATTTCATAGATTAACCCTTTATCAGGTAAGTGACTATTTTTGGTAATTTCTGCATATATTACAAAACAGTGACAGCAACAGTCATATGATACATGCTCCTTTCACCTTACATGTGTTTTTCTTTTATTTTTTTTATTTACTTCTTGTATTTTATTTTATTTCATTTTATCTTATCACTTATGGGTAAGGAACCAAATATGGTAACGTCATTGACCCTGATTTTCTACATAAGATAGAATTTCACAAAAGGTATAAAGTCCAATACCACACTAAGGTTGAAATTTTGAATTTCAGGCTATTTCTATGAGTGTCCTATAAAGGGTTAAAATACCAAACTTTTTACCTTGTATGATGATGTATCACTTCTTAGTAGAGCTAAAGTACTATAAATGCATCATCTAACCAGCTAAAAATGCACTTATTTCAATTGGTGGTTAATATTATTCAACCACACAGCTGTTTTCATGACTTAACACAGCATGAGGTTTAATTGTTATGGTTCCTTCTTTTATGTCTTGGGTATTCTCCAAAACCTGGCCAGCACTGTGACTGCTTTTGTCTGTGAATGTATTGGGTTTTCACTCTTGACATTCAAACAGCACTTGCAACTTAATGATCTGAAACAATGGAAATTGAACAAAATACCACCTTTGCCAATAGCATTGTAAAAAAACACTAATAAATGCTCAATTCCAGTGCTTTTAGAGAAAAAACAATTAAGTTTATCTGTTGATTTTAACTGCCTACCACTGTTTAATTATAAATGGAGAAAGATGTCACCCAACTCCTCCGAATGCAGTTATTGAAGGCTTTCTCTGATTGTTGGCTTGTGTTTCCCATTATCACAGTCTGATTGCTTTAATCAGTCTTAACACTTATTGAAATTTTAGTTTCACTTGCTTTAAAAGCGTTCGTGTCTGTTCTTTTTCTCATTTTGTATATCCTTATTAAATCTGTCCCATCACCACTCAGCCCACCCAGGACTTGTACAAAGAAGTGGCTCTGTCTGGGAGGTCACAACCTCAGACAGATTAATTTTTTAAACCCTTTTTTTTTTTTTTTCCTTTCCGTTCCTCTGACTGGAATCCCAGTCGTTAAGTCATGACCAATAGCTGAGGTAAACCCACCACTCAGTCATATTTTCCTTTTTATGGTTTTCATTTTGTCCATTGGTACTTCTGTGTCATGACAACAACTAAATATATAAAGTAGGTCATCTTAAGATTGGATACATTATGTGGTTTTTCACTCAACTCAGTCTGTTTGTGTTTTTTTGATTTTCTTATTCGTGTTTAGAACAAATTTAAATACTGGGTTAAATGAAAAAGAACCTTCTGTGTGTTTCAAAGCAGATCTGTTTTGTTTGCACTAAACTCATAGCTTTTAAAGGGATAAACTTGCCAAACATGAATTGCAAAATGTCTTTAATTTCCAGTCCCACTGACCTTTGTTGCATGTCCTTTATTTATCTTTATACCATTGGTACATAGTAATTGGCTAATTGTCTGATTGAGGTCCACAAAGTTGTTCCTATTTATGAAACACAGAAACATTTATCATTTATAAATCATTTGCACTCATTAATGTTTTTATAAGAAATATATGTCTCATAATCACCTATTAATAAATATAGGGAATGTCACACCCTTGTGCACATGTAACATGCAGAAAAACTTGAGATTTTGAGATGAATGGGGTTTGAAAATGGACTCTATGAATATGAAATCTTCAGACTTTTGTTCCCTGTTTTGATCTTTTGTGTCCCTCTTTCTCTCAGAGGCCCTCCCCAAGAAGAAGCACCAGCCCAGACAAGTTCAAACGTCCAACACCCCCGCCCTCCCCCAATACACACTCAGGGGCCCAGCAGCCTCAGCCTCCGCTACCCCCACCAGCCCAGCCCATGGTCCAGTCCATGTCCTCCCCGGCAGCTATGTCGCAGCACGCAGCAGCAGCACAGCAGCCTCCCCCCCAGCCTTAACGCCACACAGTCTCTGTCTTTGCGCGTGTTCGCGCACACTGAATGCCACGATGCTACCGCAACAGCAGCTTCCATCATTACCAGCTCTGGAAGTCAAGTTTCTTACTCTACCAACTCCACTAAAGAAGCAGCTTCAAAAGTTTTAAAAGGGGAAAGAAACAAGATGGTGGCAGATCCACAGTGAAGCAAGCCGCCTGCCAAATCTACACGTGGCGTTACTTACCTTCTCTTAAAAGGAATGGATGGACTGAAAAATAATCGCTTCTGGGATTTGTAGGCCAATTATCTGTTCCACCTTCTGTCTTGTACATGTTATGTTTTTTTTTCTTTGCTTGGGACTTAGCTGGGTGGAGTCGTTGTTGTGGCGCTTCTGAGATAGCACAAACAGCACAGAGAGTTTGTTTCCTGGTTGTGTCTTCTAATAAGTTGGATGTTTGGATCAATGGATGGATGTATGGCTAGAGACACGGATGAGTTGATAGATGGATGTGGTTGATTCTTTTCATGCCTATAATATGACACTCAATTGCAGTAATGTCCCTCCACTCTGGTGCACCCCACCTCCTTTTTCTCAAAGACTGTCAGCGATTCACCCTGACCCCAAAGTTTAACACAGCTTCGATTAGGTCAACAAGATGCATCACAGAAGACTGCTAGGATTATCTCCATTATAGGGCATTGATCAAACAGAGCTCATGCCACAGTTATTTTATTTCCCTAAAGCATTCAAAGGCTCTGCTGCTCTTCAGTTAAAGATAAAAAGAAAAAAAAAAATCATCAAGGGGGATGGACACTGGTACATAAACCACAGATAAATGTCGCCTATTGAGGTGTATAAAATGTAGTCTGAGGTGTTACAACTTAGTCATGTACTCGGTCTCTTCTCTGCTCTTCTCTCTCTGGTGTATTTCTGAACGCTTCTATCATCCTTATGGATATTCCTCATCAGAAAAAGGAAAAAAAACATGCTCTTTACACTAAATATACATACTGCTAAAACATTCTAAATGAATGGTACTGTTGAACTAAATTTCTATGTATGATTAAAGCTCTCAAGATGACAACCTCCAACATTTGTTAATTATTTGTGAGTGATGTTGGGCATGGATAGATGAGCAGTTAAATACCATATTATGCTCTAGCTTTATTGTGTGCACTATGCTAACTAATGCTAATTTGCCATTTGTTTACTTAGAATTACTGAAATGCTTTCTTTAGGAAATTGCTTATATTTGGTAGAAGACAAAGTGTGAAATCATATGACAGTCATCCCCTGAAGAGGGTGGAAAGTCTCTGGGGGCCAGTCAGTGAATCTGTGAAGGCGTCTATTGTGCTTCTATCTTACACTGTTTCTTATGCTGTCGGAGTATTTGGCAGCTCTAGAACTATATGGTACGATGGTATTTTTGGAACACTGATTGTGGCCAGTCACCTGATTCTTATTACAATTCATCATGTCTGCATTTTGAGCTTTAAAGTTTTTCCAATCTGCCAAAATGAACACAATCCTTTTCAGTCCACGCTTCAGTAAAATGATATGGATTTTTGTTTTTCTAAACCCCTCACACCCAGTCAAAATATACAGTGAGATCAGTCACAGGGAACTCCTTTTGAGGAAGTGCATAAAACCACATTTTGTGCAATAGTTCACAAAATGTATTACAGAGGTCACAAAAATGATCAGATGGATTTTAGATTTTCAAAACTGTCCTGCCAATCAAAAAGAGCAAAAAGTTTCTTTTCTAGTACTGTTTGATGTGTTTCTTAAGTTTAGATCTTGGGAGATCTCAGGCATGCGATAAGACAATGTATGATCAAATTTATCTTGCTGCCACGTTTGATTTTTGTCAAAGCCATTGAAAAAATTTCAGCTTCTTTTCAAATCCACCAATTTTTGTAGAGCATTTTCACAAAGATTTTTTTATTTTCAGAAACCATGACCTGAGCGTGTGTCTGCTGGACTGAAGGCCTGTACATACAGAGAAATGTTAGTTTTCTCAAGGTGTAAAGAACAAAGTTGTGGTCAGGATGTTTCATACTTCACAAGAAACTCTGCTTGTCCACATTAACCATGTAAACTTCCAATTTCTGACTTTTCACACAATAGTTGGAGGACACTACTTGAGAAATAACGTTCGGCCCAGATGATGTGTTGAGAACTCCCAAACCAGGGCTGTGAGAAAAGAATGATGTCATTATTTTCTCACAGCTCTGGGAAACAGAACAAATTTCTCTGTTCTGGCAGAATGTGTAATAACCCTATGGGGTGGTCAGCTGACAAATAACTTACATTAGTGTTTTACATCCCCATTTTTATCTGAATCAGATTGAGCAGGATCAAGTTATCATGTTGACTCTGACTACAAGCCCTGTCGCTGCTTGAAGCTAAAATTCTAATTAAAAGCACGTATTCCCTCATTGAATTCCACAGTTTTATGTAATGAGACTTAATGAGAAATCATTAAGTTCTCAATAGGTTCTTTAATTATTGAAATCTAACCACAAGATTAAAACAACTGGCAATGAACTCCACTGTGCCATTATTTATATAACTAAAATGAGGCTGTGATGGCATATTGTATCTGTGTTTATCAGTGGACAAATGCTGAAGGGGATATTTTTCCTTATTTGAATTTAATGATCAACCTTTACAGTTCACTCTTGATTATAGTGCCCCATCAGAAGGCAATGGAAGTTCATCATTGTCAGCTATCCGGTTCACACACCCAGAGGGGAGAATAAACATACAGATTTTACAGGAAGTAGCACCTATTAGAGTACAAAGTCCATTACAGCTTCTTTATCATGTTAATGGCAGTTGTATTTCATGGCTTTTATGAATGTGTTTTTTTCTGAAGTGACAGGACTTTCCTATCACTGTGACTTCAGATACTCTGTATTGTGTCTCTTTGTTTGTGTAAAAAAAATACGGAAGGCTGGCAACCATACTTTCATTTTTTTTTTTTTTATTTGCTTTAAATGTGACATAATGACCACAAGTGTTACAGAGAGTTAAGAATGATTGACCAACAAATACCTCATTGGAATGGTCTCACCACTTAACGCTCATCCTGTTTTGTGACACAATGAGCCCGTTTACATTCTCACTAAAACTCTGATCATTATCTGATTATTAGTGATCATGTAAATAGTATAATTGATGTATCCTCTTCATTTTGTTCATTATTGCACTCATTTTTGTTCATTTTGATGATTTTTCTCTTTTTGTTTTTCTTAATTTTAAGCTCATTTTAATGATTATTTTCTTCATTTCTTAAACTTCTATTTATTCAATTTTTTTGACAACTTTACAAACAATAAACACATTAAAAAAACAGTAAAAATTTAAATCACAATGATACTTGTGCAACATCACTAGCACACTGAGGTAGTACATATTGTTTACACAATAGCTCATATGGTATATTAAAATAAAACACACAAGTATGAATCAAGAATGTTGTTTCTTCACAATCAAAGTGAAAAGGAAGACAAGCATAAAAAGCAAAACAAGAAGTGACAGATATCACATGCTATGTATTTCAGTCCAAATTATACTGAACTCTCAAGAGTTCCAGTGGCTTCCTCCAATTTTTGCAGGAGAATATGAGTCCTTTTATTAATATAGTGTTCTAGTTTTACCCATATCACTACTTCTGAGATCAGGGATTTCTACATAGGAATGGGGGGGGGTTTCCACCCATTTGACCATTATGGCTTTCCTTGCTAGCATTAACAGTGACTGAATCACATCCTCATTTTCTTTTAGAGCAGCACGGACCTTCCCTAGCAGACATAACACTGGGTTTACTGGTACCTGTTGAATTAATACTTAAGCACATTGCCTTCATTTTCTTCATGTTTTGATTACTTTTATTCATTTCCTTCAGTATTCTCTTCATTTTTTCATTGTATTTATTTTTTGTTCATTATTTTTCCCTTTTTTATGATTACTACGTGACTTCCCTTTTCTACGATTTAATTTTTTCCACATGTGCAAATGTATAAGAATGAAGCAAATCCCATTAACAGGTATACATGCATGAAGACATCGCAGAAATCTAGGAGTGTTGATCTGATTTCTCATAATCATGTCATACTGTTTACAAGATCACTAACAATGTGATAACTCCAGAATCAGATAATGATCAGACTTTTAATGTGCATGTGTACAGGTTCAATGTCAGTGAAATCCAGCATACCAAATATGGATTCCTTAGAAACAGCAGAGCATAGTGCTGTTAATGTAACACTTTATCATGAGATGAATATCTATCACATGGTTGACTCTTGATTTTGTGCCAGCTCTTCACTTTTATTCTTTGGGTACGTGCTGTGCATGGTTCTGACCGGTTCTAACTGGTCAGTGACCGATGAATCGTGCTTCATAAATCAATCACTCCAGGAACATTTCACATGGTAAACCTTTGTGATGTGCGTCATAACCCGAGGAAAACAGGACAACGGTGACGAGTGCAAGACCTTCACTTTTCCTTTTATTCTCCACAGGTTACTATAGCTCATTCACACATACAGTAGGGTGAAACTTACCAGAATAACACACAGCCCATTATAACAGTGCTTTGAGTACCATATCAAGTGTCACATACTTGCTGAGAGTTCTGATACAAGTGATCCTGTGTTTTTCTATGTTGCAGTGTTCTTTCATACGGCTGAAGCCAAGCAACCTGAACTAATCCAAGCAGGAATCTGGACTGAAGGTTCAGTGCGACCATGCTGGGTGCTGCAGTGGCCTTTCACCTCTGCAGCTTTATGAAGCTAGGTGGCCAAACTGAGAGAGATTGATCCAGACTGCGGGGTGGCTCCATATGTTTACACCTGCCAAGTCTCTTACGGAAAAGAACAGCAGGCAGTTGCTTCTCAGGTGTCACAAGAGTGTAGGAGAGGATCATTAAGAGGAATATCAGGTCAGCTTGTGTAGAACTGCTGGGAAATTATATTGTTTTCTGTCCACATACTGTATGGGCCATGGATGAGTAATGTGAGCTTTCATTAGAGAGCAGGAGAAAAAAAAGAAATAGTGGGACTAAATGTGGCTTTACATGGTTAGATTAGCAAGATATATCACACTGTAGGCTTAATTTCTGCTAACACACCACATTCTTTTAAGCCGAGTGTGTTTGTCCTTGTCAGTGGGAGGATCCTTTTATATGGTGGGAGCTGAAGATATAGCTGGAGTTCAAATCTAAAATATAAAAGTAAAGCAGAAAGCCTACATTTACCACAGGATTTGGGTCAATCCTTAGATTTTGGCATCCAGTGCACAAATAGGTTATAGCAGTTACCATGAGATCTGTACAGGACCCCAGTGTTATGTATGTTGATGTAACTGATATCTGTGGATAACAGCCAAAAGGTTCATATGTCCTGACAAAACAGTATCCTCATAGACCTGAGAACACCTTTGCTTCTTCACACTTAGGCAGAAGAGTCCAGCCAAAGTTACCTAATTAACACTGTTAATAATGTATCTGCTGTAATGGGTTAAAGAATGCAATTATAATATTGGGCAAAGCACATTGTAACTTGTGTTAAATGTCCCTTTGCGTTTCAATGGCGTACTTAATCCTTTTCAGGAGAGCTGAAAACATGACAGTTTAACAAAAGTTATGTTAACCGAGTCATGGGAGGTAACTTATTTTCAAATATGTTGCCCCCCCCTCCCCCCCAACTGCTATTTGATTATGTGAAGCTCATCAAGCTTTTGCCTAGATGAAATGGTATCATTTGTTACAGAAAAACACAATACAAATAAATAAACTATTTCAATGTCAATATTAGGGTGCCCAGTATGGATCTTTGAAGGATACCAGAACAGCTTCATTTATTTATTTAAATAAAAAGATGTTGAGTTCTATGAAAGAGGTATAGGTGCAGTAAGTTACACCAACCAAACACATGAAATCCAACTGATCTCACAAACCAAAATACACTTGTGTTCATAATGAGTATCTGGGTGCTCTTCCAAAGCGTTGGAGTTTTCGTGTCTGCATTCCAAACTACAATATATAAACCTCAGACAGACTCTTATAAACCTTATTAGAATTTGTTTTAATCAAGTAAAGCATCCTCATCTGCCTTATGAACTTGTGTAGAAGTTATCATTCCAGGACCACATTTATGAAGTATGAAATTTTTGGAGTTATTTATTGGAATTTTATCTACCAGACTTTTGTTACAATACAAAGCTTCAGACAGATTCTGAGAAAGCTCCACTAAATGTTTCTTTTTGTTCAGCAAAGCATTATCAACCAACCATCTGTGGTAGTTATCAGTCTATGATGATTACTAATACTATGGATTTTTTAGAATACAAAATAGATATAGTGCTAATTCTTTAGGTCAGCAGTGGCACAGTTATACCATCCATATTCTATTATCTATTCATATCAGTCTGTAGTTTAATACTGTTTAATCATGGACTTAAATGAAAGCATTGAGTTTTCATTTCTCAGCCTTAGTGACCCATATACTGAAACTGGAGAAGCATCAATAAAAGTACAATCAATAATAACTTATGCAAGCATGTAATATGCAGCTGCAACATTGATTGTAGCATGAGTCAATATCCGTACCAGTGTATCGGTACCCTCGTCACTCCACCCTCTCCCAGACTCATACTCCAACGCTATCCCTACTTGCTCTACATCTGGTTGAAACTGGTCTGGGACAGCACGTCAAGGTAATGCCAGTGTAGAGCACAATTAACTGTGCCTCCCTTGTTCTTTTTTCACTTAATTTTTCAGGCAGAAGGGGATTATAGTGGGTAAATCTTTTTTATGTAAGTCCATTCCTGGCAGAAAACCTGAACTATGGGAAAAAGCATCAAAGTTCCTGAAGAATTTTCAGCATGAAAACCAGTTTGACCTCTGTTCTGTACTGTTCTTCTGTTCCCTGTCCTTTCATCTCTCCTCTTAGCTCCCCTTTGAGCTCTCCTTTCCTATTACATCTCTTCCCTGCCTTTCCCTACAGACTGTTTCCTCAGTGTTTCTGACCTGAGGTTATGAGAATGAGTACAGTCACATGGTACATTTTATGACGCTTCTGAAATTTCACGATGAGCAATTTTTCTTTCATCTCTCAGCACTAAAAACTTAAGAAATTAAAATCCAAAGCACAAAATAGGCTAAGTATGTGAATAGGCAGAACCCCCTTTTGTCATTAACTTCCTGTGGTTTTTGATGGATTTGTCTTGTTGGTGGTTGTCGCCATTAAAACTTTACAAGGGAGTGTTAATCTGATTGAGCAGATGACACAGATAATTAGACACGGCATGCATTAACCCTTACAGACCTAGAACTGTTTATGTAGTTTTGTTCCAAATGTTATTTTTTTCCCTCAACATTTTACCTTTCCTTAGTGATTTATCGCCATTTATTATAATATTACCCTCTGCGATTTGCATTTTTCAGCGAAAACCAGATATTTTTCTATATTTAACTTACTGATCATGTAGATGCTCATAAAAGCTCCGAGTAAATTTAAAGCTTATTATATCAAAACAGAGAAAACTGAAGAAAAAGTGACTTTTTGAGCAAAACATCATTAAGTGAATGTACAAACATAGATCTACATCCATTGTCATTTGTCAAATTACATGGGTTTTATTGATGGATCAATGTTGCTGAATCACAGTGTTTACACATTCACTATGGAGCCTATGAACATCCAAAAGGGTCATATCTGATGCCAGTGAAAAGCTGAGAAACTGCATTTTACCTCAATTATTTACATGTATTGACAGGATTAACGGTTCAACACTTATCAAACATTTTAGATCAGTAGATGCTTTTGGTTGCTTGTGACTGTTTAGGATTTGAGGGGTTTTTAAAACATTTTCCTCTACATACTGAAATGTTGTACTGACATAGATCTCATTTTAAATCAAAATGTGTTCATTTAGTATTTATATGTCCATTAACTGTTGCTGTAATAGCAGAAGTGAGCATGATGATTAAGGTTCCAGCTGAACAACAGTCTTGTGACATTTGACATTAACCCATAAAGACCCAAACATCTACTGATTTAAAATGTTTGATACCTGTTGATCCATTAAACCTATCAATACATGTAAATAATTGGTGTCAAATACAGTTTGTCATGTTTTCATGGTCATCAGATATGACCCATTTGGACGCTCAGAGGCTCTGTAGTTACCATGGAAACACTGTCACCTTCTACAACACTGACTCACCAATAAAACCCATGGACTTTGATCAATGGCAGTGGATGGACACACTTGGATTATATTCAGTAATGATATCTGCTGAAAAAGTCAGATTTTCTTCAGTTTTCTCTGTTTCTGATTTAATATCCCTCAACTTTAATCTGAGCTTTTATGAACATCTACATGAACAGTGAATTAAATATAATACTTGATTTTCACAAAAAATCAGCATAATACAAAGGATAATATCACAATAAATAGTGATAAATCACTTAAAGAAAGGTTAAATAGTGATAAAAATTCATGGGTCTTTATGGGTTAATCAGCTTTAAACAAAAAAACATGGATTATTTGTCATTATTTAGTGAGGTAAAGGCTGTCTAATAGTTAACTTTATATGTCTTGGTGATATACTGTGTTTCTTAGAGCTCAGCATAAAGAGGGCTCTGGCAGTGCGCCCTGCTGGTGCAACGTGGTGGCGTTATTACCATCCAGCAACCGGTTCAGACTGGACTGACAGCAATATGAACAATGTTCCTGTAGGGAAGTAACACATTCACAGACACTCACCCACCGGTAGTCATTAAAACCCCATCTTCATCCCACTTACAAGTAGAAAAAGTTAACTGAGCTCATGTTTTTTTTTTTTTTTGTTTGGTTTTTTTTTTTTTTTTGTGCCATGAGTCTTAGACTTCCATGACTGTTAATGTTTACAACTGCTTTGTAAGTTGCTTATGAAAAAAAAAGAAGTGATTTCTACGAGGGCGGAAAATCTATCAGGTAATTTGCATGAATGTGGGTTCATATGTACGTATATGCCTGCGATTGCAAAAAAACAAACAAAAAAAAACAAAACAAAAACAAAACGCCATCCACGTCTGCCTCATCTCGCGCATACACAGCCTCTGTCTGTTCCGTGCGCTCCAGACGCGCAAAATAGGAAGCAGCGCTGTTTCCTCCAGTTGCCGGAGATGAGGCTCCTGTACCAGCAAGAACAGCTTTGAACCGGTTTGGTTGCCGGCTACAAAGCGGTATGAAACGGATGCTCAGTAAGCATTGTTGCTGCAGACTGCCTCAACACGTAGGCACCGCAGATCGCAGCTCGTAGAACAGCATTCGAATGTGATGCTTTCTTGTCATCCGTGTAAATTTCGTATGTGAGCTTATATTGGAGAAAGGCTTCCTGCATGGAAAGTTCCCGCAGAGCGCACCTCTGCAGGCGAGTGCTGCTGTGTTTATAGATGCTGAGGTGAGTGCCGCATTTGTTTTGAACTAAGTATCCACCGCCGTGTTTGTCTCACATTCATTCACATTCCTTAACCTTCAACAGATTTAATGTTTTTGTTTTTTAGATTTATGTGCTAATTGATGATTTTATTTTATTATTAATGCCAGTGTCAGTAGCCTATTATCACTGCCTTTATATACAACTCTTATATTTTGATGACATTTCTGTATTGTAACACTACTTTGCCAGTAAACAGATCTTAAATGAAGAGCTTGTAAAAACTTCCCCAC
>JAPQRP010000009.1:20483313-20503672 GCA_037367295.1 Apogon hyalosoma | reverse complement strand
CTGTCTGTCTGTCTGTCTGTCTGTCTGTCTGTCTATCTATCTATCTATCTATCTATCTATCTATCTATCTATCTAATGGACATAGCAGCTCCCTCCATCCGTTGTATATTAACTAAGGGAACATATAATGCTGCTAAAGTTAACAAAGCCCTACTATGGTTATGTTGAAAGTGTAAATTTTCAGGCCATATAGATTAATTTATTAATTGATTTCCAGGATTCCACAGATGCAGGACATCTCTTATCTCTTCCAAATTCCAGTATTTTGGAAGAATCACAAAACAGCAAATCTCAAACCCATGCTGAGCTCACAGAGAGGTGAGAGGATATCTTCAGCTTAAAGGCTAAATACTATGACATTTTGTTGAAGCTGTACTGTTGTGTCTGCTTTTTATTACAAATATTTCCTCATTGGTTTTGACAGGTGACATTTAGGCCCCATCCAGTAGAAATCCGCTACTGGAAATGGGCCTTGGTTCAGAGAGGTGGACGTGTATTCGTTTTAATTTGATTAAAATTCTTTAGACACTCCAGTCTCAGTTTGATTGTCTTAGTTCAGCTAATTTCTCACCAGTGCCAACAGCGGAGAAGTAGGTTATCAGAGCACAGTGCTGCCCTCAGTCATGCTTTTGATATGATTCCGGTCCACATAACAACGACTTGCCACAGGCACTCACATGTAGCAGACCGGCTACAGATTAAGTCATCCTCACATGGTGGCATGCTGACTTTCTCAGAGCCACAGTACAGGTCAGCACAGTTATGCCTCATTAATGTCAGAGATTCTAAGTCATAACCTTAATGGCAGTGCCAGACGACAGTCCAGCCCTAGAGCTACATAGAACAGCACAGCACTGCCTTTCAGCAAATCTGATTTCTGATCTGGTGATATATTGATTATAAATAATGAAAGTCAGCACGTGTATTAGACTCACATGGACAATGATGGTAACAGAGGAAGAAACAATGTTCATACTGTATAATCATTTTAATTAAAGTATAACAGTGTTAGAAGTAAGATCTACTGTCAAAGTCAAATATCTTATAGTGCAAATATGTTGAATGTCTTCTTTCAAATCATTATATCACTTTATTTGTTTCACATATAAGAGCATTTACTGCTGAGACAGTTGTAGATACTACTGGATATACGAGTAGCATTATGTCATGCAAACATATGTTTTCAATAGTGCAATAAATGTAAACGCTATATTTCCTTCAAAAAAACATGCATGTCAAAATTGTACTGTGCTTGGTTAACTGTTCTCCCGTGTATTCAGTAGACATCATTTTGTTTTTCATATTTTTGTAGCTTGCGGTTCTCCTTAAAGGACAAGAAAGACAACACATCTACAATCCCTGAGCAGAAGGTTAGCAGTTTGTCATTTCATATTTATCTGCTGTGAACACTGTGGTTGTGTAGTCGAGCTTCCATGTCACGTTATGTGTGTGCAACTAAAATCCATACTGACAGAGCTGTAGGTCAATCCTTAATACACAATCAATTTATGTGAGAAAATAAAGGTTTTAAAGATGATTAAAATCCTTAAACAGGCAGAAATGTCCATTAAATAGAAAGCTAAACACAACTCCTCATTAATGATACCAACACTGACCTACAAAATGTTACCCTATTAACCCATTTTAAAAGTAATCTATAAGTGGAAGATTTTATTTAGCAGTTGCTTACAAAAGGTTTCTTCTTTTAGAATCACTCAGATTAATGGTAATGAAAACAGGGCTAATTGGTATCAAATCTGGGACAAAGATTAAACTGTCATTGTATATTAAATTTGTAAATCTAATAGTTCTTTCAAATGTTATTTTTTCTTAGTGAGTGAGTGAAAAAACAATATCTGACTCATTCTGACCTATCTTTGTGTTTCATTTTGACCTACATTGCCTGTGTGTTCATGTGTTGGAGTGTATAAGCGGAAAGGGAATTCATTGGTGTGTTTGCATTTCAGGGGGGAGGAGGAGGAGGAGGAGGAGGAGGACGAGGAGAATGTGGTGGTTGTCTTGACAGTCACAATGATTGCAGAGGCAAGAACAGCTGTGACGTAAGTTCTCCTTCTCCTCGGTCTTGTAGGTACAAAAGTTAACACTTCCTTATGGTATCTATGACAACAAGGACCACTGATACCTTCAGGCAGTTTGTGTGCATATGTGCTTACCTGTATGTGTGTGTGTGTGTGTGTGTGTGTGTGTGTGTGTGTGTCTGTGCTAGGTGTGAGCTTGCCAGTAGGTGTTTTGCCACATCGATAGAAGTCTCATTCCTTTCTCCTCCCCTCCTTCCTTCCACCTCCTCTGTGTGACGCACAAAGCAGCATTTTTTTTATGAATGAACGAGAAGGGTGAGAGCGTCGAGACCAACGCCTTATCGGCTGCAGCTGGTAACGACGATGATGCTGAGAAAGAAGTCAGAGCACTCAAAAGATAGCGCTGTTAAAATAAACCAAATAATTTGCGTTGAAATGTCTTATATTATACTCAAATTATTATTGGTCCAGCATCTATTTACGTCAGTCCAGCAGACACACACCCACATATGCACACTCATACACTAAAAAAATGAACAGAGGCAAACAGCTACGTGACTCCCTGCAGCTCTATCAAATAGACTCCTCAGCTCAGTCAGACAACGTTGCCGTGGAAACACCTCCTCGCATACAGCACCTCTCTCTCTGCCTTGTGCACACCCACTTCACATGCACCGACATCAGTGGTATTCCCGCTGCCCCCCCTTTTCCTCCGCACATGATAAATAATCCATGTGGAGGCAGTTCAGCAGCAGAAGTGCCAGGAATGCCGCTCGGATGGAAAGCCATGTGGATTTAAGGATTCCGAAGTACAATTTCATGCTGACTAGCACACACCAGGTGATCTGGGAGCAACAGTGAAACGGCTTATGGAATTGTACTGTGTTGCACATGAGGGATCCCACACTAGATACTGCTGACATGTTAGGAATCTGACTGACTGTCAAAAGTCGGGGAAAATTCTTGTTTAGCTGACCGCTGCTTCATACAGACCTGAGGTGAAAGGAGCGAACCATCAGGTAACATCAGTTTGTGTAAGGATCCCTCCAGCTGTTTACAAAGACCTTATTAAAGCTGCTTTTGTACCTGAGAGAAGCTACGCACTGTGGACTGAGGACGCCTTGTTGCAGAGTTTCATCCTGCCTTTTGCTCTCACCTTTTTCAGGAGGAGCAGGCAACCTCTCACCTCATCCTTCAGCTATTCATTTTAAAAGAAGAGAAGCGAAATGGTCATACAACTTTTGCATCATTTCGGGATTCCACAGCAACATATGAAGCGCTGAAAATTCCTCAGTCCATCTCTCTCACCACTCCTGTCCCACTGCCATCTCCAGTCCTGAGGCTATGTTCTGCTTCTGTTTCCAGAGCCCTTCCCTCAAGGTGCAAGCCCTAGAGGCTGACCTGGGGCTTTCATCCACTCCAGTAGACCCTGAAGCTCAAGAGCACCTATCTGCACAACAACAACAACCTCTTTCGTCTGAGGAGACAAATCTTTATTTAAACCACACTCTGCTCCTACACTCACCGCCTTCGCCACCAGCTCTGCAGGGTCATCTCACAGTCAGCTCATCAGAGCCAGGTAAGTTCAAAGTTTTTCTATTTTGGAAAAGAAATCAATATTTACTATTTATCATCTTAACATACTATAGGTGCAATTTATCTGTATATAATTTATACAGGGATGACCCTCATGATTTCTCAGACCTGGGTGTGTCTCTTTTTGATAAATTAAGTAACAACACATGAGATGCTGTTGCTACCACAAACCTGCAATGTGGTGAATCAGACCTTGCAATATTTTAGTATTTTAACGCTCTTGTAAATTTTAGGATGATGATAGTCATGAAAACTGCTCAAATTTATTGCTTATTGCATCTTTTCTGATGCATATAACTAGGATAATGAAGATATCTTATGACTGACGACACTAGACAAGAGTTTTTTTCTTATGTCTCCTTCTGTGAGATTTTCTCTCATCTCTCCTTCTCATCTTTCAGGGCATAATGTGTCCTTGTTCTCTCTCCTCTAGTACATGCCACATCCCCACAGTCATCAGAATCCAGTCCTGTCCACTCCCCTGCCGCTCTTTTTGAGGGAAATTCAGGAGATGACTCCCAGCCCAACCCATCAGGCTTCATCCAAGGCCCAGACACCAGCCCGCTGCTCTCTCATATTACGACAGGCGACTGCCCTGTTCCCTCGCCACGCTGCCCGAGCCTCAGCCACAGTCTGCGCTACAACTTAGACCCTGACACCGCCCCTTCCCCTCCAAGCTCACAGGAAATACGCATGTAAGCAAAAGTTCCCTCTTTCAATATTCTGCAGAGATGACATGAGTCTCAAGATTTATGTTTCTGTTGTGGGTGAAGATGCCATCAAATTGCAAAGAATAAAAGGATGCACCGGGGGCTGTTTCTTGGATGCAGCCATGTTGGGAGTGCTTGTGTACAGATCCATATAGATTGTCAAGAATGCAAATAACACATGTATTTTCTGTTGTTAGGGCTCGCTGCAGTGTCCATACAGATCCAGATGAGGGCTCTGTGTCCATCTCAATGCTTAACAGACACATCCACACCCTGAGGAAAAGGATCAGGCGTTTTGAGGAGCGTTTTGAGCAGGAGAGGCATTACAAGGTAGGTGGGGGGGCTCTTTCATTTGTTTTTAGTTCATTATTGGAATAGTTACAATAGACAAACAGCTCAAGAGGAGCTTTTGGCAAAGCTGATAGTTGCTGTCAAAGAGCCCAACTTGTTTTGTATTTCAGTGTGTGCATGCTTGGCTGAGTGTTAATTAGAGCAGCTGATACTAGTCACAAATATAGTTAAATGGTAAATAACTCCCTCTACTGGACTATGCGGAACATTACCAGGTGTTACGCAAGGAATTCTGATTTCATTTCATTTCATTTCTTTATTCACATATCTGTTAAAAGAACCAAGTGTAAACACATTACATTTTGCATTTACATTATGTGAACTGGGACACCCTGGGCAGCTGAAGAGCTTTTCGAGAGAGGCCCAGGCACAAAGAATAAATAACACAAGTAACAAAAATGCAACACATTTTACAGTAAGACAAACCCCAAAATACTCACCCTTTTTAAGCACCCACACTCTCACAAAGTACAGGTTTACATGATAAGGACATTGATCCACTGATCCACAGTCTCTCACACACACTCACATACATGAATAAAGGTAATAATTGTAATTCTCCTAACCTAAAACTAATCTAAGCCCTACTCTTAACAAGGTCCAAGTGGTCTAGTCACCAACAGTCATGAAACAAAGTTGCATATAGGCAATGAAAAGGATTACAGCATTAGTTCATATTTGAGCGTATTCCAGTAGCAGTTTCCTCCTAAACCTCTTTTTAAAAACATGTACAATTGGAGACATTTATAAGTCTTTATCAGTATCATTCCATACCTGTGGACCTTTGCAAACACTGAGACTAGTAGCTACATTTGAGTTTCTGTTTTTTTCCGTTGATATGATGCTTTTTCCTAGTCTGATAGGCGTGTGAAGGAAAAGAAATTTGGATTAGGTTGCAAAGTCTGTCATTGAGCATACTGACAACAGAATACATTGTGCAAGCATTATGAAAGATATTGAGTTCAGTAATTTTCAGAAAGCCATAGCAACAGAAGAGTGGATCACAGAAGGGGCATCAAATCTGGACCAAGATATGACATGTATTATTTTTTTCTGCAAAATTAGCAATTTCCCCAGGTGACTGGGAAATGTACTGCTCAAAATAATATTGCAATAATTCAGATGAGGCTCAAATAGTGACCGGTATAATGTAAGGAGTGTTTCACTGGGTAGGAAATGCCTCAACTTAAAAAATAATCCAACATATTTTGATAGTTTTTCATCAGTATGGCATTGTAATTCTTGAATCCTAATCAAACCTGGAATACACTATGAAGCAGACAGACCACTTCCATGGTTTCAAGCACTGATCCCTGTTCTCATCACTAATGTGAGTCTTGTATTGTGGTTTTGTCAGCCGGCCCATAATGATAAGACAGCACATCCAGAGGTTTCCAGGCTCATGAAGGAGCTCATCAAGAGCCGCAAACAGCTTAAAGGTCAGAAATGGCATGCATATTGCAACACAGTTATTCATGTAAAAATACTGACATGCATTGTACATAAACACATAACAACTTTAACAATACATTAATTGCAAATTTGTTTACAGTTTTCTTGTGTCATGTCTATCTATCTATCTATTTATTTATTTATTTTTAGAGCTTAAGCTAAGACAATCAATAGAAGGAGGGCTGACAGAACATGGATGCTTCAACCAACCTGCTGAGCCCTTCAAACCTGGCAATGACCAGAAGGGGGCAACACTGACTGGCATGGAGCTCCAACAGCTTCACAACAATGGCAACACCAAACCAAATGTGGAGGAAACTGTCAATATTATCACCAACAGACTGAAGGAGCGAAGACGAGAACTAGGCCTGCCTGACAGCCTTAAGGTTAATACTGATGACACACACATATATCTAACATATATTAATTATTCAACAAAACAGAATAAAAATGAGATTCAATGACAAAACTGATGCAATGACACAATGCCACGTGCAGGAGATGTCACATTTCCAGATGACCATGGAGAAGACAAGCCTGCAGAAGTGTTTGCTCTATTTTGAAAGTCTGCATGGACGACCGGTAAATGGGCCTGGATGATTCACTATTCTGACTCACTCTAAGCTTCAGGCTTAGGGACTAGTTGGTGTACTCAATACATGACCAATCTTTTCATTTCTTTGTGGGCTTTTTCAGAGTACCAGACAGGAGCGGACTCTGATGAAACCTTTCTATGATAGGTACCGAATTGTCAAGCAGCTGCAGTTTTCCGCTAAAACAACAGTTATCACAACCATTGTAAGTATTTTGTTTACCTTTTTGAAATACACAAGCATTACATGTAAACTTTGTGATGCTTTCCAGTTAGAGAATGATGGTGGTACAAAGACAGAAAGGGCTGTTGACTGTTTTTGCCCAAAGGCAGATAAGTGAACTGCTGTTACTGACCACATACCACCATCAACAGTGGGCCTCATATGTGTTGCTCTGCTACCCTCTAATGGCTGGCAGCAAATATTACTTTTGTCTGGCTGAGAATATGCAGTATTTTGTTGTATTGATCAAACCATTTAGCAATATTTCAGTTGGCATTCTCCTCCCTTGCACTATCTGTTCAATACCATTTCCCCCCTCATAATATGAAAGAATTACAACAATCTCTGAGCTGCAACCAAATGTTAATGTCACATTTTGACAAAACAATGTCTTCTGTGGTGTTTCAGTTATCTCAGCAGAATTTTAATACCATGGTTCACCTCCTCATGTGGACCTGCTCAACAGTTTCTCCCCAAATATTGCTTTGCTAAGGCGCTGTGCCTGCATCCTGTCCTTAGTGCCATCCAAGACAAGTATAATTGCTTTAAAGAAATACAAACTAGCCAAACATCCCAGAAAATTGTTTTCCTTGTTCCAGCATCTCCATTTATTGGCACAGGGCTAATAAACTGTGGGCATAGGTCTGGGCTATGAGAAACAAGTACCATTTTAGAATAAACTGGTCATCAGCAAACTGGCGTTTGAACAGTTAAAAACTGAAACGTGTAAGCCTGGTGTTCTGTAGCTGTACAATTCATCAGTGGACAGACAAGTCTTCATATATGCATGTTAACTTCCTGTTAATGTTCCAGGTAAATTATTCACATACATTTTTTTACTATGTGCGCTTGAATGAACAGGATGAAGAGGAGAGTTCTGATGAGGAGCGTTCCAAACAGCAGCCTCTCTGGCTGAAACCGCCCAGATGCACATCCGCCGATGAATCACTGGACATGTCTGAAACGCCACTGGTTTCTCCTTTAGAGGAGGTCAAGGGGCTCCAGTCTCAGCTCATCACCATGGCAACACTACATGAAGCTTCCAGGTTTGTTTAATGAGATCCATTTTATTTTATTACTCGATGAAGTATATAATGCCAAATATATCCACTGTATTTTTTCTCTGTTGCCTCATAAATGAAGGCACTTGTTACAGAACAGCAAAAAAAAAAAAATGCAGATAATATGGTTTCTTTCACTGAGAACTTTAGGCTGTTATTGTCATAAATGCATAAAATCAGTTTGAAAATGTAAACTTTTATTGCCTTTTCCTCCCTGTTTTGGTTGAACGTTCAGGCCAGAATTATTGGATCACCTCAGGATGGCGAGGATGGAGAAGCGGAGGCTCCACCAAGCACTTCGTGACTTTGAGGAACATTTTTACACTCAGACTGGCAGGTAAGCACACAAATCACACACCAAAACAAAAGTACTTGCCTTTTGAATTTTATTGTCTTTTATTAAACTTGGAACATTTGGTTTTCAACAATGCCTTGTGAAAAACAAACAACAAAAAAAAAACATCCACAAAAATTCCATTGTAATGGTACGACAGTGTAAAGCACACTCACTTAACATTAATAAAGCACAGAGAGCTCAGGAAAGAGACGAAGAGATAGACGTTTGATCTGAACTGTACACTTCCTTTGTACTGTACATGTTAGTCCTCCAAAGTAAATACAGTAAGTTTCTGATTACAATACACACTGTACAAAGCTATCTGAGTAAGGCAACATAGGGACTATCCACCAGTTATGGAAGCTGCAGGTTGTTTTGGAAACAATTTAAAAAAAGTTTTGCCTTTTGTTGCATCTTCTTTCCTCCTCTTATTTTTTTAACAGGGTTTGTCAAAAGGAGGACCGTGGACCGATGGCCGAGGAGTACTGCCAGTATAAGAACCTCAAAGCGAAGCTCCGTCTACTGGAGGCCCTGCTCAGTAAACAACAGGACTCAACCAACACCAGTTGAGTTTCTCACAGTGGGACTTTAAATCTGAACAAACAAGACTCAATCATTTCCCAAAAATCTTGCTGAGAATTGACTGGGGTCTGAACTTGTTTTCATGCCATGCTCATAATGTTGATGCACTTTACATGAGAAAAAGTAATGAAAAATGATGACGATCCGAATGAGTTGGTGGGCAACTGCAGAGTTTTAGTCCCCAAAACACATCCCTTATCATTCATGATCCAGCCTTATATAAACCTGATGTAGCAAGTGTATGTTATGTAGCACGATTCATGTCAGTGATGAGGAGCTGTAACCAGTTGATGTTCGTTACATAGTAGGAATTTTTTTTCTACCGTATGTATATTATGGCACTTTGTTACTTGCTTTTTCCTTCCCAGAATACTATTTTTGGACACAAGCGTCCTAAGTCGTTGTGGAAACTGCATTCTAAAAAAAGTGCTATCTTGGCAAGAAGGATTTTAGTTGATATGCAGTCAGTGAAAACAATCCTGTGGCATTTGTGCATGTCAATTTGTGCTATGATATGCATTAGGAATTTTATATTTATTATGAATTGTGACTATTCATTTTACATGTTCACCTTGGAAAAAAATTAATGTTGGCATCTTGTGCAAGTGCAAGGTAAATCTACTGTCCAATTTGTATTCATCCCCCCATTTTGCTTGTATAATGTTATTTCCCTCTAAATGCCATTGGTGACAATTATCAGAGCTTTTGACATTGTGCACTTCTGGTTTATATAATTTTCTATATATATATCTATATATCAATAAAAATAAATATTTTTTCACATTTATTCTGCTAAACACAGTTTATGGTTCTATTTTCTTTCTTTCTGTTCACTACAGTAAACTAAAGGAGACGGTTGCAGAAAAGGTTGTGATGGTAGAGGTACTGACAGCTTTCATACTCATGCTGCACAGAACTGCATCATGCTTTTAAAGGTTAACAAGTTAATGAGTAGTTCACACTGGTCATCAAAGACTTGGAGAGTACATGTTTGAGAGGCTGTTGCATTAGTACTCTGAGGATCCCACAGCTGTTTGATCTGGTTTTTAATACCTTTGGTATAAAGAAAGATGACAATTGATGCTGCAGCCCTAAGAAATTGTAGTACCAGTCCTTGCCACTAGTAGAAGGTAAAAATACATTTGAATATGTCTACTGCAGATTTGGAAATAAAAAGGCAAAAAAAAAAAAAGAGAAAAAAAACCAAAAACTTAAATTAATATGAAACAAAACACCACACAGATGGTGGACACTCAATCCATATCAGTAATAACAAGGCAAATATCATTAATAAAATAGGGACAATAGACTCAAATAAACAAAAGGAATTTAACAGAAGCAGCCCATGTTTGTTAGTACTATTAAAGGGTTTGGTCAGCACGTCGGTGTTGAATTCCAGGATTTATTGATGATCTATGTTGTTGTCCATGATATACATTTCATGGTTCGAGTTCTTTCATGTGGTTTTAATTTAGTTGTGTTTGTATGGACGTTTTTAACATTTAGGGTAGTCCTTCTCAGGTGAGGAGACAGCGGTGCAGGTGTAGATGTGAGTATTTTGAACTTTGCTCTGCTTTTGGAGTGATGATCTATTAGAGTACAGAGCTGTGATATGTCAGTGTGCATGTCTGGGAGCCTACTAAATCTGCTGCTTCATGCATTGTTGGTCTGCTTCATCAGTTCACGTGGACTTCCTGTGTGTGTTTAGAGGTCAGCCACCTCCAGTCCTTCCCTCCCTCGCTTACATTCGGCTTCTTTTAGCGTCCCACACTGATGTTGCAGGTCTTGCAGCTGGGGTCTTTCTTGGCATTTACTGTGGACAGACTCATCAGCTGGTGCCCACTGATCTCCGCCTCCGTGCCCAGCGCCAGGTCCACGGGCTCAGTGTAGATAACCTCCAAGATGACATCCTGCGCGTGGTGAAATACCAGCTCGCCGTCGCCGTCTTCATTCTGCTTGCAGGTGAGGAAGCGGTTGTTGGTGATGTCAAGCGCGGGGAGCCTCTGCTTGCAGAACTCGTCACCTCTGGAGCCCTTGGGTGCCAGGACCAGAATGACATAGTGGTACGCTGTATACATGCAGTAGAAGTCCCCAAAGTACAGGTTGGTGTCTGGGTTGAAGAGCACGTCAGCACGGACCTCAAAGCGGTGGCGGCCGTAAGGGGAGTCCTGCGGAGGCTTGCCTGTGTTGAACTCTGTGTTGCAGCTGAAGAAGATGCCCTCCAGTTTGCCGCTGATGGGTGAGCCGTGACTGCCACTGTTGTCCTTCACTGACGGCAGCATCCGGCTCCCCTGCACCTCCCTGGGCACAAAATAAAGGGGACAACATTTTCCATGAGCAAACATCTCATTAGACTTATCATGATGATAAAATTATAGCTGACAATATGAATGATCCCTCCCCAATCCCTCCCCAGTCCCCCTTCACATTCTCGTTGGGTTCGTGAGGTGCTTTATAATCTGAAGCTTGAGAAACTCAGGTTTACACTAAAAGGCTTGGTGAAATCATTTCATGTTACTTGGGATCCTTTTTTGAACTGCATACATTTGCTGGACTTTTCCTCTGAGTTGGATGAGTGATATGTGTACATGTTTATTTACTTTTTGCTATTTATCTTATTTAATATTACTTATTTATTTTTCAATTTATATATGTTTGTATGTATACGTGTATCTTGTGTCTTTTTTTTTTAAGTTGAACATTTTCTTTAACTATTTCTTTGTCTTTTATTTGGGTTTTTGAGCAATTGGCCTAGGGTGGTGGGTGAGAAGGGAGTTGACATTCAGGTGTGACAATTGATGTCTATTCTGTATCTGTATTTTTCTACCTTATGCTGTGCATCACTCTGTTCAAAATGTTCTATAAATAAAGTTATAAAAAACAAAAACAAAAAACAAACATCCACTGGCGACCACTAATTCTCCACTAATTCTATCAATCCATGTAAATAATAGTTTGTCATCTTTTCATGGTCATCAAATATGACCCATGTGGACGTTCAGAGGCTCCTTAGTGAACATGGAAACACTGTCATCTTTTACAACACTGATTCACCAGTAAAACAAACTAAAAAAAAAAAAAAAAAAAATATATATATATATATATGCCACATTATATAGATGTGGGATAATTTCCCACTTCAGTTGATTAGTTAGATTTTAGAAATGGTGGAGGGCTGTGGTGACATTTTCAATCCATCAGGTTTCATTACAATAAGATCAACAGTGTTTGAATCCAGACAGTCTCATATTGGAATAAACAGAACCAACTAATTATCTCAATTGAAATCTGCTTCAGATTCAGTATTTTTCGAGATAGAATCACTATGCTGCAACACCAGGATGTAGAACAAAACACTCCCTTTTCCTTTAACCCTCAAAGACCTAAACAGCTGCCGGTGACCAAAAGCATCTACTGATCTAACACCTTCTGAACCACAATCCTATCAATACATGTAAATATTCAGGTAAAATGCACTTTCTCAGCTTTTCAGTAGCATCAGACGTGTCTTTTTTGGATGTTCAGACTTAATGTTTTTTTTATTCTTGATTGTATCTTTTAATCTTTTATATTTTTACTCTGACAGACCTCTGCATAATAATTCCTATGTACCTGAATTTGTGCAAATGGCAAATAAACTACAGCATCTATCTGAGCCTCTGAACGTCCAAATGGGTCATATCTGATGACCATGAAAAGATGACAAACTGCATTTTACACCAATTATTTACATGTATTAATAGGATTAATGGATCAACAGAGATTAAACAGTTTATATCAGCGGATGGTTTTGGTAAAAATTCTGAAAAATTCTGTTTTTATTCAGTTTTTGCTGTTTTGATAATATAGTTTAATGAAAACTGGTACATTAAATTAAGGAAAATACATGCTTTTCACTGAAAATACAAAAGATACTATGATAATAAATCACTCATGAAAGGCAAATGTAGAGAAAAAACTCATTTGGGAGTTGCCACAAAAATAGTCCCAGGTCTTTAAGGGTTAAAAAGAGCAGACTGAAGCAAATTAACAAATAAAAATTCCAGCCCATTAATTCCTCTGTGGCAGCTGCATGTACTGCACACAGAATAAACCTCAGCTCAAAGTTCCTGTTATGAACATTAATTATAAAACAATCAGAGGATGTCATTATATCAGAATTGATGCTCTGTTACAGTCATTATGTGATTATTTTCCTCCCACCCAGGTTATGGGAAGGGAGGCCTCATCAGGTATTTATGTCAGTACTGTTTCCTCCCCACAGGATGGCGCAGTTGAACAGAAGCTCTTTCAGGGCATGGAAGCAGCTCCAACTCAGCAAAAGAGAGATGCTGATCCAGATGACGTCATGCCAACAAAAGATGCTCTTAGGATGAGGCTTTAGTGCACACACTGAGTGACTTAACAGCCAGTGAGCATTTTATTTTCCCTCGAGGAAGAGTGAGAAAAGAACAACACTAGTGTAGAGGCAGACGTGTACACATCCAACCAAGCAAGATGCGGTATAGACTGTAGCTGTAACCAATGCATAAAAATCAGCTGCTCTAGGGATTCTCTCTATTCACTGTCTGTCATAGTCTCTTCTCACATGAAAACAAATCTGAACAGATCTGGCTGTCACAGTCAGTTTCTCTCTTTTTCTGGCTTCCCTAAAACCTGTCTGCTATTGTCTGGCAGAATTATAATAGGCTCAGGCTGAAGAAGTAACAAGGCAGATGTATTTTGTTGTTTTGTGTAAGTGAGCAATGGGAAACTGATGCTTTTGTGTGGATTTATGGCGGTAATTTCCATGTTTTGAGCAACTGCACCATTTAGCTGCATCCTCTCATCATCATTTCTGCCTGCCTAAACTGGAGAAGAATGCATTCATCCAAAATTAGGTGGAGATTAGAATTGTGCGGTGAGCTGTGTTCAAAACATCAAGTCCTTGGATGGAGACTTTTATTTGCGACGTTTTCTCTGTCATCACAGAGCATCTCAGTGCTACACAAAAACACATGCAGTCATAGAAAAAAAATTATTAGACCACAGTTGTTTTCCTCAATTTCTTGTTCATTCTAATCTGGTGCAACTAAAGGTACATTTGTTTGGACAAATATAATGATAACAACAAACATAGCTCATAAGAGTTTAATTTCAGACCTGATATCTATCCATTTTCCATGTTTTCTTGATTATAACCAAAATCACTTCAGTTCTTACATCAATATCTATGAAATTGTACTGACAAAAACAGTGCTTTTATTCATTCCATGGTTTCTTTTCTGTCTGTTTTAGTCACATTATACACACAGGAGTTAGTACTTGATTGCATAACCATTGTTTTTGATGACTTATGATGGTCTAATGATTTTTTTTTGTACCTGTGACAGCCTTTAATTCTAAACTCCATTAGGCTGGTAAACACTTCCTGATACAGTCCCATATTATTTTCACAGAATGACTTAAACAAATCCTAGGCTTCCCACCTGCAGTGGTCAAAGTACTCCTTGTTTTGGTTCCTATAGAAGACAGAGAAACGCAGCATCCGACCAGCGATGACCTCTGCTTTCTCCAGCAGCTGGTTTAGATGCACCGTGGAATAATCTGGAAACAGACATGACATAAACATCATCGCTTAGTGGGCTACATTAGTGGAATACAGATTTATTTATTAATTATAGAAGAGTGCCTGCGCATAATAGCCTGAATGTAAAATGAAGTCTTGCACTCAAGGATCCTGAAGATAATATACTATATCAAGGACACTTAGATGTGACTCGACAGCTTATGAGTCAGCATTTAGCTCAAGCACATTTATTTAAAGCTTGGTTGTTGACATTTTTCTCAGAACTTGAAGGTCAGCACCTCTTGTGTGTACGCTAATAAAGATGATTATATAGTGGTTGAATGTATTTCTATAAGTTCTATACTATTATTATAACATACTGTTACGAGTCACACTGATTGTGTTATGGGGACAGTTTGTGGCGAGTCACGTGACTTGTGTTGTTTACAGTGTCACCGAGTCATGTGACTGTGCGCTGCTTTCCAAGTTATAAATATGTGTTAAAAGCAAGTTGCTGTTATGTGTTATGTAGTCATATGGGTCATGTTATGCCTGTTGGGGAGAATAGCTGAGTTAACTGGGTGGAGGGAACATTTCAGTTTGATGCCATGACTGAACGATCTGTCCTGCTGTCATAGAGTCTGTGCTGTTTTACATACATGTTTGAAAAAGAAAGTAAATAAAACTGCCATCTTGTAGTTGATCGGTGTAAGGAGGCCGGAGAAGCGCAACCAAAGTTCTCTCTCCTGTGACTTTATTCCACCAAAATGTCACAATAATGCGTTTTTTTTTTTTTACGTACTTCTACGGCATTTTAGATCATTAATAAGTACCTTTTTAGTTGTTTCAGGTTATTTGTAATGGTTTTTCAGGCGATAACCAATCTCAAAGTGATTATTGTGTACAGGGTTTTCACAGTACTTTGAAAAAGTCTTAGGCCAACATTAGATTTGTTGGTTCAGTAAAATTATAATGACCTCACCAGACATTTTTCAGTCTCTGTATTAAGATACACTCTGGATACATGTGACGTATGTACAGCATGGCAAAAAAGCTTCAATAAACCAAAGTGGTCGTATTTAGTGTGACCTCGCTTTGCACTTAACATATCTTTAACCCCTTTTTTTCAGACAATATCAGATCTATTGCATTAATTTTCTGATGTTTTATACTAGGTTTCATTCAACACATGTCAGATGTTTCTAACTGTTTGAGCCGCTTCTTGTCAAGGGGTAAGGGGTCACACTAAATAGTGACTTAAACCTTTACAACCCATTCAGTTCAGTTTTTGTGTGTCTTTTTCTTGTTGTATGTGGAGAAAAGATAATGAGAAATAAATATGTATATTCATTTCAAACCTGCAAAAATAACAAAGCTAAAGGTGGCCTAAAACTTCTGCACAGAACTCCACACCAATTGCATTTGGTGTTCAAATAGTAAAGCTATACTGTGCTTCATTAATGGTCATGTTGGACAGATTTTTTTTATGTATGTTTCACAAGTGCTATACATCATTTATTAGGCATTAAGACCTGCTCCTTGAGGTATTTCAGGTCATTTTCAGGGGGTCTCCATCAGCCTCTTGTCCTGAGCCAGAATAGAAACAATGAGACTACTATGTGTTCAGAAAGTCATTTTTTTGAACAGGATATAGTGTATGCTTCTAGAGCATTGCTGAGGAAATCATTTGAGCTGTTTCAGTTTGTTTATCGTATTTGTTCAGGTGGTTGTCAATGGCCTCCGGTGGTGAAGGAGTAAGACTACACTACGTTCCAAAAAAGGTCATTTTGGACAAGTTTTCATATGTGTTTTTTAAGTATTATAGATAATTTCTGAGGCATTTGGTATTGCTCCCTGAGGTGTTTCATGTTGTTTCTAAGGCCTTTTCAGGTGGTCACTAAGTAGTAAGGCTTTAGTATGTGCTTCAGAAATGGGTTTTGGTATGGTTGTAAAGTATTTCAAATTATTGCAAAAGCATTAACAAGTGCACCGTAAGGTGTTTCAGATTTTCAAATGGAAAGTAGTATTAGCACAAGCAGAGGAGTTGTAATGCTATACTTTGTGCTTTGAGAGTGATCATTCTGGGTGGATTTTTACATGTTGTATTTAGGGCATTAGCAAGTAGCCTGTCCAACAAATTAGCCTCCAGCAACAGAGGAAAAGCTCAGAAGCTTAACATTTACAGTATAAACTGCTGATTTTTAATCTCTTGTGTACAATATAATCACATACTGTGTGCAAACAGATTACCTTTCTGTTGAGGTTTGTATTTCTTAGTCAAATTTTTCATTTAAAATTTCCTGTCGTCATTAACGGCAGGAGAAAAATGCAAAGTTCTTGCTTCAGAGCATCGACATAATAAGATACTACATTCACCATAAGGTCACGAGTCTCCCCGTCTACATATGTCTAGCAGATTTTCAGTCTCAACACATCACTGTTATTTATTTGTTCTGGCTGCCTGAAAGATAAAGCCATTTGCGATTGTAGCTGTCAAAACAGTTTCATTTCAGCTTTAGACTTTTTAGCCTTTTTTCCCTTTTAACTACAGTTGTTAAAGACAGGAGAAATGAATACAATTTAGTAATTAAATGAAAGCCTGGGAATTTGACAGTAATGGCAGGGCTCTGACATGAAAGATCAAATTTACAGGAGCAGCACAAATGCAGGAATAGAAAGTCACTTGTGATGAGGAGGATCACTGATATTATTAAGCATTCTTCTTAATCAGTTTTGGTCAGCATGTTTTGCCATCTCAGCTGCTTCTCTACCTCCTGTCTGCAATGGCCCCTCCCTCACTGATAAACGGTGCCCTCCACCTCATTGCATCCTGGTTCATTTTCTCCCCTCCCCCACTAAGCCTCTCACCACTGATATAGAACTCGGTGACCTCTGCTCTGCATCCTTCCTTTAATCCTTTCCGCTCCAGCCCATCATGCCTGCCTCCGTCTTTCCATTTATCTTCTGCCGCTCAATTTCAATTAACCCCCTTCAGTTTTCTTCTCACTTTACCCAATATTTGTTATCACGTTCTTCAGCCTCAAACAAGAAAGCAAAGTTTCCCAGATTACAATCCAATTTTGATAAATCCTTACCAGCGGTGCAGAATTCGATGATTTCGCTCCATTCAGAAACAGCGTAATCCCCGTCGGTCTGTTTGGATGCGGTTTGAACGGCTACGGTGTACTCTGTACGTGGGCTCAGGAACCAGTGACCCCTCACAGTCATGGGCAGAGGCACTGCCTTGGCCACCAGTTTAGTGGGAACATCCTAGAAATAAAAACAAAAAAACAACATGACTCAAGAGATATTCAGCTACGTTTTAACATACTGGCACATAAGTACATATTTCATACAGGTGGTAGACTGGATTTTCCTGTGGTTTTGTTCAGTGTTTACTATTCTGTGTATCCTGCAGCCCTGCCTTAGTCTCAGTGGGCTGTAGCTGCTCATTGATTGGACCAGGAGCTCCTGCCTAGCAACAGAGTCAGTCCATTAATCCAGCAACACGACTGCCGCACACTAAAATCAAAATACTTGAGAGGGGTCACCTGCAGTAACCACAGGAAGAGTAGAAAACCTCAACTTGACAGCACCCAGGAAGTGAAAGACAGGAGGCTGATGAAATAAAACACATCGATTTACTGACTATCACGTGAAGACGCTGAGGTGTTTCTCCTGCTGGTGCAATTACTCTCAGGTACAGAAGGCTGTTTCTGTGACATTAGCCTATCGCAGCAACACCTCCCTCAACTTAAATTAGTCTTTTTCTTCAAGGAGAGCAGGAAGGTTGCAGCAAGAAATGTTAAATGTTATGTTTGCTGTAGGTGTTTTACCTCAAATTTCATTCAGGAGCTTCTTAAGATCTAATGTACATATGGCTGCATATTCAAGTTATAATCTAAAACAACATCAGAGGATTTTTACACCAGCAAATGTCTTTTTTTTATCTTAGTTGTTGTCTTAGTAATAATATGGTCTGCAAAAAACAGATATGGACGTTAATCGAGAAATATGTACATCCAATCATTGCACAGTATTGTTGTAACATATCATTGTAACAACAAAGCAGTTTTATTACAACACTGGATAAAAAAAACTATAATACCCGTCATACAAAAGAGAAACCAAGGTCTGTACAACATTAAAAAATGTAAAAAGAAAGTAAAGAAATAAAACATTTGAAAAAAAAAAAAATCCCCAATGCATTAATATATTAGTAGTGCAGGCTATTCATTTCCATAACCATTGTACACCAGTGCATTAGTTTAAACTACTTTTCACACATGAAACCTCTTTGTTCTACATGCAACTGTTTTCTTATTTATGAAATGCAATAAACCTCAGCAGGACTACATCGAGTGACACACAGGTGACTCATCTCTTTGTAGTGTTGGCTTCAGCGGGTTCATTCGCATCTTACCTTGTGCTTGAACTTGTTTGAGTTCTTGTTCTCCTTCTTGTTCAGGTCAATGAAGTAGTGTGTGATACGCTCCTTGCTGCGTGGTTCCATGTCCCAGCAGATCTTGAAGGAGTCGCAGGTGATGTTGCTGATCTTGATGTTCTGTGGGACTGGGAGCTCCTCCATTTCTGAGATGCTGCCGTCCTGGGATTTACTTCCTGTTTGAATAGAAAAGAAAGAAAAAAGCAAAAAAAAAAAAATAGCAGTCAGAAACAAGCTGATATATAATATATACACTGTAGATGTGACGCAGTATGTAAGGGTTTTAGATATTTATTACCTTGAAATAACCATTATGATTAGTAGGAACAGTAATAACAAGTGGTACCAGGCACCTCAAACCCCGACCCTCACACGTATTGTAGCTTCTTTTTGGCATTGATCCAGCTGATGTCATCATGTCCATGCATGTGATGATGTCAGCATATCAACTGCCTCTATTTATGTGCCAAGTTTGAAGTAAATTAAAACAAAATTGGTGTTTTTATAGACAGTTAAAATTTCACCCATTACAAGTAAATAGGAGAAAAAAAAAAGATTTAAAAACTTCATAAAAAATGTTAACATTGACCTACTTTTCCTGAAATATAACCACATCTATTCTGGGTTACTGCCAATCTGTAAACCCAGTTTGGTATGAATTCAAACAAAAGTTTGGCTGCTACAGACATTTGAAATTTCACCCATTACAAGTAAATGGGGAAAAAAAAGATTTAAAAAATTCTTTAAAAAATTTAACTTTGACCTACTTTTCCCAAAATGTAATTAGATCTGTTCTGGGTCAGTGGCAATCTATAAACCCAATTTGGTATGAATTCAACAAATAGTTTTGTTGCTAGAGTGTTAACAAACAAACAAACCGAACCAAAAACAATACCCCTTGCCTCCCCTTCAGGGGGCAGGATAATAATAAAGGGATGTTCATATACGGTATTAATACTATTTCATTTGACCAGGCAGTGTCTATAGAAGCCAACAAATCCATTTATATAACACATAAGTGGTGGACAAACGTCTACATATAGTTTCTCAGAAAGGAGAACAGTACTTATCAGTGGTTTATAATCATGTTATTTATTGAACACTTACACAGATACATACAAGATCTATAAATAATTGCTATAAAGTATACTATGCAATGTCACAATAACATTATGACAAATTACTCCCCTCCCTTGAAGAATTTACCAAGTTAATGAAAATATTAATTTAAAAATGATCTGCAGAGTCTATGATCAGAACCATAGCAACGATCTATTATCCATAACAACAGCCTTCTGTAATACAGACTGTGGAACACCAACACTGACCCAATCTGAATCAAATATTCAATAAATCAATTATAAGTCAGTGTAGAAAGTCTTTACCTTTAATCTAAACCCTTTAAAGCATGTCCTATTTATATA
>JAPQRP010000009.1:20466151-20483213 GCA_037367295.1 Apogon hyalosoma | reverse complement strand
ACACACACACACACAGAGAGAGAGAGAGAGAGAGAGAGAGAGATATATAGAGAGAGGGACACCCAAGGGGAAATCTATACGGTCCAAAATGATAATAATGAGGGTTTTAATTATTCTTCTATAGGACTGTAGATAGGAAACCTAAACCCCTTTATGTAAGATACTAGAGTCCAAACGAATGCCAGTAATTCACAGCTTTAAATCTTATATCTGCACTTCTAGGCTTTCCACTGAGTCCTCTGGGTTTTCTTTCTTTTGGTCTGTTTTCTCCGCCCCCTTCTTACTGACTATTAACCTACTGTACCACTGCAGATGTTCAGTCTTGCAGCCTTTTGGTTATTATTCCACAGACAGTGTTCACAATCTGGCACAAACTGTGGAGCGCTGTATCTACTACACACTCACAAAGAACTGCCTGCATGGATAAGTACCATATATGTTGCCATAGAAACACATCAACCCCTCAACACACACCTATCACAGCTTTTTCGAGCATATGTGGCATTAAATATTTCACATGCTGCTGTTTGAACCTCCTCTCTTCTCTGCAGAGATGGATGCATTTATAATCAGGTGTGAAGAAGAAAGTTAGCAGCGTCAGAAAAAGGGCAAAAAGTAAGCACCAGTAGGGCATATAATCTCGATGAATGTTACAGTATTTCAGGAATTTGCATAAAAACAGATCATTTTATTTTCTTTCTCTGTATTTGAAGGCAAAAGCAAAAGCATTCTCCATGCATCTTAAATTTTACTGAACTTAAGTGAAAGTTTTCATCAACATGTAGCAAAGGCAAGCAGCTCAGAGTGCACACAAAGGCCGATGAAAATGTCAAAACATGGTTCAATAAGAGCTTTGTACAATTAGGATGAATATAGACTTTGCGTCACATGAAGAGACGCCCACTTGGCATGGCAACAATGTGTTTTCTGTGCACATTCTCGTCTAAACACGAGAGTGAGTAAAACAGAAAAATGTGGAATTTGGGAGTATCGCAGAGCGCGACTGGACTCCATAGACAGCTGACAATGGCAGAAGCAACGGAGCATGGAACATCCATCTCCACTCATCAGCTGAGAGGAGGCCAGATGAAAGAGTAGTCTCATAATTGGGTTGTGTGTACTCTCCCACTGTCTCGCCTTTGCAACACACTCACTGGTGTATTTGTAGATTGATGCATTTTAGAAATAGCCAAGTAAAACATCCACCATCTGGCTTGTCCTTGAGAGTTGATAACAGTTCATTTCAACCTAGACTCATTAATTTCCTTTTTTTTTTTCTCCATGATAGTCTCAAAATAGCATCTCACATATAAGTCGATGTTCTTCACCATGTTTTTTCTCAATCAGCGGTTCATCCAGTTCTTTGGAATAATCACCTTTACTTAAAAGACCACCTACTGCTAATAGCTCTGGGTAACCTGTTGCTTTTAAAACTCTGTGGAGTTTTTAACAGTGTGGATGGCTTTTTTTTTGTGACAAAAACCGAAGTCTGTGTGAGTCATTTTCACTTCATTTTTATTTCAAAGAAAGACCACCTACTGTTAGCAGCTTTGGTTAACTTATTGCTTTTGAAATCTCTTGAATGTAATATTAAATTGGATGTGGATGAATCTGTGGAGAATTTTTACCTGCAGCTGGCACCTGAAAGAACAAGTGGTACAGCATATTTACAGATTCAATGCGCCATCTGAACTCAGAATGTGGGCAAAAAAACCCCAGCAGTCACTCCTACACCCTTGCACACACACACACCGTCATCAAAGCCCATCTCATTATACTTAAACTCCTCTGAGCTGAAAAGTTTGGCTCAGACTGAGAGGATCAACTCAGGACACAGCAGGGCAGGCCTCTGTCAGGAAACGCTCCACAGAGTCCACCAGGACCAGACAGTGATGTCAACACTGCAACTCCCCACTTGAGAATATACATCACTGACCTTTAACAAAGAAGGGAAAACATAAGGCTTGTTGACATTTTCTGACATCCAAGTCGGGGAAAGATGAAATATACCCAGAGGAAGTGAAATACTGCCAGAGATTTCTTCTGCTACTTGTCTAAAAGTTGAAACTGAAATGTGGAATTTTTCAGGGAAGAGAATGTACAAGTGAATGTGTTTGTCTAGTGTAGGTGTATTTTTTTAGATATTTTTTTTTTCCTTTTTTGCTCAGCACTGATCATTTGTTTTAAAAGACAAACTGCTATTCACTCCATGTTACCTGTAGTGTACTGCTGCAACCATGAACCAAAACCAAACACTAAAGATGAAAAACGTGTTAACTCTGTTGCCGTGTTGTGCCTGAAGCAATGTAAAATCCTCTGTTCCTTAAAATGCCAACTCTTATGTTTATCCTCCAGGTCTACAGCTTCTCAGCGGCCGGTGATTCACGGTGCTGATGCAGCTCCTGTTTAGTCTAACATTCTCCTAATTAACCTTCAAATTAAAGTATTACCAACACAGTGAAGCTTTCTAAATGCAGTCAGATATTGCCAAGACTAATACTCCTCTGGCTACTCAGTCAAACCACAAGTGATGTTGTCAGGGAAAACAAGTTCTGATGGCTACACAAACAGTGAAAAGGAAATGCTTATTAGACAGGGACACTGAGGTTTCGTGTTTAAAAAAGCAATAAGCAGTTGAACACTGACCTGCCTTTGTACCAACACATGTTAAACCATTGTATCATCAAGAATATTAATCTAGTTATACACTGTAAAGGTAGCCTGTCCTACTGCAAACACAGTTGTTTTATTTGATCTACTGCTAAGCTCTGCTCTGCTCTGAACCCTCGGGGACACTGAGAACTCAGGATGAAAGATGGAAGGAATAAAGCCAAGCAGGATGAAGGTCAAGTGGGAAGGGAAAAAGTAAAGTCTTTTAAAACCCCACATGGGAGGCCTAAACCCTCAGCTGGACATGCCATAAACTATGTAATTGTCGCTCTTAGGGTAGCTACTGTCTTGGAATATTCAGCTTGTGTGTTATATTGTTTTTAACTTCAGTGTGCCTCTGTTGTTTTGCTGTACAGATGGTGGGACTCTGAAATAGTTCTTGTGAAAAATTAAAGGCAAATGTTAAACTACCTGCTCATTTATAGCTCGTAAAAAAAGAGTTTTTATTTTTTAGCTCTGGCACAACACAAATTGATACCAGATCATGCTGAGTATCAAAATGGAGGTAAAAGCAATTTAAAGGAAAAACATTGTCTACTCAGTAGAACCCAATCAAATGGTCTTATTGGGTATTGCCCTTTTACTCAGTGTGCAGTCAAATGCCAGAGCATAGAGATGCAATATACGCAGAAGGATCAATACAAATCTTGTTAACATGCGTACGTGGGGCTCTCCTAATGGCTCTCTGTGGTAGGATTTGTTCCAGTCACACCTGGCTTGATATTTTGAATTACTTGATAGCAGTCTTTATGGGCAAGAGGTTGGTGATTTGTTTCCTTTTCAGGTCATCTATATAAATATATACTATGGGTTGACTGCAGAATAAAATGTCAAGTTGTGCTTTTCTTTCTTACAATTACGTAAACAGAACTACCTCATGATCATAAGAAACCATTGTCTCCTGCTTCATGAGTGGGCACACCGTTCAGACAAACAAGCCACCTACTTTTTGCAGTGTTAGGGCTAAAACTGAACCTAGTAGACACGAGCGTAGCAGAAGACACTCAATAAGCATCGATTCTTGTAGGCCTTTGAAAATCACGCCTTTGTTGCTCTCAGTGCACGGGCTAGACTGAGACAGAGACCATGCTGAGAGCAAAAGAAGCTGCCAATGCAAAAACATTTTTCTCTCTACCAGAGAGAGATAAACAATGCCCTTTTCATCTGGGTAACAGTGTTTCACCCTTTTCACATCAACTGGATGCTAAAGAGAAAACAAAAACATGGTGGGAGTTAAAACCACAGTGCGGACCATCCCTATTTAGAAAAGCTACTAAACTGAAAGGTGCTTGAGGGAAGACAACTATCTATTTTTTTATTGTTAATCCTTAAAGATCTAGAGCTACTTTTGCAGAAACTTCTAAATGTAATTTCTTTACCTTATAATACCAATTTATTACACTATCATCCTCTGCATTTTGTGTTTTTCGGTGAAAAGCTGGTATTTCCCTATTTTGAATTCACTGACCATGCAGATGTTCTTAAAACCTCAGTGTAAATATGAAAGTTATTATGTTAAAGCAGAAGAAAAAGTAACTTTTTTTTGCTAAATATTTCATAAACTGAACATAAAACAAGCATCTCATCTGACAAACTACATGAGTTTTATATGTGAATCAATGTTGCAGATGGTGACATGGTTTCCATATTCACAACAGAACATCTGAAAATCCAAATAAGATGTATCTGACGCTGTGGAAAAGCTGAGAAACAGCATTTATCCTGAATTATTTAAATGTACTGATAGGATTAACAGATTAGAAGCTCTTTAACATTTTAGATCAGTAGATGCTTTTGGTTACTAGCAGTTGTTTAGGTCTTTGATGTTGAACAAAAATTGCAATAAGGATCATTTCAAAATTTGAATTATTCAAGCACATAAAAAAATAAACATGCATGCATGATTGAAGACAACTGGTCAAAGCTGCAGCGCAATGACTCATAGAATGAACAAAGTCTTTTATACAGAATTGTAATGAATTATTTCATGGAACCATTATGTGACAGCATCTTGAACAGCAGTGTGTGTATTTGTAAATCTTGCCAGCCCAGTCATATCACACCTGCTCACATGACCAAACCAAAATGCCAGCTTACTCAGACAGTCCTGTGTGTCATAAGGCTGACCCGCTGTTATACCCTGTATCTTGCTGGATAAGCTAAACCAAAGTCCCTTCTGTAGTAACTGTTACAGTAGTTACTAGTAGCAATCCTTTGAAACATCTTAGATACAACAGTCGGCCATTGCCTATTCAAGCTGGAAAAACTCCCCTCTCAGCTTCACTCTGGTTTTGCAAGGACTGAAAATTAAGCCTTTTGTTTAATTGTTGCAGCACGCAGTAATGGGTGAAATAATGCCTTTGTCATCTAGTAATTGGCAGGCACAACAACACTGAGGGAGCTTTACTTCAACTTGATAGAGTAAGTTGGCGATGTGTTAAGGCACCATTAGTTGAGTGTTTTCTTGTCCTTACCCTGAGCCTAACAGTCCCTGATGGTGCCACAGCTGGAGTAGCAGCTCAGATGGAGAAATTTTGCACAGCACATGAGACAGTACATGGTCCATGGACAGTTTATGGCAGACATCTGTCATGACAACTTAATTATGTCAGCAAGGTCTGCACAGAGGCCTTACACTTGCACTGTCCATTTCATTACATCGTTGAAAAACTCATTGAGTGTCGATATGAAGTCAAAATGGTGACAAATCTGCACCCGCAGCAACATCAAGGAGGAGACTTTGTAGCCCCCTATACCTCTGTGTACCAGCGCAGAGATTTCTTATTCATAAGAGTGGATTGTGTAATCACCCCTCTCCTCATGACTCTTACTGAAACATTCACTACCCCTCACTTATTCATGTCACAATCCAAATGATTTAACATAACAGTTAAGGCAGCAACACCCACTTCCACAGAGGGACACACAGATACAACTTGTATCCCACCATTTCCTTTGTCCATTGAAATGCTCACACAGTCCTCAGTGTGTTTGAGAGCGCTCTTTCCCACAGACAGTAGGCCTACAGAAGCAGCCTGCATTCCCATTTGCTGGGTCAGCATAGGCACATAAGCTTCTCATGCTGGCAATTAAATATTAATGGGTTTAAGAGATAAATTTAGAAAGCTATGTGAAACTGAAATGAATACGCACTGTGCAAACATATGAACTGACCAGATAATAAAACAGTTTTTCCAAGAAATCCAGAAATGTGCAATGCAGTCTTTTACCCTGGGGTGGGGCAGGGAAGTGTAATATAAACCATCCATCCATCCATTTTCTGAACCCACTTTATCCTCACTAGGGTCACGGGGGTCGCTGGAGCCTATCCCAGCCACTTATGGGCGAAAGCGGGGTACACCCTGGACATGTTGCCAGTGCATCGCAAGGCTGACATAGAGAGACAAACAAAAACACTCACATTCACACCTATGGGCAATTTTAGATTAACCAATCAGTGCATGTCTTTGGATGGTGGGAGGAAGCCAGAGTACCTGGAGAGAACATGTAAACTCCACACAGAAAGGTCCCACCGACTGGTGTCGGAATCAAACCCAGGACCTTCTTGCTGTGAGGCACAAGTGCGATCCACTGCACCACCGTGTTGCCCCTAATATAAACCATTTTTGGACAGTATTTCAAGAGATATATAGCTATAATTGAATTCACTGAATGGTCAAACCAAGAGGTGCACCCAGATAACAATAGTACAGACTGATCCAATACAGGCAACAGAAAAGGTCAGCACCTCAGAACTTTTACAACACACTGTCTTCAAGGTCAGGTATCACTATTGGTGTATCATATTAGGAAAAAAGCACCATCAAAACCTGCAAATTGGGCTACAACTGATATCTCTGTCCAATGTCAGCGATAACACCTTATTTAAAAAGAGGCTAACAGTTATTCAAGAATCACCAGTAGTGGCTTTAGACTGCAAGAATATAAGCTACTAATTTGCACAGAAGGTAGAGGTTGTGACTGTGTTTCTCCATAAACAGAATATGTGGGTGTCTCAAGGACACAGACAGTATTTACACTGTGTTGTCCTCTTGACAAATAGAAAAGTGGCTGTTGTGCTGCAAAGGCCAGACTTCTTCCCAATGACCCTGCAATAGCAAGCACTGTGCTGGCACAACTGGCCCATTAAAGATGTCCATCTCCACCCTATGCCATTATTAAAATTACAGCTTCAAAATCAGGCCAGCAAAGCACTAAGAGGATATAAACTACATCCAGCTATATTGCATTACACTGTGCAGCTCTGGCAGATAAGAAAATGAGGCACTATGACACAATGACTGCACTGTGATCAAATGCTGGGCATCCTTTGGAGGCTTAATGAAAATACACCATTGACTCTAGGCTGGGTGTTGTGACCCAACCAGTCCTAACCGGCCAATGCAAACAATAATGAAGCAAATAAGGCAGAGCTAGAGGAAAATATCCTATTAAATCCGAGCAGGCACTAAAGGCTCTACTCTAATTTCAGCGCCTTGGAAACAAATTAATTTTTGAGTCATAATTAAAAGCTGATCGTGGCAGCCATGCCTCTCGACTCAGATGTGGAATCAGTGGTGTGTAATTGTAATGATGGGTGTGTGAGGCTGCTCCGCCTGTGCGCACACATGTGGATGCAGCCATGTTTGAGCCTCTCATTCTCTCCTGATGATGACTTGCTTTTTTCCCCCACCATTAAACTCGCACGAGAGTCAAGCCGGCTCATCTAAAAAACGCCTATTCATTCTGATATTATGAAACTGGATTACAGACTCCCTCTAATCCATGACCAAATTCATGATGCATTTATTGAGGTGGATATTCTGAAACTTTTGGATTTGGAGAAGTCCGTAGAATATCTATCTGCAGCTGAGTATCTTATCAAAAAAGAGAATTTCTCAAAAACATGAGTAAAGCTTAGAATGAGTAATTTGTCTGAGCAAAACATTACATGTTATATCTATGTTTAATTAAATTAATTAAGACACGCAGCAGTGGATAGGCGGGGTGGCTGCCGGCCTCTGTCCATGTCTGTGGTGCTGAAATGGGAAAGAAATCATCAGTAAACCCTGCTTTCTTGCTCTGGCTGTCCAGTTTTCAGGGATGCATTTTCTTAGATTAATGTCTAAAAGGTGAGGAAGCCAGTCATGAATGAACAAAGCCTTGGAGCCCAAGACACTCTGCTATTCCACACACGCACCAGCGCACCATTCATTTGTACATCCCAAGAACCGGCAAGGCGACTGGCCCCTATTCCCAAAGAACACACAATAAGGGTAAAACATGCAGCCAGAGCCAATGGCACAACATAGTCCGACCCGCTGCAGAGGCTCTGGGTTTTACTACACGCGCCGATAATGACTGAAAATACAGGCTATAAACAATACAGTGAAAAGCAGACATGGCACTGACAAATCTTCCCTTACCATCTCGTTCGCATAACTGTATGGCGTCCAAGCTCAGGTCCTTGATCATCCCCTCGCAGGGACTTAATGGGCTGGTGATGTTGTGCGCCAAACCTGGTACCTCCATCTCTGCAGAAGAGCCTGGGAAGATGCTACTGTTGGATATCACTGGTTTATTGTTGCACGGCAGGCTTCACGTCCACGGACAGTCGTCAAGGAAGGAGAATAGAAAGAGAAAGAGAAAAAGAAAGAGACCGGTTTCCAGTCCCCTGCTCTTTCAGTCGCGCACGGCTCTCTTCTCCGGTCTCCTGGGTGGTGCGGTTAGTGGCGCGTCAGCGGAATCGTCACGGGCGCGAACAGCACAAGCCGCCAGTTCGGGGCTGCAACGTGAGGCATAGCCCAATACACCCTGAGCCTTAACGTGTACAGCAAAAATTATATTACCCAATACTTTATTGTATTCTCTTTGCCTCCTTGCGCAGCGCGTCTGCGCAGACCGAGCCACAAGTGTGTCTGTGTTATTTCGCTGCGGGACAGTTGAACATGAATAGTTCAGAGGATTAGTGCAGAGACGCTCCACAAATTCAAAGGCACTTATGTAACCAGATTAGCTCGGTGTTTCCCCTCCGTTTTAGGTCTAAATCATCCCCGCACTCCCGCTCCGTTATTCCCTTTTCCACGTTCAACGTCATCCCACCGTGGGTCTCTCACATCTCCTTATTTGGTGAGGTGTAGCCCTCTGTCGCAGGAGCGCAGGTGCAAGTGGACCTCACTATAATGAGTAGGGGGCGAGGCTGATGGATGGCAGGACATCATGAATGAACAGACCCACCACTGCCTTTGTGTCTTCCACCAGATTCTCCATTCGTTTGATGCTTAATGGCACATAAAACCCTATCAGTCTTCTGCCTGGGGTCATGTTTTGCATGGTTATGGGTGTGTGTGTGTGCTTTATTATCTCCCTGGGACGTTGCCCTGTTTATCTATGGCTCAAACTGACAGCATTACCACAGCATAAAAGGTCAAGTGCATGAGTAAACTGTCCTTAAACGCAGCAGAATTCTGATCATCATGGAGTCATTTTCACTCACATGTCCTACAGCAGTACAGTCCTCTTTTGTTATTCCATAGGGGGGGGGTTTAGAGTGAAGCAGTGTCACTTTCTATTTGTTTCGGTTTCTCTCAGTGAAATACAGGGTGCCTTAAGGAGAGGCGACACTGTGTTTATCTATTCAGAGGACAGGGGATTGTGCAGCTGAGCCTATGGGACCCCTGAGTCATTGTGTTCAAAGGGGTAGAGGCTACACTTCAAATTAGACGAGTGTTATAACCATCCACACCTCTGAAGTGAGATACAGAACTACAAAGAGGAATGTGGCCATCTTAAAATCCAATTTCTCAATTGCATTTTCCAGAGATACAGTAAATTGTAGCTGCTAAGCATTTTCATGCACATCCAAGGATTAGAAAATGGGGTTATGGCGGGCAGGAGAATTAAACTCCGGGTAAGCTTATAATCACTGTGGCATTCAGATTGAGTAGGAAACATATTAAATGTACTACTGGCTGAAGGTCTCACTATATTCCATGCTCACATTACATGACTGCAACACTGCATCCAGCTCAAATATCCTGCCTGGGAAATACAACTCATTAACAGTGAAGGTCAGCATGCTGATTACTCGCCTGCAAACAGAGAGCCCTGTGTCTGAGGAGGATGCTGAGACATTCAGGACATGAAATGATCTCCACTTTGAAGCCAAAGATATCTTAGTGTGCACTTGCAATATACAGTCACGGGAAAAAAAAAATATTAGACCTTCAAAAGTCATCAAAAACAATGGTTATGCAATCAAGTACTAACTCCTGTTCGGCTCCCACTATCATGTGACTAAAACAGACCAAAAAGAAAACATGGAATGCCTAAAAGCACTGTTTTTGTCAGTACAATGCCATAGATATTGATGTAAAAACTGAAGTGATTTTGGTTATTATCAAGAAAACATGGAAAATGGATAGATATCAGCTCTGAAATTCAAATCTTATGAGCTATTTTTGTTGTTATCATTATACATTGTATTTGGGGGCAGCTGTGGCCAGTTCGATTCCACGGACTGGCAGAAAAAGTTGTTGGCTGATGTACCATTGAGCAAGGCACTTAACCCCCCAGTTGCTCCCCAGGCGCCTGCTATGGCAAGCCTGCTGGTCCTAGTTTGCAGTGTGTGGTGTGTTCCTGCACGTTCTAGAGATGGGTTAAAAGCAGAGGTTGAATTTCAGTGTGTGGTAAAATGTACCGTATACTGATGATAAAGGATCTTAATCTTAAGGATCTTAATATTTGTCCAAATAAATGTACCTTCAGTGGTACAAGGAATTAAAATGAAAAAATTAAATGAAAATTAAATTAAAATGAACAAGATATTGAAGGGTGGTCTAATCATTTTTTCCATGTCTGTACGTAGGAAGTGATATGTAGTGTTTAAGATTGCACTATATCCAACTAATGAGCTTGACTTGCCAACTGCCTTCCTGCTGTCTAAGATGTCTTGATGACTAAAGAGCTTTGCACTTAGATCCACAGATTGACACAGCATCTGTTAAAATGTTTCCATGTGGATTTCATAAACAAATGAGTAAGCTCATCAAAAGTCTATGGGTGATGATAAAATTAAACGAAAAGGAAACAGGCAAAGGTAATAGCCTGAAACATAAAAACGCTAATAAAGCCACAGCTCATTGTTATGTATGCCATCATTCCTTTTTGTTTGGTCTCCCTCCCCCCCTCTCCATTTCCTCACTCTGCTTATCTGGTATAAGGGAGAAGGAGGAGGATGAGGCTGACCGATTCTGGAGTTTTCCTTCTCATCCAGCCTCCATCCGCCCCCTTTGCCATCCCTCTCTCCACCCACCCGTATCCCCTCCAGCCAGAGTCACCCTGCGTTAGTGTCAGTGTTCCGGCAGAGCTGCAGGAGGACGGCAGTGAGCGACGGCGTCCCGTGTAATACACACCCCGGCCAAGTTCATCCCCTCCCCCTTCACATTCCTCACCTCTTTTACCTTTTTATGTACACTTGTCTCCCTTTCGCTCTGTCACTTTTTCTAAATTCTCTGTACCGTGAAAAGCATCACACTGTGTGTACGCTATATGTCATAGTGTACCCTGTTTTGGCAATCCACTCTAATCTGCTCACTCTACTGTGCTTAGAGCTCAGAGGCCGCATGAAACCACAGTGACAGATGGGGAAATAGCAGGGTGAAGGTGTGGAAAGAGTACAGAAAAACAAGCCAAATAGGTACGAACTGATGGAGAGACAAAGAAGAACCCACTGACAGCTAGATTAGAGCGTGCACATATCTCAAATACAGACATTTACTTCCATTTTGTCTCACAAACGCACCCACACATACTGTATATACCCTGCAGCCACTACACATGGGCTGACATCCAAAAGGTCAGTTACTGCACGAGCCAATATTTGGAGCAAAGGTCACGACATGTACATTAACAGGACACAGTAGTAAATCTACTGAGCTGTGTGTGTGTCACCGGGTCCCACAAACACATTTATCCGAGGGACGTAAATGAAGCGTGTCATTGATTTGCAGTGAGCTCCAGCCCATGCTGCAGTTTGATTGATTATGATCATGTGTGTCTTTGTTTGTTGTTTCTCCGAATGAACTCGCAGTTCCCAAGTAGACGCCTTCACCTCCTCATCATGACAGTGTCTCATTGTCTACCAACGTGCAAGACCGAGCAAATTTAATGAAGTTAACCTATTAGTCAGGAGAGACTAATTAAAGGTAAGACATGTTAGTAATTAAAGCAGTGAAGATATCTGATAGATGGTGAAAATATAAGGAACATTTAGGTGATTGAACATTATTGTTCATAACATCAGTCCTATGGGATCGTTATCCTGCATTAGGCCCCTCAGGTTTTTACAAATAATCTTTCCCTTGTCCAATTTTGCTCCAGTGATGACCTTGACAGTTGTGCAAAACATTTTGTGTTCTTGTAATTATTCAACGCATCCAGCTCAAGCTTGAATATGAACTAATACAGTATTTTCTGAAAGACAAGGTATGTTATTTAGGATATCTGGTGTAAAAGACATTTTTCACAACATGTATTTTTACTTGTTATGGCAGAATTGGCGTGGGTGTAATTAACATTGTTGTAAATGCTGGTTTAATTTTATTATTAATACTTTTAAGACCCGCACAGTTTTCAAATGTTTGTCTTGTTCCTGTTGAGATTTAACATATAGTTATCTTTTGTTGAATCCATTTACATACACATACAGATTCACCTTTCATCCCATGCCTCCCTGTGAAGTCCTCCTACCGCCCCACTGCTGCCTCATGTTACATTTTCTACATGCACCACTAGGTTTCATCCCATCTAGGTGTATGAAGACCTACTAAAGGGCCTGGCCAAGTGAATGCCAGGGTCAGTTTCTTTTTTCTCTAAAACAATATTTTTGATTATTCAGCATGAAAGATATATATCTCTAGTTTCTAAAACTGTGTTTATTTCATTTGTACCTAAATTACCACTAGATATATAAGAAAATATATGAGAATACAGTGTAAATTAAGAACAGTAAAGTTTGTAAATGAATGTATACAGCATAAATTCAGAATGTAAATAGCAATGTGTAAGTAAATATGTTTCAAATATATGCCTGTCTAATCTTATATTTCATAATAATCAAAGACTATAATGATTTTGAATGTTATTTATTATAAAAAAACAGCAGAAAGATTTGTATTAAATATAGTAATGTGTGGCCAAAGACTGATCATTTTTTCAGTATCTTAATAAAATCTTTGATTATTATTATGGTGCATCACACTGAACAAACACCTCACTCTTACTTTTTTGGATGTCTTTTAAAACTAAAATAAAAATGATATCAGTATCATTTTTGGATATAATGTACTCTCATATATTAAGAAAAGTGTGGTATGCTAAGTATTTGTACTTTCCATGAGGAACAGCACTTTCTGGCATTTTTTCCAAACCTTAAATAACTGCTATATATTTCTCTTCACTACGTTACTTTGATGATGACATGTTTTTATTAAATATTTGGATATTATTCCTTAATGGCATGTTAAAGTATTTGCTTAGACCTGCAATTTGAGCTATTATGGTTGCTGCTAAATTAATGTTTAAAAACAGATATGGAATGATTAGTATTGCTGCACAGTGCTTTCTCACTCCATTACTTGCTTGGCCAGACCGTAAAGCTGCTAAATGGAACAGAGCCATCACTAATTTTATTAGTAACATTTATTTTTCTCTGGTTGGAGTTTGCATGTTTCATCTATTGTCAGAACTTGTGGGCCTTCAGGTCAAAATGAGTTCTCCTGCCTTGAGCTGAGGTTGGTTTCTGGTATGGGCTAAGATGGTTAATCTACAGAGAAAATAAAGAAGACTCACTCAAGAATGCTGTAAAATAGATCTGTTGGGATGGTCCCAAAAAAACTTCACACATCAGACATTCATCAAGAGACATGTATATATGTTATTTTGTAATCCATGTCATCACTGAATATGGCTAAATGCAAATTGACTGTAAATCTTATCGCAAGGAAGTCTTTTTTTTTTTTTATATTACTTTTTGCTTACAGAACAGAAAAGCAAGTGTATTGTCAAGATGAATCACATTCATGCTATTTTCTGTGCTTGAGGAAACCACATAAACCACATGAAAATCATCCAATATTTTGCATGAGTGTTTAATTTTGGTGAAAGAAAAATTTAGATCAGAAACAGATTGCTGTGAGGAAGTTCAGTTTTTCAGGAGGGAAATAATGTACTCAAAAGGGTCTACAAATAAAATAAAAATCTGGTACTGGTTAAATCATAAAGATCACTGTCTTTATTATTTGGAAATAATATAGCAATGTTGTTAATATATAGATTGCATGAGAGACAATGGTAAATGAAACCTCTTCAGAATGCCTTGGTTTGAAATAAATAAAACTTAATTTGAAGAGTTGACAGAAACAACCAAAACTGTTTAAAATTTGGCAGATATATTTGTTTTTATTGTAGGAAACTGCCGAGGAAATTATCTTTTCAAGGTCTTTAAATTCCAGCAATGAAATTATTGGTTTGTCTGAGGTTGTGGTAGAGCAGGGAAAAAAGTCTTCTTGATATGTTAAAGGTTCTTTGGGTTTGGATGAACTTTTTCCCAATTCAAAGTGATTTTTTTAACCAAGCGGCCTCTTGAAGAGAAGCTGCCCTGATGCCTCATGAAGCTGTCATGAAGCTCTGACACCCATAGGATTTATGTGTGGTGTTCAGAAGACTCCATGTTCTTCATCCATGCCTCAAAACAACCATATAGAAATTCTGTTTTGATAAGATTCGGGTTGGTTGGTGTCAATGATAGTGAGCAACAAGAGAAATACGTTGACCAGACACAATGAGCCAGACTTACACGGCGCTGTAAGCACATTTTCCACTGGATGAGGGCCAATGAGAGGAAGCAGCTATGTCACAGCTCCTCTCATTTACACCTTTCCCACAGTGGCAAACTGCCCATGAGAACAATATGTGATGCTGTGGACTGTGTTGGTCTTGAGATGTTAAGGCAGCCAGGACTGTAAAAGCTGTCTCTGTCTGTCTCTTACAATGGAACATGATGAAGTGTGGCTTTGCTGTTCAGCCACAGCTGCTCCTGCAAAAAGCCCACACAAAAAGAACTTTTCACCATCATTATGAAGCATTTTGATGATCATCAATACACATTGTTTGTACGTCTGATGAATCTGCCAGATGCAGTTACTCTCAAAAGTTGATCTCAACTGGATCAGTCTGTGTCTTAACTTTTTTTTTTTTTTTTTTTTTAAGATTTTGAATTATTATTATTCTATTTTTGATGTATTGTCTACTTTATTTTTCTTCTATTCTAATTCTAATACTTCTGCTACTAATATTTTTAGTAATTCTACTTCTATTATATGTATTTGACTATGGTAGGATGTGTGCAGACAGTTATACAACATTACAAAATCAAGAGAATACATAGATACTATATTATACTAGTATATTATACTATACATTCAATAGAATGTATAATTAACCCACAAAGACCCAGACATCCCCCAGTAATGTCTGTTGATCCATTAATCCTATCAATAGATGTAAATAATTGGTTCAAAATGCAGTTTGCCATCTTTTCACAGTCTTCAGATATGACCCATTTGGACGGTCAGTGGCTACGTCGTGAACGTGGAAAAACTGTCATTTTCTACAACATTGATTCACCAGTATCTCATAGAGTTTGATAAATAACAGTGGATGGAGACACTTGGTTGATGATCAGTTAAAGACAGATTTTACTGAAAAAGCCAGTTTTTCTTCAGTGATAACCCTCAACTTTAATTTGAGCTTAATTTAATCTGAAGCTACATGATCAATAATCAAATATGATGTAAGTGAAAAATACCTACTTTTCACTTAGAAATGCAAAATACAGAGCATAATATTATAATAAATGATGAAAAATTACATAAGTGAAGTAAAAGTTAAGAGAAAAAAAAAATCATATGGGAATTACCACAAAAGTAGCACTGGGTCTTTATGGGTTAAGAAAAAACACATAGGAAAATGTCACATTCAGAAAACACAGTAAGTCATATGCAACAGAAAACAACAGTTTATGGAAAATTGACATTGTAACACACACACAAACACACTGTACCTGTATGAGTCAGACAATCTGGTTGAAGCTGGTTGTTTTCCATAAACCACCTCCACTAATCAGAGTATGTAACAAATCTCTGACAAGGGAGCCTTTATCCCACCCACGGAGTCATTCAGACAACAGAAGCTACACCACAAATTCACATTTTCTTGAAAATGCATGAATTAGACCAAAAGCGTCTCATATATTTCAGCCAAAATATAGCTGAGCACGCAAATACAGCATGCGCATGCTTTCAGTTTAATATATAGACAGAGGAGGTGAGAAGGGAGTCAGCCTGGAATTTATTTCACAGTGAATGACAGTGAATGACCCATAAATTAAGGCATCATTCTAGAAAACTACATTTCAGCTGAATTCAGGGGTTGTATTTTGTGAGAGAGGATGGTTGTGGCTACATTTTGACGGCTATTATATACTTATAGACATACAGTATGCAACTCTGGTCTGTAAAAACCACTGCATCACATTCTGGGTGGTCACATGACAAAGCAATAAATTCTCAAAACGCTGCATGATTAGTTCTGATGTGAATATCTCCAAAACACAGATTACATACTGGTGTCTGACAGTCGTCATCAGCCATGCCACAGACATAGTGTCTCTGAATAATACAGATCAAGTTTGTTATTTATGACTTTAAAGTTTTCTCTGGATCTAGTAGCTCAAATATTTTATTTTGATTTAAGTATTTCCATGAATGCTGTTTAATAGCTGGATGAGAAGTGTTGAAAGAGAACAAAAAGACACTCCAAATAGGTCAAAAATGATAAACAGAAAGAGATAGACACTTTTATCATAAAATATTTGTCATTTCAGGGTTCTATGGTACCACATTTCAGAGGAAAATGTGCCAACTTGTTAATGTGCTGCATTAATTTGATGGCTAGTTTTACTTTATGACAGTGGTTCCCAAATGTTTTAAGCTCCACACCCAAAAGTTTATGTCTCTTTGGGACCCGAAGCTCCGCATATGCATCATGAGTTACCATTTTTACTTTTCCAGCATTGAGTTTTGAATTAGATGCACTTTGCTGGATCTCCAAACATGAGTCAGTGGTGTGAAGATAACATCAGTAATCGTTTCTAACACTGACAAGTCACGTTACTTGGGCAGCAACACATGGGCATCAATGAATAGATAAATGAAACAAACAATGGCGATGCTAATCTATACAAAAACACGACTCAATTTTATTCCACCTGGATTTATCTAAGCAAAAAGAAACTTATGTGTGCAGATAAAACAAATATCAAACATAATTC
>JAPQRP010000009.1:20455567-20466051 GCA_037367295.1 Apogon hyalosoma | reverse complement strand
TTGCACCTTTCCTGAAAATTTCATGGAAATTGGTCCAGTAGTTTTTGTGTAAAGTTGCTGACAAACAAACAGACAAACAAACAAACAAAAAAACCCCAAAAACAATATCCCTGGGGGGCGGGGTAATAAGACATAATCATGTAAATATATGAATATCTCACTGAAAAGTTCCTCTTTAGGTCATTATGTCTTATTTTAAGTGTGATGAGATATTTTGACTAGAAATGAAAAAAAATACACTTGGTAAGTTTTTAATTTCTGCAGTGCTGAATGAACTGAATGACCAGGTCATTCAGTCACATCAGTGGATTTTTTTCTTTCCTGATGACAGACATATTCCAAGATGACAAGACCAGGATTCATCAGACTCACATTGTGAAAGAGTTGTTCAGGGAGCATGACATCTTTTTCACACATGGATTGGCCACCATGGAGTCCAAACCGAACCCTAATGAGAGTGTCAGGGATGTGTTGAAGAAGACTTTACACAGCGGTCCAACTCTCCATCATCAATGCAAGATCTTGGGAAAAAAGCACTGCATTTATTATAATATTTCATAAGCATATACTGGCAAAAATGATGATTTGTTGTACAATTATCAAAGATCCAAGGAAACACTGTGTGTGACTTTTTTTTGACCAGGCAGTGCTTACTGAAAATGAATATCACATTATTGTTACGTAATTTACTTTGACAGCTGGTGACCCAATAAAAACAGCTTTGTGACCTGTTTTTTGACCTTAAGTTTTTGAAAGACAGCTTTATTAACATTAACACTTTACGTAAAAGGCAAGTATAAAATGCATGGCACACTAAAGTAAGTATCCTCATTATACTAATGCGGAGTTGGCAGCATTAAAATGACACCGTAATGAATGTTTTGTTAACATCCTTCCTACACATCACCCAAGAGCTCTCCAGAGTAACATACTGGTATTTACATCTTTATGGTGTTACATAAACATGAGGGTGTTCTGTGTTCTTTACCTCATGGAGCTCTGGTGGAAAATAATGACAGAGGAGAAAATGAGTGAATCATGGGCTGCCACAGACCATGGTTCAGTGGCACCACCTGTTTCTGTTGAGGGCTTGTTCACACTGGATGAGAGACACTCTTCATGTGCCATCTGAATGTTACTTTGCTGCCGAAAAACAGAGGGCATGTGACGAGGTTTGAGTTAGTTAACAAATGAAATGGAAAAATGAATCATTTTCCACACTTCAGGCAAAATACAAGCTGGAAGAGTTAGTTTGTGTTTCGTGAACATGCAGGCTCCCACCCACATTCATTTCAAGTCTGATATTTAGGAATGAAGTACCCTCTATACTGTTGGTAAAGAAAGATTTGAAAGACAATTTTACATAAAGTGAAGCATTAGTGTAAAATATCATCCCTCAATTTCAACGTCTGTCATCGCTTATATAATGTAAAATTATTAAATTGTGCTCAGTTTGGTACATTACTCCTTTACTTGGGAAAGGAAATCATTCTAAGAGCTGACACTGCCCCCTAGAGGATTAAAATAACACCACTTATATTGTGCAAAACAAAGTACCAAGCTTAAAAGCAAAATGCATTTACATATAATGCATTTTTTTTATTGTTTATGCACAGTTTTGTTGATGGTTTAATTTACACATGATTCAGAGTAAAAGGAAAACTACATATACAGGCCTCCTCTAGGTCTGCTGTTTTTACAGGGTTGAAATATGCATACATATTTCTCATTCTTTTTTCTTATTCTCTGCAGATACAAGAAAATATGTGCACGGCCTTAAAATTCAATTAGCAATATCACACCTTTATAAGAGGCAAAAAACTGAATATGAATCGAATAGATTACAGTGCAAATACTTCATTCCCTGGACGTCCCGGGCGCTGGTTGGTAGAACAGATGGGCAGTGATTTAAGGTTTTAATTAAATTGTTGTCCTGTATTACAGTATACACTGTATTGTCTGCTAGTATCTCATCAGCAACAGCAGATTGATTCAGATGGATTAAAGAGATCCTGGCAATGCGGATTAGCCCCCCTGTAGGTATGCCTGGCTCCAAACGCCCATCAAAGAGTCACTGCTTTACTCAATGGTAGAAAGTACCCACAAAAAAATATTTACGCACTGCTGAATGCAAACACCTGTAAAGTGTTATGTACTTAGTTGGAAGTTTTTCAACTTCATCTTTACTTTGCACTGAACTTTTTTAACTGATCTGCTAAGACAGATTGTTCTTCAATGTCTACATGGGGAAAAAAAAAGTTTTCTTCACATTAGACAAATAGACTATATTTCTCATTAAAAGTTTAGTGCTAAAGTTGAGATGATTGTTAACTGATGCTGTATCTTAACATTTTATACGTTCCTGAGGTACAAGCCATGAACCAAACCACACACGACTTTGTTTGCATACATTTATTACCTTCATACTAGCATTTTAATGTTTGAACAAACATTTTTTTTTTGCCTGCTTGACAGTTGCTCCACAAAGTCTTCGGTTTATATCCGTACTATAATTACAGTTAGAGTAACAATAGCATCAACAGATGCCACAGTGAACAGAGCTTTGGCAGTGTTTACACACAAATTCTTCTCTGGAACTTTGCACTGGATTGTACCTTTTTCACACAAAAACAACAGTTGTATAAGATGAAAATGTTGTACAAAAGATAGGTATTACATCATACTTTGTAGTGGTTTACATTTCTCATAAATGTACCATTCGGTTGCAGTACAAAGACTTGTTCAAATAAATCCCTTTGGAAAAAAATGGCATGACAGATACAACAAATTAAAGACATAATTGTGAAAATGTTCAATCAAGGGCAAAAACTAGACAAGCTGGCAGTAAACTTTTTGACTTGATGAGTCCCTTCATTGATTTGCAATAACATGCATCAATATATATTTTTTAAACAACATTCATTTGATAAGACAAGAACCTCTACTGCTCTCCAAGCAAACACATCCGAACAAGGCAAAGGATGAAAACAAATGTCTGCAAGGCAGGAACACGAGTCACAGCACTGGGAGAATCAGTGCTCAACAGTTTCAATGTAGTACCATGATGAGCAGGGGCCAACTGGCCCCGAGTTTCCTCTCAGGTAAAGAATCCTGGTTGGCATCAGCAACCATGTCCGATTATTATTTATACTTGACAACCACATTAACAATGGCTCAAATCAGATAAGAGGGAGGGTGGAAAGTGGTTAAAAGTGAGCAAAATAAAGATCACCTAAAAGGGAATCATTACCCATTAACAAGAGGCAACAAATGGCCGATGTCTCTCTGTTTAACATTATATGAGGACTGCTGTTACTTTGTCATGGTTAATAGTTTGTTGAGATAGCTAAACCAAGACAGGAAAGTCTTCCACTAATAAGCTTTAATACTTAATGTACTGCAAATATAAACACATCTTCTCAGAAAAGAAAAAAGCAACACTAAGCTTTACAGTGGCGCTTCATTGCACTTCATAGAAAATATTCAGACTTCAGGACCTTGGAAGATGAATCAGCCTTTTGGCTAAAACCTCAGAACGTTACACACAAACACCACATTATCCAATATTAATGAACTGTTGGAAAGGATGTTTCCTTTTCAAAACATATGACTGAACATAACACAGAAGACCTGAACAAACAAGGTTCTATGATAAACACTGCTGCTGCATACACAGTCCTTCACTTCATTTAACACTGTTTAACAAGGTTTCCAGATATTAGATTGCACAGCTGATGGTAGGAAGTTCCTGATTTGTGTTAGTTTTTATCCTCAGTCCTATGGTTCTTCTGCTAGTTTTGGTCCCTGATTGGTTTCTTTTATAGAAATGATCCTATAAAACCACGTTCTTTGTTTAATGGAGTGTAAGGTCAGTCAAATTCAGACCAAATATTAGTATTTCTAGAAATATGTCCCTGCTGAAAAACTAGTTATGTACATTGGCACGTTTTGCTTCAAAGGCATTGCTCTTTTATGAGGTCTTTCTTGCTCTAAACGGGACAATGAAAGCACATGGTTCTAGCAAATATGTGGAGGCTTGCATGGTGAGATTTCAGGCACACAGAAGGGGCCACAGGGAGGCCAACACTGACACATAACAGATGAGACAAAAGCCCATGTACTATAAACAAACAGAAAGAAAACCACAGAGAGATGCCTGTTGACACAATCAGAGAGAGGCCTTTAAAGCTTTGCCTAACTGCCTCATGTCTCTGCTGCTGTCTAATGGCACAGCCACACTTCGGCTCCACAGATTACGGGGCAGAAAAAAAAAAAGATACTAATAATTACAAAATCATAGAAACTCATTCATAAACATATAAAAATACATATGTAAACTGATAACCATTAAACATCCCCACCCATTCCCCTAAAATGGTAATAAAAATTAAAAATAAAATCATAATGCATACTGAGTACAAAATATTTGATTTTTTTGTTTTCTTTTTTTTTTCTAGAAATACAGACTGCAGAACAATTGCAGACAGACACAAACACTAACCTCAGAGGAATGGCTACCAATCAAAACACCAGAAGCAGCCAAAGGTCAAAGGCCACCATGATATTTTACTTTGGTATATATGTCGAATTGATGAAGTCACAACGTTGGTTTGCTGACCTATTGTGCACTTCTTTTGGTGACGCCCTAATCTCACTGGCTAAGTGCTTACATTTGTTTTGGTACAAAATGCATCTGTGCTTTTAGTCAATAAAAATGCATAGTTTATCATTATTTCAATCTAAGGAATTAGGCTTTCACAGGCAAAAGTCTAGTATTATTAAAGTGCATGTCACTGATACTGGTAGTATCAATGTTTAAAACGATTGTACTAATCATTCTGCCTGTTCCCTTATACAAAAAGTGGACAGAAATACTGGACAGATCCCTTTTTCAGAACCATAACAATCACCTTCATATATAAATGCTCCATATAGTTTTAATGACTCTATAAGGAGTGAACACTGAACCTTGTGTATCTGAAGAATCCCTTTTTTTTTTTTTCTTGTTGGCACTTGAAGTAAAACTATGGCTTGTATTTATAGATTTATACTATATGGCAACAACAAAAACAACACTGATGAAAACAAAGGGTAAACAATAACTATTAGCCCGGGAGGTTGAAACCTGGACGGCTGAGGCACAAGAGGAGAAAGACATGAGAGGCTGGTCTTTAGCTCGGACGGTTCTGGAATGGCCTGGAAGTCCGGAGGCGCCTACCATCGCCCGCTGACGCTGGCCATGTCGGCGTGGAACTGACGGGAGAGGCGACCGCTCGCTCCACCTTCCAGGAAAGACGACCTGATGGGTGGCTCAAATAGCTTCCTACGGTTTTTGTTTAATTCTGTGAAAAAACCAGAAGCACCATAAAAACGTCAGTCGTTGCAAACATGATACAAACACAGGCCGATCATTGCTATGGGAGCTGCAGGACATCAAAAAAGAGGGAGCGTGTTCACATTTTTCAGTGATCAACAATGACAAGTAAATTGGATTCAAATCGCCACTGGATTAACAAAAGCCCTGGTTGTGTCCATTTGGTTTTGTGCAGCAGTTCGGACAAAATACTTTCATAAAAATGTCAAAAGCGCACACACTGGCATCTCTTTATTTATATGATAGCCCTAGTTCTGTCCCTGCCAGCATAAACCTTTGGTCTGATTACTGGAGACACGCAGCCCGCTCCAGCAGCTCTTTTTACTGGCAGACCAGCAGGAAGCAAAAAAAAAACTTCAACTGGCATTCTATCTCTTTATAATCACAGGCAGAACTACAGAAACACCAGAAGACAGACAGAAACGTGCATGTTCCTTCTCCCAAACTCTACAGTCACATCAGCAGAGATGAGACTTGACCTATACTTGGCTGTGGCGTGAGACAGCAAAACCAATTCTGGCTTTGGATCGCTCTACTTCCTTAATAATCAGAACGCAGGCCCCCGCCATTTCCCCTTGTTGCTCCCTTCGTCAACCCTGGCTCTGGTCAGAGGTTTGTGTGCTACACATTTACACAGTATCTATGACAGGAAGCTCATGATCCCAACACGTGCATGATTCACTTAAACTTTCCAACAAGTCTGGCTATTATAACAGTCTCCAAAATATGACATCAGTAATGAAGTGTGACACCAAAAAACACTCACAATTCATCCAATTCAAGAAGACAAACTCAACAATATATCAGCATTAGGGAAACAGCTGGAGCTAGAGGAGCAATACCAATACGCTCATCTGAGAAGAATGTAACTGGATCCTATTTATGCCTGAACGTGACCATGTTTTCTTGTATCTTCACAAGCCAAAACAGCTCTCACTTTCTTTCCTAGTCTGTCATTAATAGCCACCTATATTTTTCCCATCCTGCATCTGGCAGTCGAGATGCACGGCTGGGTTTTTAGACTCTGACTTGTAGCACAGATAGACAGATAAAATGGGAAATGCCAATAAAACACAGAAGCCAGTTGTGCTCGGAGATCAGCGGTGGTGACCAGACTCCAGCTGGTATTTGATTACCAAGGAAACGACAAGAGGAGCTGAAGGCAGAGGTGGTGATATAACAGAATCTCTGGGTTGTGTTTGCAGGTTGAGTTTTTTGAGAGACTGCAATGTCACATGGAACAAATAGATTTTCTCTTCCTCTTCATCTGTACCTGAGATGGCGAGCAGCATTTTCCTGCGGGCTCCGAAGGTGGTGATGCCCAGTTCCTTCAGGTCCTGGTCTGTTAGAGTCAGAAACGTCTGAAGGTCAATCTGGAAACAGTGAGATTGGAGTTCAAAGTTAAAACTGATCACAATTCAACACCAATGAATGAGTGACATCTACATATGAAAGAAAAAAAAAAAAAAAAAAGACTTCCTTTCCTTTCCTTTCCTCTAAAATACATGCTGGCTGTTTTGCACTTGGGTCAATATATAATTGAAGGACTTTGGAAATCCATGGTATATATCTTGCATACATCTTTATTAAAAGTAAGACAAAAAAAAAATTATGTTCATTATGATTATGAATTTAAAAAAATCCATAATTGTTTAATTACAAAAACAATCACTTATTAATAAATTATTACTAAATAATTATTAAATGACTGGATATACTAAAATGTCAACTAAATAACCACCTTCTAATTAGCTAAACAATAATAAAATGAGCTTAATGATAAGAACACAAAACCATTTTTAATAAGTTGAGATCATCATCACAGATATTTGTTTTTTGGCAATCTATAAAATTTTATATGGAAAATAACAAATTGGATCTGTGTCCGAGAAATCACTTTCAACTAGGTTACCCCTTACAAAAACACCTCTGAAGGAAGTGTGTTGATTCCAAATCACATGACCTGCTCCACATGTCATTTCCTCCTGAAGAAAACACTGGCAAGACTCCAAGACATGTTCTGTCTCCTCTGTCTTATTTAATATAAAGTAGTGTGTGTGTCAAGTGTGCATTCATTGCACTCTTATGTCAACAGTCTTACAACAATATCTTCATAAATAACTTTCAATTTTACTCAATTGTACATATGATATTTAGAAGAATCTTTCTGTAAAAATGCCATGTGGTGTAATGGTTATGTTGATTTTAGGCCTGAAAACAGCAAAAATCTCAACTATACCTGTCAACTCTGTTACCCTGTAAAGGTAACTCAAAAAGTCCTTCAGTTATGTATTGACCCCTATAATCTCAGTTCCTAGAAGTAATCATTGGCTCTGGGGTAAATAAATTGTAGAATCTGGTTTTGTTTTCAACCAAAACAAACATTTCACACCATCAATAACATTTTCTCACATTTAAGTCAGTTAGTATTTCTAGCTGTTGATTTGTGGGTAAGAGCAGTCTGTAATTTTGTGACGTTTTCACACAGGACCATTTTGAGCGTGGAATATTAAAGCAAACTGCAAACAAATGAAAGGCATAGACAATGGTACAACAGGCTCCAATAAATGAATTAGTCACAAACACTTTATTGCATTGATCCATCGCCTTCAAGTACAAAGTTAAATCCACTGAATCAATCAATAACATAACCAGCAATTTTCTTCAAGGTGTCGGTACTCTCTGGATATCTCTCTTTTGCAACCAAAAGCGAAGCAATCATCAAAAATTAGAAAGTGAAGCTCTGAGCTATAGAGCTCAGTGGTATCTTGAGGTTATTTGATGTAGCAAAGAGTCTTTGATTTTAAAGGGATTTTTTTTCATTTAAATAGTATTAAATTAATCCTGTGCTCCAGTGCTTGTGAAGGAGCCCGTGACCCTCCTTATGTAAAGATCGACCGGCTTTATTTTAGCTTTGCTGCATGATTCTTATTCTGTGTGAAATCCAGAAATCATTTTAACCTCCATTCCCACAGGCTTTGAATAGAGGTTTTGGCCTTTTTAGTTTATTGCAGTGTTACTCTATGAACTCATACGTCACCTTTACAATTTGGGGTAACTCGTGATTACTACTGTGTGTTTAAGTACATGTGTCAACTGACTCAAGGTGAAAACACACACACACAAAAGATGGCATTATGAAAGTAATTTTCCCTTTTCAGAGACAACTCCTTAAACTTGATCAACCAAGTGCTTATATATCCTTTAAACGTCTACCTTTGAAGATATCTCCTTTCATTGACATTTTAAGCATGTATGAGAACAAACTGATGCTATCTGCAAAACAGTTTAAGGCTACAACATGTTCTGCTCACTTGGAGTCATTCTAGGTATTTAAAGCACCAACATATTTTAAATATTTACTTTTGCATTTATGTGGTTTCCCGCTTTTCCTTTGTTGGTGTTATGTATATTTTTGGCCTTCTGGGAACCCATTTCCACATTTACACTGTTTATTGTTGGATTGCAGTAAGCCTGAAATTATTCGTGCCAACTCCTTTTAATTCCCTTATTGAAACAATTTATTCTCCAAACAAAGGCACCGGTGGAAGACGTGGAGGCAATACATGACAGTGACAGGCTTAACTCGATTATAACAGATAATCTAATCCAATTCTATTTCTCTGTCCACTTAGTAATCATTGTTTTGATTGTACATTTTGCTTTACCTTATGTTTAACTTCATTTTCAATTTCCTTATGTGAGAATAACAACATAAAATGTACAACGCATTGCATCTCAGAACAGCAATTTGAACATGGAAATGTTCTCTTATTTTCGGGGATATTTTATTTATGAGAACAATAGGAGAGGACCAAGACATATGACAATGTAGAGCATTAATGGATAAACAAATGCAACAGAAGACGGATCAACAAAAACATTCAATCACCACAACTGCATTTAATTGTGTAAATTTGATCCTTTTTGCTTAATAGATTTTTTTTTAAATTCATCAGGAGACGGGCTGGGGGATGGTCAGTGGATAGATGGTTATGTAGTCGGGTTAAAGGTCACTCTCTCCGTAGAGAGCAGTGGAGAAGGCGGTGTAGTCCAGCGCCCCCGGTGGTGCTCCGTGGCCCTTGTAACCTGGCATCCGTGTGATGCAGTACTCTGCCTGTTCAGGAGGAAGCTCTCTCCTCAGTTCTTCCACGAGTATGTAAGGCTGCAATAGAGGCAAAGCAAGGTAAATTGATTTATATAGGACAATTCATACACGGGGCAATTCACAGTGCTTTACAAAAATGGAAAAGAGACAAGTTAAAAACACACAATTAAAACATAATCAATAAAAGATAAATAATAATCAATTAAAATAAAGTAACAGTGAAGAGTGCCGATAGAACCCTTTCAGTTGTTCTATGCACAGTTGAACAGAGCAGTTTTCAGCCTGGACGTAAACATTGTCAGAGTAGAGGCCTGTCTCACGTCATCAGGAAGACTGTTCCAGAGTTTAGCTGCATGGAACTGAAACACAGCTTCACCATGTTTAGTCTTGACTCTGGGCACCATACCATACCATACCATACCATACCATACCATACCATACCATACCATACCATACCATACCATACCAACTTTATTTAACTTTACAGTTGGCCAAAGTGCCATACACGGATCATAAAACAAGGGAATAAATGAGTAAAAACAGTGATAACACAGGGTGATAAGTGGGCTAAGAACAATACAGCCATACAGAATACAGCCATAATAAAAACAAAAACAAATTAAAATCAGGTAAAATCAACATAGGAAAAAAAAAAAAGATCTCACTCATTGATTAAAATCCAATGAGAAAAAGTGCATTTTTAGATGTGATTTAAAAACAGGCAGACTGAGCCTGCCTAACATCTAAAGGCAGCTGGTTCCACAGCTTTGGGGCAAAAACAGAAAAGGCACAGTCCCCATGAAGATTCTTTTGCACCAGCAAACTGTCCCTGAGGTTCTCAGGGTCCGAGCTGGTTCATAAAGGACCGACATGTCAGAGATGTACTTTGGTGCCAGACCATGGAGAGACTTATACATGAGCAGAACTGTTTTAAAGTCTATTCTCTGAGCGACAGGAAGCCAGTGCACAGACCTGAGCACAGGACTAATATGGTCGTACTTC
>JAPQRP010000009.1:20429662-20442360 GCA_037367295.1 Apogon hyalosoma | reverse complement strand
TACTGACAAAAACAGTGCTTTTAGGCATTCCATGTTTTCTTTTCTGTCTGTTTTAGTCACATGATGCACACAGGAGTCAGTACTTGATTGCATAACCATTGTTTTTGATGATTTTTTACTTTTTCCACGACTGTATATTAGATGCCGACTACCGTTATACATTGCAAGGAAAAATGAATGCAGTAAACGTGTAGTGATATAGATTTTCAGTGGTTACAAAAAAGATGATATATACACGTCCATAAATGCTTAATACAGCACTTATTCAAAACACTTTTGATGCAGTTGCAGCAGAGTGAGAGTTATTACTATATAAGCCATGAGCTACCCGCTGTCATCTTCCTGCACTATCTGCTCTTTTTGATGAATCAGTCATGTCCTCATATCCATTTTTAAGAGTTAGGGATGCTGTGTTATATAAAATCAAAAAGCTGATGTCTCAGACTATGATAAAACTACTATTGCTACACTACAATAAATTTTAAAAATGGCCGATCGGGGAAAAAAAAAAAAAAAAAAAATCATGAGAAGTTTTCCAGTATGAACTCCATGCCTTCATGTTGAGGTCAGCTGAGCGGACAAACAAACTCCTACGCGATCGTAACCGTTCATCATCGTATGATACATAATCTTGTGATTCATTCAAAGTATTGCCACTAAGCTGAGGTTATTTTCTGATGGTTGGCTGATCAAAGATTGTACACGCGGGACTCACTTCTTGGCATGAAATTCCTACCACTGAGGTCGATTTGCAGACAGCTCCTACTGTAAGGCGCATATAAAGATTGCGGTGCTGTGAATCACTGGCTGTGATTTACATGGACATCGCATTTTAAAATCACTTTCACTCCATGATTCAGTGAACCAGCTGATAACAGAATTCGAGAATGTCTGGCACAGAGACGTCAATGGGTGGATGTTTTTTTGTTCCAAGAGAATACTCTCACTGTTCTCAGTGTGTGCAACCAGTCCAGATGTGAATGACATTGATTTATGAGGACATTAGTTCCTCTACAAAGACATTTTATTGCTAATGCATTTCAAGTGTGGAAAAAATAGTGGTGTATTTTCTTTTCTCACCAATTTATCTTTCCTGAGCATGTAAAATGGTGAATAGAAATCATCTGAATGATTAAACCAGATGAAGTTGAGACTGTGTCATTACCCAGATTGCTTAACCCCAGTCCAGCTGAGGCCAGGATGTCCAAGCCAACGGGGCAGATGAGGGATGGGGATGGGCCGTTGGTGGTGGGATTCACTGCTACAGAGGGTGAGGAAGACGACACCCCGTTGCTCTCGAGACCCAAGATGAACTTTCTTGCTTCGTACATGTTGACTGCGTTCCTCTCCACACTCTTGACAATCACAGACTAAAGGAGGAAAGAAAATAAAGAGGGGAAGACAGGAAGATACGAAAGAAGAACAGGGTAAAGGAGAGAGGAAATGCAAATGGAAAAAGGGGGAAATGTGAGGTGGGAAGAGGGAGAAAACAGACAGAAATAAGGGAGTAAAAGGGGAGGAGTGAGGGACAGATAGGGCAGGGAATGTTGGCACCAAAGATAGGGAGTAAAAGGGAGGATGAGGGGAAGACAAACAGAAAAGGGAGGAAGGAAGAGGGAATTAAGGGTAGATTAGATGGATAAACATTGAGGCAATGTAGGAGAAAGGAGGAGACATGGGAGAAAAGTCTGAGAGAAAGCATTTCTTAATCAATTGCATAACATACCAGTTATCTGACTGATATCAGTGAAAAGAATGAGGCAATACCGGTTGCTTTCTTTAACATGAGGATATTACACAGTGAAGGATAAGCACAACACTATTAACAGTGAAGTTTTTTTTTTTTTTTTAATTTTCCACTTTTCCATATAAACAGGAATGAACGTGAGCACAAATCATTTCCCGCTCTTTCCGTTTTGCAGAGCTTTTGAAAAACGAATTCCAATCACGATCGGTCTTTACTGACATGCACACACGCCTTTAAGGGTCTGCCAGTGCACTGGCAGCACAGAGGCAACTGCACGCATTTGGACGGGCCTTTTGGATTACTGCTGTCACCTCGTTAAAATGTTTAAGTGAAGGATTTTTAAGAGGATCTGGGCTGGGTCGATGTTTACACTGGCACCTCCACATTAGTCTCTACAGGCCTGCCTGGTTTGGGCTCTAGGCCCTGGCTCAGGAAGGGACACGGGCATCTAAAAGAGACACTCAGGACGAGGCCAAGAAGGGAAATATAATTAGGAATGTAAAGTATGGCAAAGCACTTTACCATAAGTAAAAATAGAGCCTGACTTTAAGCCATGTTACAACACATGTGCAAAACAGGAACTGTAAAAGACTGTAAATCACAAAATAATATGAAAATGACCAACAAATTACATTAATACATTAGATGGTGTAGGTTCTAAAAGTTGAGAGAGCGAGCACAGGCAAACCAAGCCGGTCTCAGCGTTTCAACTGGAATCACTGATGTATAATGTGAGGATTGACTGCATGTGTCCATCAGGTGAAGCATGTCTGGCAAGCTGTGTGTGGACTTAAGATTCCCCACTGTGGCTGACGTAGATTTGCCAAGAGGTTTCTCAGTGTGGGTATGGCAAATTTCCCGATAGTCTAAAGCTTCACTTTGTGTTTTCTGAAAACCAAGTAGTGATGACATGTGACATGACAATCTATAATTTGCTTCAATCTCCCGCATTGACGTTTGAAGAACAGTGTACTTGGATGGAACAGCGGCTTATTTGTTTCTTGGAGTCTTTTTTTTCTCAGCCTGACACTGAATTTGAAGGAGTAAGACAGCATCCATGCAAGAAGACAGCTTCCCAAGTCACACATTTTCTTTCTACTTTTAGTATGTGCTGCAGCTTCCCTTACGAAGTGCATACTGTCACGCGCCATAATTCGTTAACTTTGACCCCCATACATCTATCACAGTTTGCAGCATGACTTTGCAAAAAAAACCGTCATCGGACACAGTAGGACACAGTGGGATTAGGACAATAAATATTGGGCTGACCATTATTCACATTGAAATATCACTGATAAGGTTTTTGTTATGCTTTGTTTTGGTGGGTCTGAGATATAAGAATGTGAAAATGAAAAAATAAATAAATAAATCACTGGTCATGAGTTTAAAACATAGGTGTGTACCTTGCTGGGTTGTTTTGGCTTGGGTTTAATACTAATGAAGACATCCAGCTGTTCCATTAGTGCTGTGATACACTGGGGCTCCACCTCAATATCTTCTTTAATATCAAACATTAGCACCAAAGGCAAGCAGCCCTGTGGAGAAAGAAAAACACACAAAATTAAAAAAAAAAAAGCAATAACTTTTTTTCCTCTTACGTCAACAGCACATTAGTTTCACCCTCACTAGCACCTATATTGTAGACTTGTCACAGAAGTAGTAAATTTTCTTTTATACTATACAATTTGTGGACCTACATGCTAACCACCCCAATAAATACGAGATTCACTGCTGACTTCACTCACATCCCACACAGAGCATTGGGAAATTCCTCCAAGAGCAATCTGTTTTGCATGATCACTACCACAAGTGCCACAGACGTCTATATTTTGGGCAAAGCGCTGGACAGCACTACTCTTGTGAGTGGGTGTAATTAGCAGCAGAGTACAGGGCCAGACTGGCTCGGACGGGCCCCGTCAGATTGGAGCTGTAATCTACAGTCTGGCAGAAAGTGGCCAAATCACACAGTACAATACTGTGGACAGGACTCCTCCTCCTCCATGTTTACTTTCGCCTTCTACAACTAAATACACTACCATCTCCTGTCTTTTCTCCTACTTTGGTTCCGTTGCCGTCTTCTCCTGCTGACCTCTTCCCCCCAACTCCACTTGTATAAATTAGTAGTTTTGTTATTTTCCCACTCTCACAGAGACAGTGTGAGGTTCCTTCTTCCATGTCCTGTTTTCAGACCAAGACAAAGTCATGTTTAGTCACTGCAACAACTCTGGCATTTGCTAAATGTCTTTGGGGCCAAATGGGAGACCACAGACAAAGAGAAGGCAGCTCTGGCAGAATTACTGCCCCACATTATGGATCTCCTAACACAGAGCCAGTGATGTTTACGGGTGAGATGTCTTATATCCACGAGCTCAGCAGAAGCTTCAACCCAAAGCTAATTAAACAACCATCACTTCTACACATTTTGAAACCAACTTTTGATTATATTTCTGAGCAGTTCCAATATGGGTAGCCTCGGCGGTCATGGGCAACAAGACAAGAATGACCACAGAGCATTAAGAACCAACAGAAATTTAAATCTGAGACCACTCCTCAGATACAAAATGTTAATGTACTGACCTCTGAATTACAGGCCTGAAAGTTAAATCCATCAAAATTTCACAGCAAGCCAAATCATCTCTGTTACACCCATAAGGATAATCTGTATAGACTCAAGCCAAGAAGATGCAAATACATGTTCCAAAACTCAACAACAGGTATGCGGCAGTTATAAATCATGCAAGCTAACCTTGACTAAGCTTGTTTAACTGACACAATGATTATAGCAGTATAAGGAGAACCAAGAAAATATCTCTCAAGGCCACTCAAAACCCCCAAGGGCAATCACAGTTAACTTCTTGAATCCTGTGCATCATTCATATATACCATAATGAGGTTAGAAAAGCAGTGATACCCATTATTGTACCACAGCCCATGAGGAATCTGTATGAGGAATTACTGCCAATGCTATCCCAAAACCACAAAAACACAGCTTAGCAGTTAAAAGCAATTCACTTTCACTGGTCTGAGTCCACAAACAATAGTCAAGGTACAAACCATGAGGTACTGCCGCGCCAGGCAGACAGATTCAATGGTGCCCTGAATGTAAACTGTGGATTTCTTCTGGGGGCTGTTGGGGTCAGGGAAGTGGATCTGGGCTCCCGTCCTCTGGGTGATGTGCTTGATGTTGCTGCCGTTGCGACCCTTCATGAAGAGGTGATGTTGTGGTGCGATGTCCAGGTGTGTGGTGACTGAGATGGTGCTGGCCAGGCTACCAGCCAGATGCTCCAACAGCAGGGCTGTACCCCTCTGGGAAAACAAGGATAACAAGATAATTGGCCTAATAAATGACTATATTTAACCTGCTACAATCAATCAATTATTTGAATAGCATTTCCAACAGTGAGATGTAAAGGAAATTTCTGTTTTTTTTTTTTTTGTGAAAATTTCTGAAAAGCTCTACCAAGAACTATTTTTTTTTTTTTAACTTGTTTTGGTTTTACAGTGTGCTACTTTACTCATTTAGTTCACTCTTTCTCTTTCCATCACCTGTTTCAAGGAGCAGCAGGCAGTTTTGCAAAATCTCCCATAAGCCTACTGCAGTGAAGTCAAACCAATTAATTTCATGTAGCTCAATATCACAAATCTGCCTCAAAGGACTTTAAAATCTTTTCAATATACAAGATGCTTTATCTTTCATCCCTTTATGTGAACAAGTACACCCTCCATTCCTATTAATAGTATTAATGATGGACACACACGTTGAAAAAGTGTCAGTGTCTGTGTTAGAATACTGCTCGAGCTGAAGTTTGACAGCATGTGTTTGAGACTTTGCCAAACTAAGCTGGCCGACTTCCAGTCATTTCCCAGCACATATGCATTGGATAAAGTAATATGATATCGCTTGTCACATCTACATTTTCCTAAAGTAAAAAAATATAAATAAATAAAAATAAATAACTGGATCAAGTTCTAACAATGCAAACAAGAGTGATTGTGATGACTGGAAAAATTAAAAACACCACTTTACAGCCACTCCCTCTGATTGTTGAGGGGAAAATACTTTTTGAGCCAATGTGCATGACGATGCATCACTGATTGTGGTGCTGAAATAACCCTGTACTCATCCTCGGAGCACACTTATCTAGAAGACATTTTGGTACATTTCACACTTAATGAATCAGATATTTCCCAAAGAACTTGGTAAAGAACAAACCAGAACAAAAGTTTAGTGAATTTTTGACTAAAACAGAAGGGGAAAAAATCGGTTTAAATGTAAATCTTTGAAATCAGAGTTGGTGTTTTTAAAAAAAACGAGATGACAAAATGTTTAATTCTGAAAAATCCCCTTTCTACTTTGGAAATCAGAACCATCTGTTAAGGGTCACAGGGACCATGAAGCCCATTTCCAAGAGAAAACACCACTATTTTCTATATAACCAGTGGAAACTATTGTATTTTCCATTGCATCTGCCTACAGCTGAACAGTCTCAGTCTTTGCTTTGCCTGCTGTGCTTCTGCAAGCCATCACTTGGCCTAGTAAAGCAAGTCATTTCCAGCGTGGAAGCAGAGTTCACGCATTGCGGCCAGCATAACACAGCAATCCGCAGCGGTTTTGGCAATCCTCAGAGGTGTTTCAAGAGTCTCACACCACCACATAACATAGCGCACATATTCCTCTAATCCTCTGGCCTCTTCCTGGCATGGCTCCCAATCATGACTGACCCCTCAGACCTACCACAAACTCAAGGGCCCTGCCTCAGCGTACAGACATGTCACTCATTGTACATCGGACAAGCACCGAAAACAGCAATGTACACAAATGCACGCCTACAATCCAAATCCAAAAATGAGTGCAAAAAAGCATACATGAATGAATGCACAGACATGCGTACAGATAATATACATAATCCACCACTGGCAAACTGAACAGAGATCTATAGTTCATCTCGATGGTATGATTAATTGGTAGAGACAATATGCAGACTGGGCAGCTTTTACTAAACCGCAACTCAAACTCCAGTTGAGAGGTTTGCATATATATGTACACACAGTAAAATAGACAGTGTGTTTATAACCATACTCAAACAGCAGATTCAAGCCATCACAAGAGCTCTCATCTATTTTAAGTCAACAGTTAACTGAAGGGACTTTTGGAAGCGCTGCTGCAGTTGAGAGACTTAGTTAAAAGAGCAGCGTCTAGAGCATCAGTAGTGCTGAGGTGAACTCGTAGCTATCGAGCCCCTCAACTCATATCTCTCAGCACTCTGTTACCCCTGTGGTGCTTAAAGTAACGCAGCAGTGTATAAGAGAAGAGAGAAATGCAGACAGCGTTGGTGGGCTTTGACATGGCAACCCTCAGGAAACCTTCCTTGGCATGCAGCTCACCACGTAAAGGAAAGGAGAGGAAAGTGAAACAACATAACAGACTATAAAGGCTGTTCAGAGACTTTAAACCTGCAGAATCACAATACTACATTTATTACTAATGACTTCAAGGGAAGTACAACCCAAAACAAGTGCATCAGGACATTCAGCCTCTTCATTTCACCCACCCGTGTACACAAATATGGAGCAGCGGTCTGCCACTGAAAGCACCCGGGGACCCACTCCAGATCTAAACCAGTCCCTTGATACATGGTTTTGATGGTGGGGGAAAACCAGAGTACCCCCAGGAAATCCACTCGCACATGGAGAACATGCAAACTCCACACAAAAACGCCCATTCTAACCAAGAATCTACCTCAGAACTTTCTTGCTGTGAGGCGACAGTGAAAACCATTGAGCTCCAAATATATCACTGAATACCTAAAATAAGCTGATATGGTTAACCCTTAGTATGTATTAGCACATATTCACCATGAACTACTTGCTTGTTAGCATATCTATTAAGTAGCACTGGGTCATTAATAGTTATTACAAAGCACTTATTGATGCCTTATTCCTTTAACAATTCTGCCTCAAAATCTTCCTAAATAACACCAATTGATGGGATTTGTACATCAATTACGCTTTTAATATCTGTAGTAGTATAACAAGAATATCTCCCTGAATAGAGTTTACTAAATTTGGCCTATTCTTATGCAACAAGATACAAGCCCTCAGGTGTTATTACAGTCTAGCTTATATCAGTCTAGCCAAAATTCACATCTACTACTCAGTCACCCACCTTGACTGCGTTGGCATTATTCTGTGAGCCGCGAACCACACCTGTGGCTCTGTACAGGCGTGTTGGCGGCTTAAAGGAGACTGTGAGGTTGTAGGTTTGTGAGATGTGCTGCACGGTGGGGGAGCTGGGGTCGGACTGCATGATGGCTGGAAGCTCGAAAGACAGAACGAGAGGGAGCAGCTCCTGCAATATGGAAGGACAGAGGGAGACGGATGAGTGGGGGCCCAGACATCGACAAAGAAACAGAGACAAAAATCAGAACATTTCTTTGTATTCGTGAATGGCAAAGACGCCCGCTGGAACAGTACAGTTACATAAAGTCAGAAAGCTTATCATTATGCTGTCACTGCTGCTGTGAGAACTGATGTGGACATATTGCTATATATGATGAAAATGGCTCTCAAGCAGAGAGGGGTAGCTTTTATCACCTTGTGCTGCTGTTTCTGTCGATTTGGAGTTTGAGTAACAGCACAGAGGGGGAGAGGAGAGGAGTGGGAGATGGAGGTTACATAGGGTAGACTTATGCGAACTGACATTCAGACATAACAAGCCTCTATTTGGCAGAAGGTGGCAAAACTTGGCATGTAAGCCTGCCAACTCAAATATATCCAGAGAGGTTAATCAATACAAGGTCAGAAGTATTGAGAGTAGAAAAAAATAATTTATGCAGTGTGCTAGAGTTGGCAGTAATGATGCCATTTTAGCAACACTGATTTAAACATTGTTTTGCAGTCCATTCACATATGAATAAATACTGCATACCATTAGTGGTTCATGAAGTGTTATTCTTGTACATTGATTTGAAGCTGGTAAATGAAGCCATAAAATTGCAGGAATCAAATCATCAGGAGCAGCAACATATCTTTGGTCATTTGTTTCACAGCAGCCATTCAACAGAACAGATGCAGTAAAGATGGCCTGGGTTTAAACGTACACGTATTTATGCATGCATGAGAGAGAAATCACACAGGCACACACCCATTCACAGACAAACTAAAGCAATGTACACAGGCGCACACAATGAGGGGAGTATGAAAACACACACACACACACACTTATCCAAACACTAACTCTCGGGCAAAGTGCCACTATGGTTTTGGCTGCCAGTGAAGGGCAAGCAGCATGAATTGCTCCAACCAAAGAAATGCATCCCTGATCAGTCCCATATGTGCTTGGCCTTACATTTATATCACGTTTCAGCACTCGCTCTCCGAGGGCTCTAGAAATTTAGGTCAGCATTGAGGGAAATACAAGAGAGGACAACCAGAACAGCAGGAGTCAAGCACTGAATGAAGAATAGACTGATTTTATGGTCGAGCTGACCTCAGCCTTTTTTAAAAAAAGTCTACCTGGCAGATATGTGCTTCACATGTATTCAGTCTGAAAGTAGTACAAAAGCCTCTGTTCTCCTGACATAAGAGTGAGAAAGGGGAAAGGAAAAAAAAAAAAATCAAAATATCTCCGAGGTAAAGCAACTGGTCAGACCTTTCATCACCTGCCTGTCAGCTCCACCTCTGAAAACTCCTAAAAAATCCCCAGAGAACAAATCACCTCAACAACAGACTTGCTGCAGACTCAAACAGACCTCCGCCCACAAAAAAAGGCTGTGAAATACTGTAGCATCTGTAAATGTTAAAGGGGACATTTTGGACACCGGCACCGTTTCTGAGAGAAAAGGCACAAACAAACCACTTCTGGTTCCAGAGGGATGTGGTCTGTGGACCACCCACAGTCAAACACAAAGCCTACTGTACACTGTTAAACACTGGTAACACTAGAAGAAGAAACTCACCTTTATTCTGCACCTTTAAATGCAAAGTATGTAATTTATGCTGATATATGTCTCTCAATCAAAACAAAACAAAAAATCTAGTTTGATCATTATGTGGGAACATGTGATTTGGCATTTTCATCTCTACTACCAATAAAAATCTGACTCAACTCAGACAGAAATTATAAATGTAGATGAGGCAATGCATTAATGTCATATTCATTTTACAATTAGTGACAAGTATTTGGAAACAATTATTCGACCACCTGTGATTTTCCATAGAAATTGAATAAAATGTGGCCTTTTTATATTGTCTTCTTGGAATAATACCTGTTTGCAGTTGGTTTTCATCATTTGATCTTAATTTATTATTAAGAAAATTAAGCTTCAGTTGTCAGTAATTTCAATAAAGCTTACATCTGTATTAAATTAGTTGTTATAGCAAACACTTCATGCATCTTTTGCCAGATTCATGCCACATATTTGCACACAACAAAATCCTTGATGGCTTTACATGTCACACGGATGACAAATGTTGATTTTTCACTTGTTTGGTCTAATGATCGTTTCCAAAGCTGTTTATCATTAAATCAGTTCTCTACTGTATTACTGTGGTGCAAAATGGCATCAAAAATAAGAACACATTTAAGCCGTGCGCTGAAATACTGTTTTATAACTGCTGTTATGCAAATATGATTGTGACATGATTTACTCTTACCATGGAAATGTGCATTGAAACAGTTATGTTTTTAACAGATGAACTTTATTAATGTTTTTTTTTAATTAATGATATTATCAGTTTTATTCTGTGTTTGCCATCATTTTCCTGTTAAGGGGACATGACAGCATGAACAGGAGCAAATTTTTAAAATCCATTACATTGAATAAAAATGCATATCTCTCAGTGTGAACGCTGGTGAAAACATTTGATAAAATGTTTAATGCACAAGTAAACAAAATACATAATATAGGATGTCTCCAAAAAAGGATAACAAGCAATATGTATGATTTAGACGCAATGTATTGCAGGGGTCTCCTATATAAATTCAGTCACTTCAGTGGAGAGAGGGGGGATAACATGTGAACCATTAACTGCAGACCATCAGTACTTCATCTGTTTCACTTAAATATTGACCATTATTTTAATGGCGCTCGTATCCAGATCAAGAGCAACACATAGTATTTATGAGCTGAACAGAACATATTCCCTTTGTTAGATGAGCTCACAGAGACATTGGTCAGCAGTGCGGAGGGTGAATCAGTGTGAGGAGGGGCCGTCGGCTACGGTGAACAGGTTGTTAGAAAAGGACCAATAAAGCAAAATGAACTTGGCAGGTTGACCAGGAAATCAGAGTTGACATGGGGTTACAGAATCAAACTCTAGCAGCAACTAAATAGGAATGCTCTGGTTGGATGATCTTTTGTATGTCTGTTGCTCTTTACCAGGAAATAAAATACTGTGATCAAAAAACATATTTAAGAGAAACTGGGAACAGTAATTTGGGTTTTACCAGCCATGTGAAGATACAAAATGAAGGCGGGCTCACATTTTGATTCCTCCTTCTGCACAAAAGTCACCGTAATATTACATTTTTTTCTCTTTTTATAGGATACACCTGAGATGCAGTGTATTTTCTGTGCATGTTAGTAACTTGTATTTCTGTGCTGTTTTCCCGAAATTCCAAAAACAATGCTCCATTTTTTTAAGATCCTCTGTATAAACCTAGTTGATTTTAGATCTTTTAACGCACAAATGTTACCTAATGTGTCTTTAAATCTGTTACACCTTATAAATCCTTTATAAGCTCCTTTAGGACTTAAGTTTTCAATGTGCATGGATGTTCAAGAAACTCTTCAAGCTGACTCTGAGGTACTACATCAGCAGTGTTAAGTGATACTGCATTGAATGGCACACAAGGAGCATGGGTTAAGTGGGATGAGATGGGTATCAAGGTCTAGATCCACTGAAAAAGGCCAAGTCAACAGAGAAAGAACCTTGTCTTTGATCCACCCCACTTATCCACCGACTGTGTGTTCTTTGGAGGCAAAACACTTTCGGTGGTTCTCAAAAGCTTATATTATAAACTCCTTCGTACAACACCGGTAAGGTCAGGTTTATTATATCTTTTTCCGCATGTAGAAAAAAAGGGGGTGACCTGGCTGAGGCTTACTGCTTATGAAAACATCCATTTAGCACGCAGAGGTAGGTGTATGCACACATGCCGATATACGCCAATACACACCTCAGAAATATCCAATGACCGACCCTCTCTCCTCATCACACTCTTCACTCACTCAGTCATTCTCACATGAACACATGGCCTTGTTGGTGTTGGTCAGTTCACAGGGGAGGAGGAACGTGCTAGACAACTGCTGCGGTGTCGAAATGCAGTGCAGGTTCAGGCATGTAACAGTTCACATGAGCGTTAAGGTCCTCTGCCCGCAGATCTGAACCTGGAGGTCAGGCTTCCAGTTAGACTGCAACTTGAGATGAAGGAAAGGCTAAGAAATGGGCTGGAGATGGGGCTGCCAAGCAGGCTGAGGCTCACACTTGAATTTTACAATTGTTCTAGGGAAGTGGTTGGGGAATAAAGTCAGGAATGGTGCCTGCGGCTCAGAGGAAGTGTTGAAGCTGTGCCCGAAATGCAAAATAACCTGCCCCTGAAGCTTCCCTTTGTGGGTTAGGCAAAGTACTTAGCTGTGTTGAGTCTGATGTTTTGTTTTTTTGAGGAAGTACCTGTTTGGGAGTCAACTGTTTTTACATCTTCATAAAATATTAGAGGTTACTCTTCACTAATGAGAGAACTGAGATTGAACTAGACACCAGCATCCAATTTAAAGGGGTCATATTTTGCTAAGCCCACTTTTATTAGTCTTTGGTACATTTATTTGTGTATTATTTGACTAGCCACTGTACATCACACTTGTTTTTAGGTCGATGTTTTGTTTTAATTATGTTTGATGTTGTTATTTTATGCTTTTTATTGTCTGTAAGGTGACCTTGGGTGACTTGA